>OX393551.1:19576210-20036210 GCA_947650365.1 Chamaelirium japonicum | reverse complement strand
CATGTATGTATGACCAAAAGTAAACTTTAATCTAATCACTCCATTCGAATTTTGAGCTTGGCGACTCAGGTGATGTCCTTTGGATTTTGCCTCCAAATTTTAGCACTTCTGTAGTGTTTAGGATCTAGACTCGATTAGTCAAACGGGCCGGTGTTGTCGCCGAATGTTTTTGGTTGCCGAAGATGGTCAGCTGCGCTGTCGCCGAATACGACGGTGTGGGTGGTGATGCCCGGGGGTTGTCCTGCTGCCGAAGGCGGTTCGCATTTTTGCCGACAGCTGTGTTGCCGCCGAAGGCGGCCCGCTGCAGTGCCGACAGGCACGGGCATGCACTAGTATATATATAGGTCGGGTTTTGGATTAGGTCAGGTTACTTGTTACCCCTGCTCAGGCCCAACCTGAATTCTGGCAGGGTTTGGTTTTTTTAATCCAAGCCCAACCTACCCGAGGAGCGAGGGCCGATGGTGGTGGGAGAAAGCTGGCACCGCGCCAGCGTGAGGAGGGAGGGGAGGGCTAGATTCCAGTGGGCCGTGGTGGGCGGCGTGGGGCGTTGACGGTGTCGGGGCCTAGACGAGAGGGGTTGCCACCATTGCATTCAATGCCGGAGGGCATGCAGTGCTACACTCCGATGCAAGAAGATGTAGTGGAGCACCAACCACCCAGTGTACTCATGATGAGGCCTTGGGCCATGATAACCGTGCGATGGGGTCTTCTCCGATTTGCAAGGAGGGATTAGGGGCGAGGCCATCGGTGGTACCCATGGCGGTGGACACGAGGGAGAGGGCACGTGATTTATCCACAGAGGCTGGGTTGGATGGAGGTGCCAAGGTGGATAAGCGAGGACCCATTGGTTGCACACAGGTAGAGGGACTCGTGCATGGGAATGGAGGGCCAGGATCTCCTGAGGCTCCACCTGGGTTCTCTGAGATATCGATAGTGCAGATGGGGGGTGGACGTTGCCACTGGAAGTCAGACATTCGATGGCGGTGGATTGGATGACCACTATGCTGCACCGGGTGGAGGAGGAGTTGGCGGCGGTTGATACTGAAGATAGTCGGTCCGGTAGTGACGGCTTGACGGAAGGGGAGGGGTCGGCCAGGGAAGGGGCGGTTGGCCGACCGGTTGATCGGACACGAATTAGAGCCTGGGCTAAAAGTCGACTAGCTATGTGTGGGTCGATGCTTAAGAAATCAGGTAAGGGACGCTCTCGTCCTCCCACTACAACTTATCTCTGTTTTTCCGGCGGCTAAAAATGGCCGATTATACTTTTAATCGGGGGTCTAGCCGTCGCAAATGTTGGCCGTATAAAATCCCGTCGCAAAAGCTAATTCTCCCCTAGCCGCCGGAAATACTGCAGCAAATCCGGCGGTCAGACCGCCAAAATTATGGCCGGCCGGTGTAAGAAAAAATAGAAAAAAAAAATTAAATTGGTGGAACTGTACCATCCCACACCCCACACGAGTATTCGATCCCGGATCACAACAAACCAACAGAGATATCTCTCGCGCCCTAACCACCTGCACTAAGTATAACATGCAATAGAAATCAGATTATATTATATTTAATATTAAAAACGTAATATCATTACTTTTGAGTCGTCGTCTTCTTCATCCGTCTGAGTCACTGACTCACAGGCTCACAGTGAAATGGAGGTACCGCCTCCATCGCCATACTGAGTCCTGCCTCACCACCGCTGGAAAAGATTGCTGGCCTGCCGATCCGGTCGACCTTTTCCGGCGGGATTGGTGGGCCGCCGGATTCCCTCGACCTTTTCCGACCGGGTTGGTGAGCCGCCGGATTCCCTTGACATTTTTCGGCCGGGTTAGTGGGCAGCCGGATTGGATCGACCTTTTCCGACGGGGTTGGTGGCCCGCCGGATTTACTCGACCTTTTCCGGCCGGGTGGATTTCCTCCGCCGAATTAGCTCCATCTTTTCTGGTGGGTTTGGTGGGCCGCCGGATTCACTTGATCTTTTGCGATGGATGTCGGATTTGATATATTTTCCGGCCGTATAAACAATGGCCGTCGATTATCCGGCCGCAAAATGTCATTTTTGTTGTAGTGTCCTTACTTTCCGCTCTTCCCTAATGAAGGTTGTATATTGGAATTGTTGGGGGTTGCTCCGACCGGTGGTGATTGGGCAACTTAAGTCCATTGTACGGTACTGTAGGCCGGATTTCATTTTGCTGGTGGAAAGCCATATAGCAGTAATCCAAAAAAGCTTTTCAGGGCGCTTCATCGGCTCAACGGGCAGCCTCCTAGCGGATGGTGGTGGTGGTGGCGGAGCGGCGATGGTTGCGAATTTTGGTTTAGCCCGTGTCTCTTAGGTTTGTGGCCAATGGGCCGTGGTGTATGTGTCACCGGTGGAGGCGCTCTCCCCTTTGTTGTGATCTATGTGCCACCGTTTAGTAGTGGTATCTGTACGTGTGCCAGTTGTGGCACTTTTGTCTGTATCCCGTCGCGTGACGGTTGTCTTTCCCCACCTATTGGTGGTTTCCTATGCAACGCCGGCATGTGGCGCCTCCAAAAGGTCCGTTTGTGACCTCCCCTTTGAAATGTACCCAAAAACAAAAAAATTACAAAATTCCAACCCAGGTTTGAGAAAAATCAGGTTGGGCGCGGGTTGGCTCATCCAGGTTGCAACCCCAGTTTGAATCTTCACCCTAGCTATAATATTTCCGGATTGAAGTATGGATAATCCTGCGACATAGATGGGAGACATGCCCGCCACGATGACCGGAGGAAAGCCGACGACTTGCCGACATATACCACAAACTGCCGAATGTGGGGGCAAGTGTTTTGCCTTATGGGAAGCTCTTTGTGCTTGTTCTATGCATTGTCGGGGCGGTCGCCTGGGTGGAAGAATCGCTCTGTGATCCGCAATCCTAAGCACGGCGATACTTTGGATCCTGTGAAGGAGGAGTACTGTTCTTAGTTGTAGCTAGCTTGGGTCGACTTCTGATTTAGAGGAGCTAATGAGACGAGCAAATGGGGACGAGACTGTGGATAACACAATTATTGGGTTTGTTATGCTCCCACCTAAAATGCTGGATGAGTGGATACATTATGTTTTCTCTGTTCTTTTTTGTTTTGGTAGATCGCAAGAGGGGAGGTCACCACAGGCCCCCAGGAGGCGCCACAGCTCGATCGGCACTAGAATGACAAACCCGTCACACCGGCGATTCTAAATGTTTCGATTCAACCCATCTCCCGACATTGATTCTCCTCTCCTTTGATCGTGGATTGTTCCAACTTATGGTATCAATTTCGCTCGAATCAGTTCCGACATTTCTCCAACAAATACCGCTCGGTGGACGAGATGGTTGGATGTATTCGATGTTCTGTGGTCGAGTGGAGCGTGGATATACTGCCGACCTATCGGGTAGCTTTCATGTAGTATGTAATCGTTTCTAAATCTTTTATTTGGTTCCTAGTTAATAAACTGGTTGGGGTCCATGTCTAACCCCCCTCATCTCGAGGGCTTAAAAAAAAAAGAAAAAAACGTAAAGTTAAAAAAAAAAAAAAAAGTTTGGTACTCCTTGATTGGGTTTCCCGGACACTTATGCACAGTTGTAATTGTCATATGACCCTTATTGTATACTCTCTTCTTGTAACCTTATCTCAATAATCTATAAAAAAAAAAAAATTGTACATAACCTCCTAAACAATATTGATATTACAAATAATCCCCTCGTAATTTAAATTTTATAAATAACTCTTTAACATATTTTGATATTTAATAAAATGATAAATTACATGAACCCCCTTGAACTATTGCCCATTTTCACGTTACCCATCTGAACTAAAAAAGCAAACAAATACCCTCTATATTGTGAAATATCTTCACTTAGCCCCTCCTTACAAGTTCAATTTGTCCAAAAAATGATAAATGATTAAGTGTTTTGTCAATGGTTTACCCTCTAGATAGTTCACTATATTATGAAATGTCCTCACTTAGCCCCTTCGTACAAGTTCAATTTGTCTAGAAAAGGGTAAATGATCATGTGTTTTGTCAATGGTTTACTCCCTAGATAGTTTAGGGGTGTATTTTGTTTGGTTTTTTAGTTTAGGGGGGTAACCTAAAAACAAGCAATAGTTCAGGGGGTATAATTTACCCTTAATAAAATCTCCTACTGTTACCATATTCCCCTTATTTTTTATTTTTCTCATTTAGCCCAAGGGCAAAATGGTAACACTAGGAGGATTTTATTAATGTCAGAATATGCGAGCAAGTTATTTATAAATAATAAAATGTGAGGGGTTCTTTGTAATATGAATATTTTTGGGGAGTAATATACAAAAAAATTTAAAAACTGAAAATCATGATACATTTGGGGCTTAAGTGCTGGGTGCATTACGTCAGTCTAAATTTTGTCTCATTCTCCTCCTTTTGTAAATTTTCAAAAATTCATCCACGAGGGGATGAGAGTATTTTTGCTACTCGATTCATTTGCTGCATTTGTTTACGGTCCAATCATGAGCTGACATATCGTTCAAAAAAAAGGGTAAAATGAGGTAAGTGTAGTCCGGTAAAAAATTAGTCCCCATTGTGTATTTTTTTTAGACGACATGGCAGTAAATGAATCGGGCAGTAAAAATGTTACCCTAAGGCCGCGTTTGGTAATTGAAAAGTGGTGGGAAAGGGAGAGAATTCCCCCCCTTAAGTGATGTTAGACGTGTTTGGTAGCCGGGAAAGTGAATAGGAATCAGAATACTTTTATACCTAAAATACCCTCATGTTAGTGTAATCAGGGGGAAAGTGAGGGGATTCTCTTTCCTCCCACTCCTGGGAGGAAAGACTTTCCTCTCGGAAGGGGAAAGACTTTCCTTTCCTTTAATGAAATTTTCCGGCTACCAAACGCGGCCTAAGGGATAAGGAGTTGGTAAGCAACTTATGCTTTGGTGAAGACGCGAGTTCAACTCCTCCGCCCCTCACAGTTGTCCAAGAGTGCTTAGGAAAACTTCTGAGTGAATCGGTGCACATTTTCGATGGAAGTGGTCGATATCCGAAGTGGGTCCATCTCCAAAAAATAATAATAATCCATTTCAATGAAAATGACTGATATGGTTATTGAACTTTGGCCCTTTTATCCCCAAAAAATAAAAAATTGTTTGGTTCCCTTCTTGCTAGCAAGCAGCAAGGAAAATCTGTTTTAGACAGTAACAGCAGCATGTATTTGATCATATGATCACAACGATCCCTGTCTACTACCCTATATACCAGCTTCCCTTTCACCATTAAGGTGTGGGACCCACACTTTTTCACTGATTTTTATATATTAACAATGGGGATAATTGGTGACTAATTCCGGACACGATATTTGATTTAACGTACAGGACATCCAAATATGATCGGCCACGTCAGATCCTTCCGTTTGACAAATATCTACTTTACCCTCTACATGCAACGTACTGTACAACAGGAAATCATATAGAAAGTAGCACTTCAGTAATGAACAGTAGCTATGCTACAGTGATTTCACTGTAGTAATTTTTTTTCTACTATGATTTCAATGTATCAATTTTTTTTAAAAAACAAGATTTTACAAAAAAATTGCTACAATGATTTCACAGTAGCAAAGAGAAACAATTTGTTACCAAAGAAAAACGATTGATTTTCACTGTAGAAATCGTTCCTCTTTAGTACCATGATGTTGCTCTTTCCTACATTGTACCAAAAATAAACAATTCGGTACCAAAGATGAACAATTGTTACAATGATATCACTATAGCAAAGAAAAATTTAACAGAATTTTTAAAAAAAAAAATTACTACAGTGATTTCAATATAGCAAAGAGCAATAATTTGTCACTAAAGGAACAATTTGGAACATACTGTAGTTGCTTATTTGCTGCATTGAAAGTAACATGATCTTTTAATTAGAGATATTTTTGTTATTTAAAAGGGATAAAAGTCAATGGAGGGATCTGTTGTAAATGAATATGTTTCGGAAGGAACCTGACGTTTATAGGGATATTTTGACGTCCTTTACGTTAATCAAATCCTATGTCAGGGACCTACCACCAACTCCCCCTTTTTCGTTTGGTAAAGACTTGGCCTACCTTGGTCGAAACAAATACTTGGCTGCTTAGGTCCAAACGAAGAAGCTCCTGCTTGGACAAAGGTGGTCGTACATACTCTTTGTTTTTTTGGAAGTAAAGAACTGATCATTCATTGTATGAACAATATTTGGTTGCTTCGACCCAAGACTAAGGCTACAGTACACACATGTGGGGCCTTTTTAATATAAAAATAAATATTTGGGGTCGGCATGGCTCCAAAAATGGGAATTTGTTTTTGGTCCAACGAGGGAATGCTCTAGATGCTCAGTTATACATCTCGACAAATCCCTAATGTATGAGGAGAAAGGGAGCGATCTGATGGTGCGTAAAAAGGGTATGGATTAAGAATTGCAATGGGGCGGATATTAGAATTGATTTTTATTAAATTCTAATAGGCCCACCCCAAACCCGCCCAATTTACAACATGAATTTAAAACCCAAACCCAACCCATTGCCATCCCTAGTATGGGTCATATGTAGGGGTGGTGATTTTTTTTTTTTTGAGAACCCCTCCTGAAGGAGGGAGGGTTTGGCGGACCCCAACCAGAAACCATTAAAACTAAGTCAGAATATTATTACAAAACAGAAGAGCCTCCTCCCCTAGTTTGTCTCGCGAAGGACTAATCCAAGTCCTGAAGAGGGAACACACTGACTGCCGCAGCTTCTCCTGCCCGGCCGATTTAGCATTGAAAATCTGATTGTTCCGCTCAAGCCAGATCACCCACACGATTGTCATTATCAACATATCCCACGGCTTCCGGATCCCCGATGGGACTCTCCTCCTCCTCCAAGAGCTCCAAAGACCTCGCAGAGTCCTAGGGTGCGAGAATATTCCAGCCTTACCTTCGAAGTGATCCCACAGTTGCCTGGCAAAAGGACACCCGAGCAGCAGGTGCGATGCCGTCTCCTCCTCCGTGGTGCAAAAAGTACATAGAGCGTCCGACGCTTGGGGATGCTTCCTCCGCAACAAATTCGCCTTCGTCAAAATCTTGTTCCTCGAGGCCAACAGGGAGAAAATCTGAACCTTCGAAGGCGCCTTCGTCCTCCAAATGACTTTCGACGGCCTGTGGCGCTGAACCCGAGGAAGGAGGTGCTCGTAGTAGGGGTGGTGATTGGGTGTAAAGTTTAGATCGGATGGCTCTGTATTCTTTAGTGAACGATCCAGAAGCACAACTGAACATCTGGAGCAACAATCCGCTGGAGTATAAAAAACACCCCAAAATTGATAGCAAAACCTTTAAGTTGGCCCATATTTTTGCGAACAATTAGGGATGGTAAATGAATCATGTTCGGATTTTAAATTCCTATTGTAAATAAGACAGATTCAGAGCAGACCTATTCAAAAATCATCAAAATTAATTTTCAAAACTGTCCCATTGCAATTTATATGAACAATACTTATCTCCAACCATATACGGTTGAAGCAAGAGGCTTCCACCACTGACATATCATGCATGGATAGAGCCATTCATAGTCTTTAAATTTGAACCTTTAATGCGCATGATGGCCCGCATGAATAAAGTAATATTTAGATTTTTTATTTTTATTTTCATTAACTTGTAGTGAAAATAGTCCTATCCCTGCTGGACACATCAATGGTTGAAACCACATGCCTCAAGTGTGGTACGCTACAACCGCGGATCCCACTGCAATTCAAGAGACATGGAGTAGCAGGCCTCAGCACAAGGGGATAGTGGCCCCTAACACTTAGAGCATGTTGATAGGCTTTGAGTAACAATTGTAGGGTACGTAGGATGTGCTGAAATTTTTCCCCTGTGGTTGGAGCCAAGTATTGTTCTTTCTATTTATGCCCTATCATGTACTGACACCTTAGTCCCAGGCATGAGGTTTCTGCTTGGGCCGAAGTAGCCAAGTATTGTTCTAGGGTTCATTTAAGACGGATGTTCCAGTTTGGGTGCCCCAGGGCATCATAGCTAGCCGTACGTCACTGACGGGGTGCTGTTATCATCGGATGGATGTGATGCAGTTGCGCTTCGAATCTGGGCCACTCACAACTTCTGGGTGTGTCGTTTTTCTTAG
The DNA here is from genome assembly GCA_947650365.1 of Chamaelirium japonicum. Classification (NCBI taxonomy): domain Eukaryota; kingdom Viridiplantae; phylum Streptophyta; class Magnoliopsida; order Liliales; family Melanthiaceae; genus Chamaelirium; species Chamaelirium japonicum. Next base: position 20,028,111 of record OX393551.1, on the reverse strand, counting down.
TCTGGCCCGAGGTCGGATTAATTAAAAGAAAAGACTACGTGAGGCTAACCAGGTAGCCCATCATATTGTACTCATTACCCTGGTGTCGAAGACAGATCTCTATCATATTTCTTCCTCAGCAGATAAAGTTTATCCGGCAGTTAAGGATATGAATCCTATTGTATCTGAGAAAGAGTCTTCTTTGGTATTTTAAATCTTGATGACCAGATCTATATCGAATTTTTTTTAGGTCTAGAGCGCCATGAATAGATCCTCCATGGTTGCTATGAATAAAAAAAAAGTGTTGGAATAATTAATTGCTAACTTATAAGGTAAGTGCTGAAGATGCTCATCCATTTAGAAAAATAAAAAAAGTTAAAAGAAATTATATCCTAGAAACGAAATGGGGATCCATAAGATAAACTTTACGTGATGGCAGTTGATGGCCGGCCAATTTTCTATTGCGAGCTTGGCATGGCACGATCACAACCGTACGTTAAATCCTGATGACGTGCACTCAGCTAACGTCACAGTATTTGTGAATTAGTCCACCACCTTACATACGGGACGCCGTATGGGACCATTTCTCTTTCTTCTAAAGAACTAATTGCTATTCGAACATGGCTTGTGCATACTTGCCGATATAATGCCAATGTGGGGAGCATTTTTGCATCCTACGTAACATAGAAATGTGGGGCCCACTGCTCGCTAGATCTGATTGTTAGGGGCCACTACCAAGAACGATTTTGTTCCAACCTCTTTAAACAGATTGAAACATTCAAGATCATCTCTAGGTATGGCAATGGTACGATTTCGGTGCGGTTTTGGGTAAAATCGAACCGCACTGCAACACCGAACCGTCACATCAAAATCGTACTGCACCGTGATGGTTTACCATTATGTAAAACCGAAACCGCACCATGCGGTGTGGTGCACCGTGGTTTTCATTATAAAGTCATAAAAGGTACGGTTTTGGTCAAAACTGAAATCGCACCGCTACACCGAAATCGAAACCCGAAACCGCACCGCACCGCGATGGTTTTATATTTTGGCAAACTAAAACTGCAGCATGCGGTGCGGTTTTACCGCGGTTTTCGATTTTAAACCGCACCGCTGTCATCCCTAATCATCTCATTGGTCAATTTCAAGGGTATGTTTGTCATTTTATATTATTATATCATGGCGAAAAAATTAAAAGATATCGAAATGGACCAATGAGAGCACCGTGAATATTCCAACATCTTTAAGGAGGTTGTAACAAAATTGTTCTCGCCACTACCCCATGTGTTAGGGCATGCTATCCCATGTCTCTCAATCGGAATGGGCTATGTATTTGTATGGTCACAAGGTATGCCGACTGGTTAGCAAGTGAAGAGTGTATTTTTGCTGCTAGCTTGGTTTGTTGTTTTTGTTTCTAGCCCAATCGCATCAAGCTATGTCGTCCTAACTTGCTGCGATTGGGTCAGAAGTAAACACAGCAAACCAATCCGGCAACAAAAATGCACTCCCAAGCATAGCCCCGCTACTCTACTTAATAGTACACATGGCACATCCAGATCGAGCTGTTTTTTTTCTTTTGGTTCTTTGAAGGGAGAGGATCACAATCGAACCACCAGAAGGCGCCCCATGCCTGCACTAGCAGTCTAGCAGAGGAGGAGACTGTCACTCGACGGGAACCCAGGCCGCCACCAGGCGGAGGAAGCGCCATCACCGGCGCACACCGCGACGCCACCGCGTCCGGTTGCGATGATGGGGTGTCTGCCATCGGGAATAAGGGGGGGGGGGGCAAAAGTATCAGCAGGAGCGCCATTATTTTCTCTTTTTGGTCTCCCGATTCCGGGACTGATAGCATCAGGACCGTCCAAAAAGAGCAGAGTCGGTCGAATGAGATTGATCTGTATCATCTCGTGGCAGGCCGGTGGTCGTCCTTTCCATAACCGCTTGAGCGCGCCCGGCCTGCAACCGACAGCTGTGATGGGATGCCACCCTAAAATGCCAAAAAATAATTTATATTAAAAAAATCATGGGATTTGGCTGATTAAAATTTATAACAAAAAAAATGAATTTAAGCTAGAAGGTTTTCTTGATTCCGCCGGCCCGATTGACTTGGCAGCATACAATTGATGGCTAAAACCCACTAGCGATATTTAAATCTTTTACACCACCAATTGCATGTCAATCAGGTTGACCGGATCAAGAAAACCTTCGGACTGAATAGCATTTCTAAGAGGCCAAAGATCGATCTAGCTTGCAAGATTGGATAAGCATTCAAATCGCTATCAAAAGGATGATTTACATATAGACCCCCATGTAGTTTGACCGATTATCACTTACACCCACTAATATGTTTAGAACCCTACAAATGCCGCGCTATAGTTTGAAAAATCTAGGGCTTGCAATTTCAGACCCGACACGAAGTTAGCGAGTCTGGGTCAGGGCTAAACGGGTTCAGATCGTAAACAGGTCGACACGATAGACCCGTTTAATAAACGGGTCGGGTTCGGATTTAGGGTCTGGACACGGTAGATCCGGAAAGACCCGTTTAAAATTCAACGGGTCGTGTCGGGTCGGGTCTACCCGCAATCCGATACTGTAATATATAGTATTAGCGGATCTATCGGGTTAGGTCGGGTCGAGTCAGATTGGGTCGGATCGGGTCAACTGAATAAACCCGTGTGGTAAACGGGTCTACCTGTTTATAAACAGGTCTTAGTTAAACGGATCAGGTCCAGGTCTAGGGGTTTTGGACATGACCCGAAACTAGACACGACCCGACCCGACCCATTGCCACCCCTAGAAAAACCATACACATAAACCCCTATTTTCTACAAATGCTCTCCTATAGTGTAAAAAAACATACATATAGACCCCTATGTGTATGGTTTTTCAAACCATAGGGGATCAATTTGTAGGGTTTTAAACATAAGTGGTGTAAGCGATAATTGGTCAAACTAGAAGGGGTGTATGTGTAATTTACCCTATTTCTTAATCAAACTCAATTCCAATCCCACACAAAACTAATCAAATTTTGCCCAAACAAAGAAAACACTGATGCTACTCCTCCCATAAATACACCACTTAGCCCTTCCTCCTCACCCCCCACCAACACCTCTCTCTCTCTCTCTCTCTCTCTCTCTCTCTGTCTCTCTCACCATGCTTGCTCTTCGACCCGTCTGCCTCAGCGTTTCCAGCCCAGTTCATGGCGCTTGGACTGAAAGAATTGATGACATCAAGATCGGCGCATGGGCTCGATGTTACAGCCCCGACGACGGCAGGGACTTCACATGGAGGGCCATGGACGACTACGACCTCGACATTGCGTCCCCGCCATTGTGGAAGAACTCCGGCTCGCCGATACGCCCCATCACGCAACACCAGCAAGAGATGCCTGATTCGGTTCGCGATGGGTCGGATTCCGACTACGAGCCCTCCTTGAAGGATATCGTGGTGTCGCCCCCCGGAATGGCGAAGGAAGCGGAGAAGCCGATGGGAGTGGCGAGAAAGCTTTCGCGGATCAAGAGCATGGAAGCAAAGATGCCGATGGCGGTGGCGAGGAAGCTTTCGCGCACCGAGAGCATGGAGGCAAAGAGGTCGACCATGGTGGCGAGAAAGCTTTCGAGGGCCGAGAGCATGGAAGTAGAGAGGCCGACTAGGGTGGCCTCCAGAAAGCTTTCTCGGACCGAGAGCATGGACCGCGGGGTCTTCCTTCTAAAGATATTCTCGCCATTTCCGAGCGGGCCGAGGAGGAACTCCAGCATCGGAAGGACCAGCACAAAATTGCCATCAAACCCCGAAATGTCGGAAGGTTGCAAAGTTGAGAAGATCATAGAAAATCATGAATGTCGGAGCAAAGAGGATGACCACAACAACAAGAACAACAACATCGACCACAAAAGAAGGTAAGATTCCTCCAGAGTTAATCTTTTTAAGTTCAATTTGCGGTCTCAAAACTCCTATTAGCAATTTCTAGCTCGAAAAAGAATTTGCTGTGTGGGGATTTCGCTGCAGATTCAGAGTGAGGCATCTGAACCTTTGATGGAGGAATAGAAAGCCGTCCGATTATACTTTACACATAGTCTTGACCCGTGCATTGCATTCATACCCTTTTTACATACAATTAGACGAACGTCTAGATGCTCACTCAGCATCTACAGAAAATTTTCTCACGCAGCAGAAATTTTTTTCCTTTTTTTTTTTTTTTTTTTTTTCGAAGCTTAATAGATAGATTGCGGTCAAGGCCAAATAACTCTGTCACAATAAGAGGGAATTCATGGGGACCAAAAAAAACTTTGAGATGATCATAGAATAGGAATGATAGGGTAGTAAAACAACTTTACAAGATGGATAAATTTTAAATTAAATTAAACGAACAAATCCGATTAAAGAATTCAAGACTTGGTCCATTCAATGATCAAATTGAGGATCACTAGATCATGATAAAGTTTATTTAATACGGTTCTCGTGTTATTGCAGGATATTGGGGCGCCTTCGTGCCTTATTCCGGAAAGGTTATTCCTTCTCCCTCCATGGTAGAAAGTGAAAGGGATCGGATTTGGCAATATTGAGCACACGTTTACAACGGAAGGCATCACGTCATTTAGACAGGACGAATCATGCTTTGTGGCGGAAAAAAAAAATCAAAGTTTCCAAAAAGTGGTTATCGAAAAAATAAAAAAGATTATACACAAAGGATCTTTGGCATCAAGAGGTAATTAACTTCAAGCAAAAGGACGCCGAAGAGTAGGGCCCATATCCAACCGCCTGACAACCCGCCACCGGCCCCTTTCTAATGCATAATCGATCGAGTCCGCTTGAGTCGGTACTTTGTTTGAGCCTTTGGAGTTAGGTCATGAATGCGCGATGCTCGTGCTTCGGCGGTGCAGATCATTCTCGGTGCAGGGGCAATGGAATCCAGTTAGAAATAAAGAGATCGTTCCAAGAGGTGATTACTTCTAATTCTCAGTATACATCATCCTGGAAGTTCTCTTCAGATAGCCACTGGATTGCTTGCGAAGTGTGCAGTTACAGTTGCAACACTTTTGAATTTTCTCCTTCTGATATTGTACTGGATGAAACTCCTTTTAATCATCAACATAATAGAAGTTGCCATTCTTGGAGTCTCTCTCTCTCTCTCTCTCTCTCTCTCTCTCTCTCTCTCTCTCTCTCTCTCTCTCTCTCTCTCTCTCTCTCTCTCTCTCATCTCGACGCGGACAAAGAACTATGGGCCTTTCTTTATTTTTTTTGGTACATCAGATTCGGTCACGCCATCGTGACCTTCAAATCCTCCGACACAAGAGCAGCAAGGAAACCAGGGAACTCATCCGCCTAGTAGCCCTCCTTCCCAGTCAGATTAGCCTCCTGAGCAAGCTCCTAAGGACCTCAATGTATCCCCTTCGCGCTCAATATGTCCGGCTCCCTCGCTTGATCTCGCTCTCAGGTACGAGCACTCTCTCTCTTGGGCATCGCTCGCTCTCTCTGCTCGCCGACTCCACCAGCGTCCCAAATCTCTCGCTCCCTCTTGCGTTCAATCATCAATCGAAAACATGATAAAAATTTATTGATTCCAAAAAATTTAATAGAGTACGGTTTGGAAATGAAAGGATTTCGGTAGGGTGATTACAACATGCCGAGATTTCGAAAGTGAAATAATTGAATTAAAATCCATGACTATATATCAGATTACTATCACATATCAGAAAATAAAATCCAATTCTGAAAAATCCATGACCACCATAGGATTTCAAAAAAAAAAGTGTATTTGATACCACAAAACTTTTAATGACTTTGGTAAAAGAAAATCTAAAGAGATTAATATCAGATTACAATAGTTCAAAGGGATAACCAATATGTGCATCACATAGTCACTCGGCATGTACATGTCTATGTCGGTGAATATGTCGTCGTCCACTTCCTCCTTATCTACTGCCCAAATACATTTGTTTCAATCAAGCAAAGCAATTCACGACCATCGCTGATATGATTCATGCTTCATGCATCAGGCAGAATTTTCAGGAAAATTGACCTTATACAACAGCACTGGAATCTCACGACTCGCCTGAGCTTTCTGTATTGGAAGAAGAAATTGAATGATCATCGGCTAAAAAAAAAAACAAAAAAATATAAAGAATCCACATCAGATCCTGAAATAGAAAACACAACCACCAACAGGAAAAAGGACTAAAATGTAACTGATGCTCCATTAATTTCTCCGCATGTTCTTGCTCCTCTTCGCTCAATTCCTTCAAAAAACTAAAATCGGTGGCACAACCACAAATCTCAACAAAAAAATTATCATATAAAAAGAAAGACGAGACTCGTGACTGGGTTTTATCTTACTTGGCAAGGCCTTTTAGCTTGACATTATCCCGGTCAGAGTAAGCAAACAGAGCATGGTAAACATAGGAGACATTGTACTCCACACTGAAATTAGAGCACCAAAGCAGAACCTATGGACCAATGAAACCTTGTGAATCTGTTAATAAAGCACTACCATGAGAGTTGGTTAGTCCGATAGAGGGGAACATGGTTAAAGACCCAACTTAGCTGATGGGAGATCCCAATATGCAATTTCAATGGGTATGATCAAAATTGTCTAGGAATGGCTCTGTGATTGACTCTAAGGGCATGTTTGTATTCAAAGCAGTAGAGTGAAGTGAACTTTAGTGAAATTATAGAACTGTGTATTGAGGGTGACTCTCTTACGGTTATTAATTGGATCAAGACGGGTGAGGGTGACCATGTGCTACTGAGGATATCATCGGATTGACATGCTATGTTCCATCCATGCGGATGTCTCATATCTTTAGAGAAGGGAATCAAGCGACTGATTGGCTTGCTAGCCAAGGACTGAAGGCGGCGTCACTATCTATCAATTCCAACTATCTGTATGCATTAATGTTGCTTGATAAGATTGATATTAGTCCTGTATGTATGTGCATTCAGGACCTATCCTCTACCTATGGCCCTTTGCCCACATATGGAAAGTTTTGTGCACAAGCAAGGTACGCTTCTTCTTGTGCATGCTCCTTCATCATCGTACACTCACTGCTGATAATCTTAGTCGCAGAGGGATCTCCACATCTCATACGTGCCCTTTTGCCCTCTGCCTGAAACAATCGACCATCTTTTCCTTCTTTTGCCCCCTCATTGCCCTTCTTTAGACCAAGCTTCTCACAACCTTTCAGGTTCTATGTTCTCTTTCTTTTTCCATCAACTTCTTGTGGACGGATTGAAGACAGACCTATATACCACAACAAATAATGACTACTTGGGATAGGAGCGCTGCCAACATGCTATGGACTATTTGGCGTGAACGGAATGCAAGAGTGTTCAGGAATATCTGCAGACCTGTGGATAGTCTTTTCTTCATCGTTGTGGGACTTGCTACATCTTAGGAGCTGATAGATTAGTAACAACTTGGTGGGACATAGAGAATATGTTTACATAGTTTTGGGTTATGGGCCTCTTCTCCCGTTTTGGCTTTTTTTCTTTTTTTTGTATCTGATATGTTTTATCTACTGCCTTTTGTAAACTTTGTCTTAGAGTTTTTGTTTTAATGCATAGGTTGGGGTCCGCCAAACCCCCTCCCACAGGATAGGATGCCAATTTACCTCAAAAAAAAAAAAAAGACTGATATCAATCCATGCCTATTTTTTAGGAACATTGGTATCTAATGAAAGGGTTCTTATCTACCAAAAAAAAAAAGTAAGGCTGCTTTCTATGAAAATTATAGCTTCTTATCTAAAGACCTGAAGAGCTAGGGCTGTGCAAAAACCGACTCGAACAGCCTAACCAAACCGAAACCGATCAAAATTTAACCGAAATAACCGAACCGAACATCAAACCAAACCGATTAAATCGATTTCGGTTTCGGTTCCCGGCTACGGAACACCGAACCGGAACCGAAAAAACCGACCCGACTCCTTAAATCTTAAAACCAACGGCCATAATACTTTTGTTTCCAATAAGTGCAAGTATGAAGTAATTATGTTACATCTACAATGTTGCAAAAGAGTGAATGTCGTTTGATTTTGCTTTGAACTTTCATTTTGACACTATGTAAGGACACAATCATCCACTGATTTGTGACGAACTGACGATCAAGATTCAAGAGCCAAGGGCTCTAGCATACCTCATATCAACCTCCACGATCTATTGTTGTGCGACCACAAAGGTTTCGGGACACCCGCAGATGTCAAAAAAAAAAAAAAAAAGTTGAAGCACTCTTTTGTCCAAACAAGCAATCTCTCTACTGATCTCAAAGTTCCCTCTCTAAGTCTCTTTTATATATATGTCCACAAGGAGGAAGCGAGGACAACGAGGAAGAAGCCACATGCAACAATGAAGCGACGAATTGGATGAGGAAGACGAGAAGATCGATGAGGATGTAACATCCAAACACCCCCTCAAATAAAAAAAGGGAATTCTCCCATTATTTAAGTTCTTATTTTAAATAAGTATTCACAGTATTTTTTTCCATATTTTTCTGAATTTTTTAGTTTTTCAGATTTTTTTTTAAATATTTTAAATAGTAAAAACCTTATCGTACAACCGGATGCGATTAGCCAAAAAGAAAGCATAATGATCCAAAACTGCTACCAATAGGTATACAAGAAGCATAGCACGCTAGAAATCTGACCTCATCCCCGATGAGCTCCGATGAAGTTGTCCTGGCTGGGCTGCGACGACTAGGCCGATCGCCTGGTTGGGGAGGGGCTTCGGCGGGGCCGAGGAGCCGATGTAGGGTAGGGATGGCAACGGTGCGGTTTAAAACCGAGAATCACGAAAAACCGCACCTCATGGTGCGGTTTTGGTTTGCCAAAATATAAAACCGTCACGGTACGGTGCAGTTTCGGTGTTGCGGTGCGGTTCCGATTTTGTCCAAAACCGTACCGTTTCGACCATTATAATGTTAAACCGTGGTGCACCACAACACATGGTGCGGTTTTGGTACACATACGAAACACCATCGTGGTGTGGTGCGGTTTCGGTGTGGCGGTTAGGTGTTGCAGTGCGGTTTCGGTTTTACCCAAACCCGTATTGAAACCGCACCGTTACCATCCCTAATGCAGGGGGTGAGTGAAGGGAGCTCTTTGACGGATTCCTTCGCCTTGAGGAGGTTTGGGCTTCCAGGGGGTATCCTGGGCGGAGAAGGTGACTGAAGTCTGACGCAATGCGGGCGGCGGCGCGGCGGAGAAGGGAGGAGGCGGACGAGGGGATCAGGGGGATGGGATCGGGCGGTGGTGGAGAATGGGGTGAGGACCAGGGGCGGACCTACATTGGGCCGAGGGGGCTGAGTGAGGGAAAAAAACAAAAAATATATTACACTTAGGCCCTTGAAATTTAGCTCAAAAACACTTAACCCTCCTATAGTTTATTCTGCTCCAAATCACTCCCTGAAGTTTGAAATGTTAGCACAATACCACCTTTAGTCAACTACTTGTTTTCCTCTTTTTTATCTGATCGAAGCTGAATTGAAGGGGGGCAAAATGTTAGTTTTTAACTATAAGGGAGTTATAAGTTTTTTTAACTAAACATCGGCGGGGGGTTGAGTAAAGTGTAATTTAATCAAAAAAACAATTATAGCCAACATGTCAGACAACTTTTGGTTGCCAACTTCATGTAGAGGTGGCCACCATCAGCCGCCACCATCCCACCGGCCATCACCCCCAGTTAGTCATTGTTCACATACCGCCATGCCGCTGAATCTGCCACTGCCCGTATTGGCGACCCATAGCCGGCCCCGCCATCCGCCGGCCACAACCCATTGTTGGCCACCGATACCCACCATTGGCGGCCAACACCCACCACCGTCTGCCACCACCCATGCATGTGGCATCCCCATAGAGTTCATCGCATGGCCCTTAGTGAATAAGAATAGAGTGGGAATCGGGACCTATTTACAGGTTTTTGGGGGTATGTATTAAATCACCCCCGCCGCCCCCCTCCCACCAAAAAAAAAAAAAAAAGGATCTAGTTTATTATTCACAACCCACGCATCCCGATCGAGTCCTTTCTTCGAAGGACTCCGATGATCGAAACCCTCCTCCACTCGAGGCAAAATTCTAATAGGCCTTTTGCTACGTGATTGAAGGAAGGGTGGGGATATTGTCACGCCGCCTGCCAAAGCCTTCGACTATGAGGCAACGACTATAGTTACTTTTTAATAATTAAGTTTCACCTGAGGAAAAATCCTGGGTTCGCCACTGGTGAGGACAGGGAGGGCATTGGATTAGAGCCAGTGAGGTTGGGTTTCCAGATTCGCTAGAGTTAGGGTTTTGCTATGGAGGTGAAAGGACGCCATTTGGTAATCTCCGTTGCTCTCTCTCTCTCTCTCTCTCTCTCTCTCTGCTTGTATGTGTGTTCGTTAGTGTGGAATCTGTGGATTGGGTGTGGCGGTTATCTATGAGGTCAGTCACTTACCTGTGTGACCAACTATTTAACAAGAGGGAAAATACTATTTGTCCCGATCATCTATCCCGACTGGTCAGCCAGAATGACTTGTCCGGATCACAGAAGTCCGTTCCACGCAACTGCGACCGGTGAATCACGCTCAGCCCGGACCAGCTGACATAGGGACCCTGTGATTGGATGCCACGTCAGTCGGGCTTTGTGAATATAAGTTAATTGCCTACACAAAAAAAATTAACGGATAATTAGTGACTAATAACTGATTGAACATTTGATTTAACTAGGGAGCAACTTGGGTCAGTAAACCCGAGAACCAAACCAACCCGAACTAAATGGGTTGGGTTGGTTCGGGTATTTTTAAATTTCGGATTGGTTCGGTTCCAATATATCATGACCCAACTAAATCTGGTCAGTTCTGGGTTAGGGCTCGGGTAAACCCGAACCAACCCGATCCGGATCCTTATACTCAGCATACATACAAATATGGTAGACGGGTCTGATTAAAATGGGGTTCGATTAAAATATGATCCGACACCTTCCACAAGCTAATGACTTCCCATTTCACCAAGAAGACAAGGACGATTTAAACTAGGGGTGCAACTTGGTTGTCTACTTGGTTTAAATCAGACCCATTATGGATTAGATTTAAACTAGGGGTGCAACTCGGCCATTAGTTTAAACTAGGCCACTAGTTTAAATAAGACCCATTGCACCCCATAGTTTCAATATGAACCATGGTTCAACTAGGCCATTAGTTTAAATCAGACCCATTGCATCCCATTGTTCAACTCGGGCATTAGTTTAAATCAGACCCATTGCACCCTATAGTTTCAATATGACCCGAGTTGCACCCCTAGTTTAAATCAAACCCGAGAACATACCCGAACAAACCCGATTTGGTTCAGGTCGGGTTGGGTCGGGTTTACATAGAATTTGGATTGGGTCGGGTTAGAAAAAAGTAGAATTGATAACTTTCGGGTTGGTTCCGGTTTGGCTCAAACCCAAACCAACCCGACCCGAGTTGCACCCCTAGATTTAACGTAGAGGGCATCCGAATGGGATTTTTTTCATAATAGCATTTTAAAATTATAAATTTATTAAAATATTAGTATAACTTTTGTAATTTCAAAAGTGGCACTCTGATTGCCACGTGCCAGCCAGTCAGCACCAAAAAACTTATCGCCACGTCTATTTTCGATGAACCCTTTTATTACGCTTGCAGAGTCCTTAACGACAGTGATTAACACTAAACATTATAACCAGAATATAGGGTTTAGTTAACACTAAACCCTGTAACATGAATATAGGGTTTAATTATACTCAACCCAACTAAACCCTGTAACATGAATATAGGGTTCAATTATACTCAACCCTTCTCAAATAAACACATGCTAAATGGTTCACGGAGAACCCTGCAACCATGATAAAAGGGTTCAGTTAACACTAAAACCTGTAACTGAGATAAAGGGTTCAGTTAACACTGAACCTTGCAATTGGGATAAAGAATTCAATTAACACTGATTTAAGAACCCTACAACTACGATAAAGGGTTCACCGAAAACATGTGGCGTTGAGTTTTTCGGTGCTGACTGGCCACGTGGCAGTCAGAGCGCCACTTTTGAAATTACAAAAGTTGTAACGATATTTTAATAATTTTATAATTTAATATGTTAATATTAAAAAAATCCCCATCCAAATATTGCCTATTATGTTAGATTATATATTTTGGCAAATGTCCATTTTACCCCCTAAATGCAACTATACAAGGAAATCATGTGGAAAGTAACACTTCGGTAATAAATAGTAGCGATTGCTATAGTGATTTCACTGTAGCAAAATATATATATATATATATATATATATATATATATATATATATATATATATATATATATATATATATAGAGAGAGAGAGAGAGAGAGAGAGAGAGAGAGAGAGAGAGAGAGAATGCTTGAATGCGGCATGCGGTAAGTGCGGCACCTACCGCATGCCGTCTGATGCACTGCTGCGTGCATGCGATGCACGCAGCGCGTGCATCAGACGGCTGCGGTGTTGTGCCGCACGTACCGCATGCCGCAGCATAGCATGCCCCTATATATATATATATATATATATATATATATATATATATATATATATATATATATATATATATATATATATATATATATATATATATATATATATATATATATATATATATATATATATATATATATATCTTGCTATAGTGATTTCAGAGTAGCAAAATTTTCTTTAAAAAAATTTATGGAAAAAATTTACTACAGTGATTTCATTGTAGCAAAGAGAAACAATTCGATACCAAAAATGATCAATTGATTTTTACTATCTCCTCTTTAGTACTGAATTGTTGCTCTTTGCTATAGTATACTAAGAGAAACAATTAGGTACTAAAGAGGAATAATTGATTTTCACTTAGCAATTGTTCCTCTTTAGTATCAAATTGTTGCTCTTTGGTACACTGTAGCAAAGAGCAACATTTAGGTACTAAAGAGGAACAATTTCTACAATGATTTCACTATCGATAAAAAAATGAGGTTTTTTTTTCTACAGTGATTTCACCGTAGTAAAAAGCAACAATTCGCTACTAAAGAGGAACAATTGCTATAATTATTTCATTGTAGAAAAAATACAAAATTTTAATTTTTAAAGTATCATTTTTAAAAAAATAGCTACAATGAAATCACTGTAGCAAAGAGCACAAATCCATAATATATTGTAGCTACCAATTTGCTACAGTGAAGAGTAGCATCTGCATTTAATTACGGATATTTTTGTCATTTAAAAGAGATAAAAGTCAATGAAGGGACCTCCTGTAAGTGTATATTTTTCGAAAGGGACCTGATGTGTATAGAGATAGTTTGGCGTCCTTTACATTAAGTATATCCTATGTCAAGGACCTACTATAAAATAAAAAAAGACTAGACCTGTCTCCACGAAACACCACCCCTATTAAAACTTAAGGGTAACATGCCAAAGGTCATTGTCCATAGATTGATTTAGTGATAATGAGTGACAAAGAGATGCATTAACAATAGGTCCCTCCGGTTGGACAATGTCTATTTTACCCCTACATGTAGAGGTATAAGGAAATCACGTGAAGAATAAGAATTCAATGATTTCTATAGTAATACAAATAATTCAAGATTTCTTTTAAAAATATGCCACAGTAATTTTACTGTAGCAAAGAGTAACAATTCAAAAATAAAGAGCAACAATTGCTACAGTGATAGCAAGAGTAACAATTCGATGATCGAAGAGTAATATTTGCCACAATGATTTTACTATAGTAATTTTTTTTTTCAATATTTCTCAATTGTTTTTTGCTACTGTGATTATATTATAACAAATAATAACAATTCGAAAATGAAGAATAACAATTGCTATATTGGTAGCAAGAGTAACAATTTGGTGATTGAAGAGTGACAATTGATTTCACTATAGCACAAAAAAAATCAAGAATTTTCAAAAAAGAATGCTATAGTTATTTCACTGTAGCAAAGAGTAATTTAGAAGTGAAGAGTAATAATTGCTTCAATGGTAGCAAGAGTAACAATTAGATGATTGAAATGTAATAATTGCTACATTGATTTTATTGTAATAATTTTTATTGTTTTTGGGATTATTTAAAATTTTTTCGTTACAGTGATTTTACTATAGTAAAGAGTAATAATTCAAAATAAAAAATAATAATTACAGATTTTTAGTATTAGGAGTATTTTTGTTATTTAAAGGTGAAAAGTCATGCATCTTTTTCTTGGACCTGTTATAAAACCATCTTACTGTCGGTCGTTTAGCTAAATAGGATATACTTAAATTACTAATTGCTAAGTCCCCCAAAAACTCTAACTTCCCCTAGCTTCGCATCGCCGTCTCTCCGCCTGCGTAACAACCCCGTATCTCCACACCTCCCCCCCGCCCCCCCCTCGTAGTCTTCAATCGCAGAATTTGGAGGGATCTGGTGGCCGAGGATCCGGTTGTCGCCGACGCTGCGGTCTTCTCGGTGCTGCCACAGTCGTCAGTGGAGCTCCTCTGGCACGCCGTGTGACCGATCCTGAACAGGCTCCAGAACATCTTTGCGCAGCTCGGGAGCGCCTCCACCATCGACCTGCGGTGGTCGGGATTCAGAGTAGCGGCGAGTCCAGCGTTCTAGAGGCCCTGGTTGACCGTCCTCCCGTTCGGCACCGATATCTGCACCCGGACGCCACCTTCCTCCAGCTCGTGAACTTGTCGCCGAATCCCGATGCGGCCGAGGCTGCGGAGTGGGGCGAGTTCCTGCACTTGCCAAGGAATCGCTTCTACAACTTCTCTGAAGTTCGCCAGGATATCCAGGTGATTAGGGTTTATGCTTTGTTTGTTATGTTCGTTCTGATTGATTTGTTAGCTATGTTTATGTCTCCTCAGAATTGTGTAGGCTTGGGGATTTTAGGAGAGATAATGGACCATCATTGTGGATGGTTTTGATTATACTAGTCGATTCGTTCAAAGATTACCTTATTTTTTGGGAAATCCCTCTTAGTGGATGAGGGGGGTGGGGTCTGTCTTGACCCTCTACCAGTTTACTAAAGTAAGCAGATTGTACAAACTGTACCTAAGAGGCACCAAACCCCCAAAAGGAAACCTCAGCCAACATGACCCAACATGACCTAACTTGAACAACCTAGAAGCTCTAACAAAAAGAACCAAAGACCCTTGGGTCTCAAGAATTCGAAGCTCTCGACCTTTCCAACTCACGGATTTGAGCTAGAAAGGATCTCGAATCCGTCCCCTTGCTAGAGAAGCCGATAGACAAAGAAACATGTGCTCGATGAATCTGCTCCCGCATGACCATGGCATGAATCTCTTATTGTTATAAATTTTCATTAGTGTGTTGTTGAAACATGGTGGTACAATAAGCCCCTTGAAAAGCTCTATAATAGCTTCTAACACATTATTAAATGTCGGCGTATTGTCTATGAAGAATGGTTAAATCAGTCACATGGATCAAAGTTACTCCAGTTACTACGTATACGTTTTGTATATCCTTCAACAACCACTCTCTTTTTGAATGCTTGAACTAATCTAAGAAACACATTTCTGCTCATTCGAAGTATTCTATGAACACGTCTACGATGTATTCTGGGATCTAAAAGGTCCTTAATATACTTGTTAGGGGTTAGGGGATATTTTTCGCTGGTCCGAGCGGTTGCCCTGCAAGACAGAAAAAACATGAGAACGACTGGCTCCCTTAGGAGCGCAGAGCCTCCGACACTCAAGTCAGAACAGGTACGAACAGGGGAGAGCTGTACTATTTGGAAAGTGTTAGGGTTTTAGGGTTTTTTTTTAACCTGTACTTTGGAGCCAGGGGGTACCTTTATAGCCTTTTGCAGTCCGTCAGAACCTGACATGTGGCTGCTTCTTCTCGCACCTTCTATGCCCCCATGTGCCAGCCCACATAGGCTCTTCATGGCCTTTGTGGTCTAGCCTGTCAGGCGGTGAAAAAGGGGGACACATCGGTTTTGTTCTTGCCAAGTGGAGATTCTGGAAAGCTCTAGTCTTGGAGGTCCTAGACCGACTTTGGTTGGCTTCCGTGGACTGCAATCGTCCACGTAGCTCCATAGGGGTGATAAAATCTATCGGTTCATTACCACCTTATGGTGGGCGACCTCTGCGAAGAAGTGGGTGAACTCCTTGACTGGTTGTGTGGTCGGGCGAGCTCCTGAGCCAGCTGTGGGTGTTCGTAGATATCATTCTAAGTTTTCTATTAGCAAAAGGGGTTGATCTCTTAGCACGCGAGCTGGTCACCGGGCGGGCTGTGAGCATCAGCCACTGGGCGACCTCTACCACATGCGAACTGGTCGCATGTGGTGAGGGTCAGTCCTGGGCGGGCTGTAAGCCACTGCTATAAGCGATCTCGGAAGACGAAGGGGCAAGCTTCTCGGCCGTTTTCCTGATCAGGCGAGCTCCTGAGCAAGCTGTGGGTGTCGGGTTTGACGAGCTCCTGAGCGAGCTGTGGGTGTTCGTAGCTATCATTCTAAGTTTCCTATTAGCAAAAGGGGGCGATCTCTTGGCGTACGAGCTAGTCGCCGGGCGGGCTACGAGGGCCAGCCATTGGACGGCCTCAACCGCGTACGAGCTGGTCATATGCGGTCAGAGTCAGCCCTGGGCGGGCTGCGACCTCGCAGTCTTTGGTTGATCGGAAAGAGGTACAGTCTCTGCGCCACAAGGAACAGTACAGCGTCCTCGCGCCTTTTGTGGTTGTGAAGTTTACTAAGGCGTACCAAGTTGCTCCCACCCCTAAAATCCAGATGAAGCTACAGGAAGTTGTATTCCATGGCGTCGTCTCCTTATTGCTTCAGAGTCTCTCTTCGATAGCGTTTGTCGAGTAGCTCCCGAAGTCGCTCCTGCTCAGCTTGTTCAGGAGGCTCTTGATCATGAGGGTAGTGTTCCCAGTGGCAACTCCTCTACTATCAGCCTCCTCTCTGAACTCGAAACCTTCGGCGGGGAGACGGAGCGGATTTCATCTGTATCTCGGGAATGACTTCTTCTGAATGAGCCTGCTGATACACCATCTCAGTCTGGCTGCTATTGTTGATTTTTTCAGGAACCACCATCTCGGTATGCCCCGTCTCCTCCGATGTAAACATTTGTTGTCGAGGTATGCGTGGTTTTTCAATATATTATATGAACTCAAAAAATATCATATCCATTACGATAGATGTCAACACATCATCTTCGTCTTTACTCAACACATTATCCATTGCACATGTTCATTCAAAACACACTATTATACAAGTATATATATATATATATATATATATATATATATATATATATATATATATATATATATATATATTCATGTCCCTTCAAATATCGAAATGAGATTAACAAGCAAACACATGTCAATTACTGCACCACACACATATAAAAACATGGTAGAAGTATCAAAAGGTAATATGTGTACACTAGTTGATATGTGTACACAAGAAAAAAAAATGGAACACAGTATCAATATGCCTCCACTAGTTGATATGTGTACACAATACCACCAACGGACAGTACACACAAATATTGGGATAATAAAAATTAGTCACTCCAGCTATCTTTAAAATGAACAGAGAAAGAACTAAAACATATATTCTCTACTTGAAAGTGCTTCAGTGATTTGATTGACATTAGACTTTGGATTGGGATTCAGGGATCCTTAGTTTGTTGATGATTCAACCCATAGTGATTGGAATCACAACAGTAAGTAGATAATACAACCCAATGAAACCAAAAGAATTTACAAGATTCCAGTTAGTCTAGAAAACAAGAAGCATTGAGGATTGAGGGTAACAAAGATATCTGTAGCTTCATCAAGCATAAAGGGGATGGCGGCCAGTCAGATTGGCCCAACCCTGAGCCAACCTGTCATGAGTAATTTCAATCATCTGTTAACAGTCGATCGGTCTTTCAGTAGACTCCGCTTCAAGTACCTTGGACCAATCGGTCGGCCAGAGGATTTCTCAATCTTGTTTCTTGGCTGCATCCAAATCGTGCCAATAACCTAACAAGTTTGACACATCATCCTAATCATTGGATGAAGGTTTTAGAGTTTGTCATTTCTTTGTGAGGATGATCTCCTTTCCTTAGATAGTGCATCCACACAAAAATCAGCACAATATAAAACCTATCGGTTCATTAATTCTAAAAGATTGTTCATTTTAACTGTTAAGTTGAAGAGCACATTATTAAATCTAAAAGGCTTTGTCGACCATCTATTTTAACCGTTAATTTGAAGAGCATGGTTGATACGTCTATAATTTTTTTTTTTTTTGAAGAGGATATCCATGTACTAGTTAGAGTGACGTGTGTAAGTAATATTGCACCAGAGACCATGTCTATAGGTTAATACCGTTAATTTGAAGTCTTAGATAGCACAACAACAAAAAAATCAATGCATTGTAGAACCTCTAGAATTTTCAAATGTGCTCTGCTTATAGCCGTTAGATACCTGCGGTCGGGGTGGGTATGACGAGGTGTCTACACCTTTGATGTTAAATATTATTTTCATCCATGAACGTCACAATGCATTCTTTATTTTTTTATTTTTTTTTCTATTATTACTTTATAATTATTTAATTATAAACATCAGGTAGCCGGCATAGAACTCTTTAAAGAAGACATCGGAATCTTCATCTGTAAAATAGAAGTTGGTGACGAGGGTTTGCATTATTCAAATCACAAGTACACGTGTGTATGTAGCCTCCACTTCCATCACTACCACCACTTGCTCATTCCCAACAATGACCTAGAGGAAGCTCTCATTTATATACCCTTATAACTCCTTTCCTACAAGCAATATGGACTAAAATTTTCATTTTTAGATAAGGTTTTGGAGGAAAGTTTGGATGTAAACACTTTTCATTTGTTGTAATTTGTAAAATGGTTTTGGTGAGAAGTTTTGAAAAACAAGCTTTCGAAAGAAAGCACAAGGGACAACTTTTAGTTTTGTTTAAAACCAATGATAGAATCACTCTCATTCCTATCATTATACTTAACAATTCGAGCTTTCATTTATCCAATGAATTCGAACACGAGAACCGAACCTAAGCCATATATAACAGGGTTGATTGGTTTAGTTTGCTTCCTTTCTTTGGTCGGTCGGCCCGAAGGTCTCATTTTTTTTTTCGACCGGACCTTGAACATATCAAAGATCTGGATTGGCACTAGTCCGGACCAATCCAACCCGAGTTACACCCCTAATTAGATATGGGTGTATTCAGTTTTGCTGCATTAGTTTTTTTTCTTTCCAGAAGTTGCAACTACAAGTCTACAAGCAAAGGTTGATGAAATGTTGTACCAAGTCCAATGTGTTGTCTAGTTCCCTCCAGATTTTCTCATTTCACACCTTTGTATGAACAATCTTGGTGTCTCATTTCAGAGAAAGAAGAGGCCAACCATCCCTTCATCTCAAAACATGTTGAAGAAGAGAACGAAGGCCACTACAGTCGCCAAAGAGATCAGTACATACCCGTCCCCCTTATAAAACACGGAGTACGAGACAAGGAAGAGCATCACGAGCATGAAGCTACCCAACCCGAACCCGTCCCCTTCATCCCCAGAGCTCCGCCTCGTTTGCTCCCCGCACGAGCCCGACTCCTCCGATGCGCGGTGGTACTTGCCAAGAAGATGGATCACGAGGAGCAGCACCAGTGGTCCGAACAGGATGTGGTTCAGCACGACGACCATGATCAAGAACATGATCGGGACGACGATCATTCCGCTCGCGAAGTGAACCATCAAGAGCAGTGCGACGGGGAGGACGAGGAGCAAAGCAAGCGGAGATTCTTGCACCTCGGAGATGAACGATAATCCCTCCATTATGTCGGAGCTGTATATAAACCATCCGAGGGCTCCGACAAGGAGGAGGGGGATCAGCGGCGAAGGGCCGGCCCTCATTTTCTTGGGAAAATGATCACATGGAGCATCTGAGGAGGCTTATAAGAAGGAAGCTAAGCGGGACTACTGTGGCCTTGGGTCTTTGGTTGCAACTAACTTTAACCACCAAAAGGTATTCTGATTACCAAAATGAGGGATTGCCCAATTGTCGTATGGGTTTGGTTTGTTATTTCTTGGGGAGTTGTGTTTAGTTGAGAGATTGATTAGTTTACTTGTTTCTTTTTTTCTGTGTATAGTGGGGCCTAGCTAGGGCTCAGGAGTCACCACACAGGTGCGCAGCTACATAGCCACCGGAGAAAGGCCTACCTGGCCCACAGAAGTCGCTACACCACGAGCGGGAGCGCACCACACCGCAGGAGGGAAGGGCCCACATGGCCCTAGGAAGTGGTCGAACGAACGAGCAGAGGTGCCACACCGAGCATCGGAAGGGCTCACTTGGCCCAAGGAAATCGCTGTACAACGAGCGGAGAATGGGTATCGAACCCGGGCAAGGAGCGGTACCACTACCAACTGCCCAAAGCAGCTGTGGTAGTTGAGCTGTGGTGAGACAGAAGTCCATGTTCACTTGTAAGCCAAAGCTATTAGTTATTCTGTTCTAATCCAGGCTAACTGGGCTCAGCCTAAGATCTGAACCTGGTGTTGAGTCTGTGTTTATGTCCCCTTGTATATTCACCACTGTATGCCCCATCGGTATCGTGTCTGGTTTGGTGTCCCGATGTGGGTTTTTTTCTTAGTGGAATTTGGCAGGAACGCAAATCTTCTGTCGCGATTAAATGTAGCAAATGTCGCGGCCTCAGTTACCACTTATCATCCGCCCCACAAACCACAGCTGTTCGTTACACCTCCGCTCGACATGTGAATCACACTCCACCCCAACCGTCAGGCAAAACCAACGGTTGTGGTTTGTGGGACGGATGATCAAGCGGCAACTGAGGCCGTGACATTTAGCGCGACAGAAGATTTGCATTCATTAGGTAGACCCTGGGCAGTTTCTATAAATGTAGGGTGTCCAGGGATCTCCCAAGGTGGAAGAACACCCAGAACCAAGATGGGTTCAGCGCGAGGCAAATAGTGCTGCCCACTGGTTGGCACTAGAAGTTAGCGTCTGGTTCCAAGGGACACTGGAAGGGCTGGCAATTCTGGACCCGACACGAAGTTAGCGGGGTTGGGTCTGGATTAAACGGATTCGGTTCGTAAATGGGTTGACACTGTAGACCCGTTCAATAAACAAGTCGGATTCGGATTTAGGGTCTGGACATGGTAGACCCGTTTAAAATTCAATGGGTCGTGTTTACCCGCAATTCGATACTATAGTATGTAGTGCCAGTGGGTCTTATCGGATCAGGTCGGGTCGAGTCGGATTGGGTCGGATCGGGTCAACTGAATAGACCCATGTGGTAAACGGGTCCAATGGGTCTTATTGGGTATACCCGTTTATAAACGGGTCGGGTATGGGTTTAGGGTCTAGACACGATTAGTTAAACGGGTCAGGTTTGGGTCTAGGGGTTCTGGACACGACCCGAAACTAGACACGAACCCGACTCGACACGACCCATTGCCACTAGGGCTAGCAATTTCAGACCCGACACGAAGTTAGCGGGTCTGGGTCAAGGCTAAACGGGTTCGGGTCGTAAACGGGTCGACACGATAGACCCGTTTAATAAATGGGTCGGCCCCGGGTTTAGGGTCTGGACACGGTAGACCCGGGAAGACCCGTTTAGTATTCAACGGGTCGTGTCGAGTCGGGTCGGGTCGGGTCTACCCGCAATCTGATACTATAATATATAATACCAGCGGGTCTTTCGGGTCAGGTCGGGTCGAGTCGGATTGGGTCGGATCGGGTCAACTGAATAGTCCGGGTGATAAACGGGTCTTACCGGGTCTTATCAGGTCTACCCGTTTATTGGCGGGTCGGGTACGGATTTAGGATCTAGACACGATTAGTTAAACGGGTCGGATTCGGGTCTGTGGTTTTTGGACACGAACCCGACTAGACACGACACGAACACGATACAACCCGACCCATTGCCACCTTTAGATACTGGGATCATAAGATTCCTTCCACTATTTCTGCCCTTGTGTCAAGTGGATCTACATAGATAAATTATGCCCATTTGAGACCATTATGTCGATGGAACCTTGTTTACATTATACATCAACAGATTTAGCTCCGTTATATCATACACGATGTCTCATCTTGTGGAAAAGTAATATCTAGGGCAAAAAACCACTTATTGCACTGAGATCCTGTTGATATATATTGGCTCGGTTTTGGATACAGTCCTAGAGGAACCCTAGCACGAAGCAGCAGAAGAGACTCATGGCAGTGAGCCTTCACTGGACCACTGCCATAAGGTGGTGCGCACCACTTTTGGTTTGTGGCCTGGTGCACACCGCACGATGCACAGGCTGTTTTGGTCTCTGTTTGAGTGATACACACAAGTGGTGCACACCACCCGACGCTTGGGCTATGGGATGACTTACTTTTCAAGGATATTTTTATCTTTTTGGTGCTAGGTTTGCTTGGAAACTTGTATGATACTTTGGAGAACAGTCAGAGAGTGGGCTTGTACTCTTTGATTTTGATAGTGGATTTATCCGTGCTATCGCAGGTGGATGTAATCCAAAGGTCGAACCGTCTAAAATCTGAATCTCCTTGCTTGATTTGCATTCTTTACTTCTCTTTTGTATAAACGATTTGATTCGTTGAATCTTTCTGGATTTTGATTCTGCATTAAATCTATTGTTTGCATTGGTTCGTTGGGCTTCCGCGAACAAGAAACTATATCAAAGCACCAAGTTATTAATCTACATGATTTGCTTGTTGAACTTGATTGTCCGAGAATATGGGAGTAGTCGTCTGACACATTTTCTATGTCTTTGAAGATGACAATCGCAAATGCTAAATTTGAAGTTGAGAAATTTGATGGCACGAACAACTTCGACATGTGGCAACAAGAAGTTATGGATGTTTTGATTCAACAAGAGTTGGGTGTTGCTTTGGAAAGAAGAAATTGAAAGAGATGTCGGACAAGGATTGAGATAGGGCCAATCATGAGGCGTACAACATGATTTGGCATGTCTTGTAAAATATCAGAAGTATTTTGTTATAAAGGAAACAAAGGCCATTGGGTTAGGGGTGTTTATCGGTTCGAAATCGATCTATTTAGGCAAAACCCAAACCGATCCAACATAGGTCGGTTTTGAGAATTTTCATTCCGATTCAAACTTATTTGAGCATGGAATCCAATCCAATCCAATTAAGTCAATTTGGATTGGATGGTCGGTTTGGGTTTTGGCCCATATGCTTACTAAATTTTTCTTTGTTTTTATTTAGATCTAGCTTCAACTTTAAAATAATTATTTCAAACGTTATAAAATGAGACTACATTACAAAACAATTACCAATAACAATACATGATTCCATTACAATGACTAGAAAAAAAAATACAACTCTTCAATTATAACAATTACCATTATGTCCATTACCACAATATTTATATCCATAAAATATTAAAAACTACAAAGTTTGGTTCAGTTCGGTCTTAAATGTACAAATCTGATAACAGATCGAATTATATCGGTTTTTAAAAATCCTGATCCAATCCGATCCATCGAGTGTGTCGAAACCAATAAAAATTGGTCGGTTTGGTTTGGATTATAATAAATTGGAGGACAAGTATATGACAGAGCATTGAAAATAACTATATTTGAAGAATATGTTTTTTCGTTTCCAGTGCAAGGATGGGAACTTGTTGGTTGACATTTGAATGGTTATAAATTTTTTTTTGCAGATCTATAGAATTTGGATGTTACAGTTACATATGAGTACAAAGCATTATTATTTATAAACTCCATACCTGATACTAATGAGCATCTAAATACTACTTTGATGCATGTGAAGAAGATGGTTAGCCTTGATGATGTGTCTAATGCTTTGACAAATAATGAGTATCAGTTGAAGGACAAGCAGACTTACAGAAGGTCGTCATCAGAAGCCTTGACCACTAGGGATAAAACAGTAAGCAAGAAACCAGTTACAAAGCGAAGGAAGTCTCATTCTAAGTGTAGAGGAGCACCATCAGATAGGAAAATTTCCGCAAAGGATGAGTGCATCTATTATCGCAACAAAGGCTATTGGAAGAACAATTATCAGATATTGAAGAACAAAGACAATAATGATGTGCAAACGAATGTTACTAGCAGTAGGATGATGATTCAGATATTGCTCTTACAGGTTTATCTTTGACATGCCGCTCATATGAGTCA
Organism: Chamaelirium japonicum; assembly: GCA_947650365.1. Classification (NCBI taxonomy): domain Eukaryota; kingdom Viridiplantae; phylum Streptophyta; class Magnoliopsida; order Liliales; family Melanthiaceae; genus Chamaelirium; species Chamaelirium japonicum. Next base: position 20,004,005 of record OX393551.1, on the reverse strand, counting down.
ATTCGGGATTTGGGTTGTACTTATCACATGTGTCCCAACAGAAAATATTTATCCAGCTTTGACGAGCTGGATGGTGGTGTTGTTTTTATGGATATTGATAATGCATGTAAAACAAAAGGAATAGGTAAAATCCAATTGAAGTTGAATGATGAAATAGTTAGAGAACTGACAGAGATACGATATATATCGAAATTGAAGAAGAAAATAATCTTGTTGGGTGATTTAGATTTGAACATCCTTAATATTACTCTTGAATATAGAGACTTAAGTTCTGAAGAAAAATATTCGGAGGAAGAAAATACACTTCTTGTAGGGAAGTACAATTATAGGTGAAGCGGCAATTGTTGATTCTAATACTAACAGACTTCAAAATATGGGCCTGCAAAGTTGAATTTTATGAACATTGTATTCTAGGCAAGCAGACAATAATCAAATTTAGTATTGCAGTTCATCAGACTAAGGAGGCTCTTTATTATGTTTACATGTATGTTTGGGGACCTACCAGAGTTGAATCTTTGGGAGGAACACATTGGTTTGTCTCGTTCATTGATGATTAATCTAGGAGAGTTTGGGTGTATACAATGAGGCATAAGAATAAGATTTGGAGGTATTTCTCAATTTGGAAGAAAATGATTGAGACTTAGACAGACAGAAGAATCAAAAGGCTCGGATCAGACAATGATGGTGAGTACAAGTAAGATATGTTCTTGAAAGTCTATCAGGACGAGGGCATTGTCAGACACCTTACAGTTAGAGAGACCGCAATAGAATGGGGTAGAAAAAGTATGAATCGTACATTGCTGGAGAAGGTATGGAGTCTGATGTCTAATACTAGATTGGATAAAGGGTTATCAACTAAGGTGGTTACTTATGTGTGCCACCTCCTAAAAAAGTTGCATGCAGTAGCAAATGGAGGTAAAACTCCTATTGAGGTACAGCCTGAAAAACATTCTACTAAATTTGATTTCTTACATATATTTGGTTGTCCTGCTTACTTTCAAGTAAATTGGATCATAGAGCCAATAACACATTTTTCTTGAGATTTAGTTATGAAGTGAATGAGTAGAGGATTTGGTGCCCTGATTCGAAGTAGGTGGTTCTTAATATGGATGTTATCTTCGATAAGTCCATTTTGATGAAACCATGCCTTTTTGAAGGCTCTCAGAAAGTGAGCACAATTAGAGATGTCCCGCAGCATGTCGAGTTTCAACTTACAGTGATGAAGCCGGGTCACACGATGACTTAGTTGTTGAGAACTATAGTTTGGATAATCATGAGGTTCCTACCAAGGAGCCTACAAAGCAGGCACATACGAATGTAGTCAGGAGACCAATGAGAGACTCGAAAACCTGCTAGGTTTACTGACATGGTGTCATATGCACTTTCAGTGATGTAAGACAATAGTCCATCTACATACAAAAAGGTAATTAAAGATCTGGAAAACATAGAATTTATATAGGTGATGCATGATGAGATGCAATCTCTCCATAAGAATCAGACTTAGGAGTTGGTTCAACTCTCAGTTGAGAAGAAATCTATTGGTTGCAAGTAGATATACACCAAGAAGGAAAACTCCTCAAAGAAAGATCGTGTCAGATACAAGACAAGATTGATGGTTAAAGGCTACACTCAGAGGGAAGGAATTGAGTATAATGATGTATTTTCTCATGTTGTAAAACATTCTTTCATTCAAATTTTGCTAGCTTTGGTTGCACAATTTGATCTTGAATTAGTTCAACTCGATGTTAAAACTATTTTCTTGCATGTTGATTTGGAGGAGATTTACATGTCCCGGTCAAAAGGGTACAAGGCTGATAGTTAGGATAATTTGGTCTTCAAGATGAAGAAATCATTATATTGGTTAAAGCAATCATCAAGGTAATTGTACAAGCGATTCGATCGATTTATGATTTGGCAAAAGTACAAGAGAAGTCATTATTATGATTCTGTGTATTTTTGTAGGTTATATAGTAGATCATATATATATATATATATATATAGAGAGAGAGAGAGAGAGAGAGAGAGAGAGAGAGAGAGAGAGAGAGAGAGAGAGAGGGCTGTTACGTTGAGCTGTGAGCTACGGGTGGAGAAAATGAGCTGCCCTCATTTTGATCCCCCTAGGAGTTTTGGAATTTGATGAAATTTTGTGAGAGTGTTATCTAGGATAAGATGATCATCCTCACCAATTTTCATCAAATTCCAAAACTTCTAGGGTCATCAAATGGTAGAAGCATTATCTACCATCCGCAGTCACCGTTAATTTTGCTTCTACCATTTGATGACCCTAGAAGTTTTGGAATTTGATGAAAATTGGTGAGGATGATCATCTTATCCTAGATAACACCCTCACAAAATTTCATCAAATTCCAAAACTCCTAGGGGGATCAAAATGAGGGCAGCTCCTTTTCTCCACCCATAGCTCACAGCTCACTGTAACATTCCTCTCTCTCTCTGTCTCTCTCTCTCTCTCTCTCTCTCTATATATATATATATATATATATATATATATATATATATATATATATATATATAGAGAGAGAGAGAGAGAAACAAGATGCTACCTTTGAAAACATCGTTCTTCGCTGCTTTGATAGGTCACCGATGGCTATCAAAGCCTTGAACGATGACAAATGTCATTCGAACTCATAATCGGGAGGTGCTAGAAGTCACCGAGATGGTTGCCGGGTGCGGATGTCCTCAGAGGTCACCGAATGAGATGGGGTGATGAATGGACGGCTCACAATAGAACTAGTTACTAAAATCCTATATCGGTGGAAGCCGATAGGTGGTGTTAGTGGAGATCACTGGTGGAGTTGATCAGAGGTTGTTTATATTGATTTTGGCCGGAGATCACATGTGGCGCGATCGTGGTGGGTTGTCAAAGCAGCAAAAACGCTGCTTTGAGAGGTAGCATCCCTGCCCTCATAGTGCGGCTTCCGAGCAATCGGCCGGGGAGTATACGGTCCGTCCGATCAATCGATCCAACGATCAGGATTATCCCCCCCACCGACCGCAGCTATTACTGTGGCGGGCACAGTAACAGCGATTTCAGTGGGGGGGTTGAACCCCGGCCGTTCGATCGGCGTGAATCAAACGGTCAAAATTCTTTCTGCCCGGTTAAAAGATGTAGCCGTTCGATCAGATGAGATCTCATGGGAAACAAATGAATAGGACAAAATGTAATGATTAATATCATTACTTTTTGTCCTATTCGATTGTTTCCCACGAGATCTCATCTGTTCGATCATTCGATCGAACGACTACACTTTTTAACCGGGCGAAAAGGATTTGGGCCGTTCGATTCAAGCCGATCGGACAGACGGAGTTTATCCGGACCACCAAAACTGGGGCGGAAAGGATTTGGGCTGTTACTGTGCCCGCCACAGTAACAACAACGGTCGAGGGGGGGGGGTGAATCCCGATCGTTGGATCGGTTGATCGGACGGCCCGTACACTTCCCGACCGGCTGCACGGAAGCCGCACACTAACCCCGGTCGCAATGTATCACTACTATATATATATATATATATATATATATATATATATATATATATATATATATATATATATATATATATATACACACACACGCACACACACACACACACACACACACACACACACACACTAGTGGAAGCCCGTGCCGATCGACACGCTGCGGGCGCCTTTGGCGCTGCTGCCGGCTCGGCAACGACCGTCTTCAACGGCAAAACATAATCGGTCAACTTTGGCGTTAGCACACACCTTCAACGGCAACACCCGATTCCGGTGGTCGTGCCCCAGTAGACCGGCGAGCCCTACACCACCATCACCACCCACTGTTAGGACGGTCATAGTCCCCGAAGCGGTCGCCTTCGATGTTAACACCTGTAGATACCAAACTACACAGACCAAGGGGGGCCATGGCCACCCCTAAATTTTGGATTGGATAAATTATACTTTTCCCCCCAAAAGTTTAGCTCAAAAACACTTAACCCCCCTATAGTTTAAAACTATATTTTGCCCCCTACAATTCAGTTTTAATCAGATAAAAATTATCAAATGAGGAAATAAGTAGTTGACAAAAGTGGAGTATTGTGCTAACATTTCAAATTTTAGGGTGCGATTTGGAACAAAATAAACTACATGGGGCTTAAGAGTTTTAAAGCTAAACATCAGGGTGTTTTTAAGCTATCACCACCTACTGTTAGGACGGTCGTCGTCCCCGAAGCGGTCGCCTTTGACGACAACACCCGCATAGACCGAACTATACAGACCAAGAGGGGCCATGGCCCCCCATCAATTTTGGGTTGGATAAGTTACACTTTGCCCCCCCTAAAGCTTAGCTAAAAAATACTAAACCCCCCTATAGTTTAAAAACTACATTTTGCACCTTTCAATTCAATTTTAATCAAACAAAAATTATGAAATGAGTAAACAAGTAGTTGATAAAAGGGGAGTATTGTGCAAACATTTCAAACTTTAGGGTGCGATTTGGAACAAAATAAACTACACCGTGGTTAATTGTTTTTAAGCTAGACATCATGGGGGCAAAGTGCAATTTATCCTTTTGGAGTTATCTCTCTCTCTCATGCCCCCCGCCCCCCTCGGGTTAAGTATTTTTAATCTAAACATCAGGTGGGTAAAGTGGCAATTTATCCTTTCTTTTCGATGATGTGGCAGGCCACGATAGGGCCGTAAGAAAGTGCACCAAAGCAATCGGCTAGCAAATGTTTTTTAAATGGGGGGACCATGGGGGAAGAGAGAGAGTGTGTGTGTGTGTTCTTGCTATTAATTGTATTGCTTTCCTGCAATTGTTTATTGCCCAATTGTGATCTTTCATATTATCCAAAAGAAATAACATAATGGGAACTACATGCACTTGCCCATTATGCACTTTCTTTTGGACGACGTGGCAGAGCACGATTAGGCTGTAAGCAAGTGCAGCAAAGCAATCGAGTAGCAAAGGTGCTCTCCTAAATGGCGGACCACGGAGAGAGATATTCGGTGAGAGAAAAAAGGAGAGAAAGAAAGGGCAACGTGGTATGTTCGGATTGGGCATGAGGTATTTATCTCTAGTGAAAAAACATGTGAACAATAATGTTATTGCTCGTTCCAGTTAGTCTCACTCAAGATCCTCCTCTATGGGTTGGAGCTGACCTCGGGCCTTAAAATCAACTTCCAGAAGACCTGTCTGTACTACATCGGGCCGGGAGACGCAGGGGGCGGTTTGGCCAAGCTTTTGAATTGCAAAGAGGCGCGTTTGCCGATGAAGTATCTTGGGCTCCCTATTAGTGACAAAGCGCTTCGGCGGGAGGATTGGGAGCAGCTTATCCTCAAGGTCGAGCGGAGACTGGAGGGATGGAAGGGTCGGTTTCTTTCTTTAGGAGGTAGGCTGGTGCTGGTCAACTCGGTGCTATCTTCGATCCCCTCGTACTACTTGTCCTTTTACTACCTGCCGTCCTGGGTAGTGGAGAAGATAGATAAGATTCGGCGCTCCTTCCTCTGGCACGGTGTGGGGGAGAATGCGGGTGGTTACAATCTGATGAGATGGGATCAGGTTTGCCTTCCGAAGAAGATGGGCGGCTTGGGGGTTCTGGATTTGCGCAGATTCAACATCTCGATGCTAGGGAAATGGTGGTGGCGACTTCAGCAGAATTCTGGAGGGTCCTGGAGGAACGTCATCCTAGCAAGATATTTTAAGAGATTCTCGCCATTGCAGGCCCGGGGTAGATCTTCAGGCAAGATCTCTTGCTTCTGGAGGGGCATTTTAAAGGTTAGAGATCTCTATAAGGGGGCAACTTCGCTTGTTCTCGGTGACGGGCGGTCAATCAGATTCTGGAGAGACCCTTGGATCTCTGACAGACCGTTGGAGCAACTCTTCCCAAGCCTCTACTCCCTGGCCAGGAACAAGGGAGCTTCGGTGCGCTCTCAGACATTTCGGAGACGGGGAAGAATCTGGTGGCGGGTGAAACTTGGTGCTCCTTTGGACCAGGATGGACGGCGGGAGTGGCTTGATCTTCTTCCTATTCTGCGGACTGCCACCTTCAGAATATCCCGGGATGAGGTCCTTTGGAGTGCCTCGTCTTCGGGAGTCTTCTCCGTCAGCTCCTTCTACAAACACCTTCTCCCTACGGGCCAGCGCCACGGACCTTCAAGAGCTATCTGGAAGTCGAAGGCCCCCTCGAAGGTGCAGATTTTTTCTCTACTTGCCTCCCGGAACAAAATTCTCACCAAGACGGCTCTATTGCGTAGACATCACCCGCGGGTGTCGGATGCCCGGTGCACTTTCTGTGGCTCGGAGGAGGAGACAGCCTCGCATCTGTTACTAGGGTGCTCCTTTGTCAGGCCTTTGTGGGACTTTTTTGAGAGTAGATCGGGTCTTTCTTCTCACCCGAGGTCGCTCAGGGGCCTTTGGACTACTTGGAGGAGGAGGCACATTCCGATGTCGATCCGGAAACCGTGGGACGTTCTGGTCATGGCTATTGTGTGGGTCATCTGGCTAGAACGGAACAATCGGGTCTTCAATGCCAAGTCAGCAGGGCAGGATAAATTGAAGCTTGCTGTCATCTCTCTCTTCAATGCTTGGATTGTACCTTGGCGTGACAAGCTAGGGGTGGAGGCAAACATCTTCTGTAATACTTTACTTTCTTGATTCCTAATAGCTTCTGGTTGGGGTCCGCCAAACCCTCCCTCCATTGAGGAGGGGTTCTCAAAAATAATAATAATAATAATAATAATGTTATTGCCAATCATGTCCCCAATTATTTACATAAAACCCCATAATATATTTTGTCATATATATTTTTTCAATCCAGTCCTTAAATCATATACCTCAATCTCAACTCCATTTAAACCCAATCCCTCTCTTCCCATGTGAATCACACTCACCTTAAAGGATATCTCATTAGTTCTATAAATCTGGGCCTTCGTGCATATGGTTGGATGGTCCGAAATATCCATGATATAGTGGCATATTTGTAAATAAGTCGAACACGTTGCAACATGTAATATATATATATATATATATATATATATATATATATATATATATATATATATATATATATATATATATATATATATATATATAGGGGGCTGCTTAGATGCGGTCTGCGGTCCGCATCCGCAACCGTCCGATGCACGCGGCGCGGTACGGTGCACCGCATCGGACGGCTGCGGGTGTGAACCGCAGGACCGCATTTAAGCATTTCCTTTTATATATATATATATATATATATATATATATATATATATATATATATATATATATATATATATATATATATATATATATATATATATATATATATATATATATATATATATATATATATATATATATATATATATATATATATAGGGTAAGGATCGGCTGACCCAGCAAATTTTGACCCAGCAATAACCCAGCACTTTTTGATGCACCTCTAGGTGCATCAAATGAGCTCTTCAAATCAACGGTTCTAAAACCTCTAGGCGCATCAAATGAGCTCTTCAAATCAACGGTTCTCGACTATCCATTTTAACCGTTCATTTTAAGAGCGCATTTGATACATCTAAAGGTTTTAGAATGGGATGATTTTTTGTGAGGATGATCAACATACCATAGACAACATGCCTACAAAAAATCAGCCCATTCTAAAACTTCTAGCTGCATCAAAGGGCACTGGGTTATTTGATGGGTCAAAATTTGCTGGGTTATCCGATCCTGACCCATATATATATATATATATATATATATATATATATATATATATATATATATATATATATATATATATATATATATATATATATATATATATATATATATATATATATATATATATATATATATATATATATATATATATATATATATATATATATATATATATATATATATATATATATATATATATATATATATATATATATATATATATATATATATATATATATATATATATATATATATATATATATATATATATGGGTATGCCGCAGCATAGCCCATATATGGTTATATATGGGCATGCCGCAGCATAGCATCCCCATATATATATATATATATATATATATATATATATATATATATATATATATATATATATATATATATATATATATATATATATATATATATATATATATATATATATATATATATATATATGTATATATATATATATGGGCATGCGGTAAGTGCGGCATCGCACCATAGCCATCTGATGCATCCACTGCCTGCATCGCATGCACGCAGCGGTGCATCAGATAGCAGCGGTGCAGTGCGGCACTTACCGCATGCCGCACTATAGCATTTCTCTCTCTCTCTCTCTCTCTCTCTCTCTATATATATATATATATATATATATATATATATATATATATATATATATATATATATATATATATATATATATATATGTATATATATATATATATGGGCATGCGGTAAGTGCGGCATCGCACCATAGCCATCTGATGCATCCACTGCCTGCATCGCATGCACGCAGCGGTGCATCAGATAGCAGCGGTGCAGTGCGGCACTTACCGCATGCCGCACTATAGCATTTCTCTCTCTCTCTCTCTCTCTCTCTATATATATATATATATATATATATATATATATATATATATATATATATATATATATATATATATATATATATATAGAGAGAGAGAGAGAGAGAGAGAGAGAGAGAGAAATGATAAAATGCGGCTTGCAGTATCGCAATGCAGCCGTCTGATGCATCGCTGCATGCATCGCACGCACCGTAATTGTGCATCAGACGACTGCGGTGCGACACCGCACGCCGCAGCCTAACACGCCTTATATATATATATATATATATATATATATATATATATATATATATATATATATATATATATATATATATATATATATATATATATATATATATATATATATATATATATATATATATATATACATATATATATATATATATATATATATATATATATATATATATATATATATATATATAGCGAGAGAGAGAGAGAGAGATAGAGAGAGGAATGTTACAGTAAGCTGCCAGTTTAGAAAATGACCCCCCTAGGAGTTTTGGAATTTGATGAAATTTGGTGAGGGTGTTGTATAGGGTACGATGATCATCCTCACAAATTTTCATCAAATTCCATAACTTCTAGGGTGATCAAATGGTCGAAGCAAAATCTGTCGTCAACAGTCACCGTTAAAATCTGCAGATTTTGCTTCGACCACTTGACCCCCATAAAAGTTTTAGAATTTGATAAAAATTGGTGAGGATGATCATCGTACCCTAGACAACACCCTCACCAAATTTCATCAAATTCTAAGACTTCTAGGGGGGTCAAAATACCCACAACTCATTTTCTCCTACCGCTGCTCACAGATCAATGTAACAACCCTATATATATATATATATATATATATATATATATATATATATATATATATATATATATATATATATATATATATATATATATATATATATATATATATATATATATTGTTGGATAAATATTTCAATATTATATTCTAAAGATATTATTTACTGTAATTAAATAATCAAAAAGATAAAAACAAAAGAGATTTTCCTGGCCTGGATTCGAGGCGCTTAATCGCTGCCCTAAGATCTTGATTGCCTCCCCACGTGCGGGTTGATTGGCTAATCCGACCCCAAGGTACAACGAACCCCCATTGCCGGGATATGCTCACCACGTGCACGACCGTAGAGAGCCACAAGAACCCTTCATCTATGTTGCCCATAAAAAAGAAATCTAAAGGTAAAATCTAAAATAATATCATGGCTTAGAGGAGGAAGAAGAAACAATTCAGCTCTCTCTTTCTCAAAGGATTGGATTGATTTATAAATACAACAATCCATAACCCCCACATAACTACCATAAAGGCTTAATGGCTATGTATAATAGCCATCCTCTAAATTGGGTAGTTACATGCAAGCCAAATAAAAGCTAAAACGGTAAAGAATTTAAATGACAAATAAATGTTAAATCATTAAAGAGTTTTGAAACTTTTAATAAAGAATTTTGAATAAAGAAAATTAAACAAAATTCCAACAATCCCCCACAAAGTTCAAAACTCTTAAACTCAAAAAATTATGGGCAACTATGTACTATGCAATCGGTGAAGGTGTCTTCCGACTTGAACCAACACTTAGTGTTAAAAGTTTGGTCTGAGAAAAGCGAGGTGAACTAGGTCTTGAACCAAGCTTCCCTTGGATCAGACTTGAACTATCACACACATAGTACATAAGAATTAGGGTTCACGGGTTAGCACGTTATCGGTCATGCGCTGATACCTTGCTTCTTCATGAGAGTTTCTAAGGAATAGCCCTATTCCTATAGTCGCGGCCCCACGACTACTCTCACATAGGTGAGTCCTCCAAGGGTACCTGCGACGGAGTGGTACCCCGCAAAATCTTGCCTTGGGCTCATTAAGAGAATAAATCTCAACCTAAACCGTCACACATGAGAGCACCTTATCATAGGGACGGGAAAGAGTTATACTCCATAGGATTGTGCTCTCCACTAGACACCTACTCTGGCTTGTTTCTACCCTTTGAACCTCCTTCATGGGATCTCCAATCACAGAGGTAGGGTTTCTACCGGAGGTGCCTATTTAATGGGCTTATCCCATCCCCCTCGATGATTATAGGACTCAACTCCTAGAATGACCTTTCGGTCAAATAACCAGTCAAGTTATTAACTGATCTTCTTAAATTTCACTTTATAGTGAATTGTTATGAGATGTCCTCTAATATACATTTTCTTAGGTGTTCCTGCTCATGTAATTCGTTAGATCATAAAATAATATATATCACACTGAATAACCATTTGCTATCTTAAGAATTTTTCTTTTAAAATTTATAGTTCATACCTTAGTTGGGCACCCCCACATTTTGACATAATGGGATTTTGATTCTATCCCTTTATTACTTTCCTGGAGATGCTTATATGAATAAAAGTTACATATAGAATCTTGTTGTAATAAAATCCAGAGCATCTATTAATATCATAGGTCAACATATTTTTATTGGGAGTATGTAATTTTTTTTCTCCAAATAAAATAAAGTCAAAATTTATAGCATGACTATAACATCCAGAAGTGCATATGCATGGATATTAGTTCTACTATCGGAAGTATGCAATCTAGACATGTTAGAAATTACCAGTATATCTAATTTATGACTAATGCTTATGATTATAACAACCCAAAAAAGATGGATAAGATCTTAATTATATATACAACATAACTATTATCCTTAACATGACGACAATGCACAACAATATGTAAGCTTCTTTCTCATATATTCTTTCTAACATATATGAAGATAAAGCAAAATCAAGATCTTAGATTGTTGGATAAATATTTCAATATTATATTCTAAAGATATTATTTACTGTAATTAAATAATCAAAAAGATAAAAACAAAAGAGATTTTCCTGGCCTGGATTCGAGGCGCTTAATCGCTGCCCTAAGATCTTGATTGCCTCCCCACGTGCGGGTTGATTGGCTAATCCGACCCCAAGGTACAACGAACCCCCATTGCCGGGATATGCTCACCACGTGCACGACCGTAGAGAGCCACAAGAACCCTTCATCTATGTTGCCCATAAAAAAGAAATCTAAAGGTAAAATCTAAAATAATATCATGGCTTAGAGGAGGAAGAAGAAACAATTCAGCTCTCTCTTTCTCAAAGGATTGGATTGATTTATAAATACAACAATCCATAACCCCCACATAACTACCATAAAGGCTTAATGGCTATGTATAATAGCCATCCTCTAAATTGGGTAGTTACATGCAAGCCAAATAAAAGCTAAAACGGTAAAGAATTTAAATGACAAATAAATGGTAAATCATTAAAGAGTTTTGAAACTTTTAATAAAGAATTTTAAATAAAGAAAATTAAACAAAATTCCAACATATATATATATATATATATATATATATATATATATATATATATATATATATATATATATATATATATATATATATATATATATATATATATATATATATATATATATATATATATATATATATATATATATATATATATATTGCGTGCTCTTCGCATCTAAGAGCATGATGGAGATCAATAGGTTGTAGGTTTATTTGGGAAAATAGTTTGAGATGAAGGATTTTAGAGAAATAAAAAAAATACCTGGTATGAAAATTGCTAGAGACATGGTGAAGTACGTACATATTTTATTTGTCTTAGAAGAAGTATTTAGATAAAGTACTACAATCGTTTGGTATGAACATTAACTCAAAACATATAGGCATACAATTAGTCCCTCGCTTCAAGCTTAGCACATAAATGTCTCGTAGCACAAATGAGGAGCAAGAGTTTATTACTCATGTTCCATATGCTAGCTTGGTTGGAAGCTTGATGTATGTGATGGTTTGTACTAGACTCGATATTTCACAAACTATCATTGTGAGGGATGATCAGTTTGATCAACATTTGGTTGGATACGTGGACTTGGACTTTGCATGTGATTTGGATAAGTGTCGGTCTATTAAGGGGTATATCTTTACCCTTGTTATAGGATCCGTGAGTTGGAGATCGATATTGTAGTCTACAGTTTCTCTATCTACTACTGGGGCATAGTATATGGCGGTGATGAACATCATTAAGGAAGCTATTTGACTACATAGGCTGATTAGATACTTGGGGATTGTTTAGAAGCACATCCAGGTCTATTGTTATGATTAGAGTGTTATTTATCTCGTTTAGAAGCACATTGATGTCCGATTCCACTTTGTTCGAGAGACTCTTGAAGAGAAGATTATTCTAAGAAGATTGAGACTATGGAAAACCCTGTAATATATTAACGAACTTAGTCATTGTGGTCAAGTTCCAATATTTTTTGGACTTGATTAATGTTTTGCAGATCTGAGCGCCTTCGAGCTCTTTGGGCAGTCATGGTTATTTTGAAGAGAGAGTTCATTTGGGGCACTTGGATCACCTCAGTAATGGCATGCAAATTTCACCAAGGTGGAGACATGCAGATATATATTGGCTCGATTTTGGATGCAACCCTTCTTTAATTAGCTTATAATTTTTTGATTTAAACTTTTATTGACTTCAATTAATCTGTGTCATACCATTGTCGTATATTACAAAAATTCATGTGCGTGGAAGAAGTCCAAGTTAGATAGCTCATAAGTTAATCATGAAAGTCTTAAAAAGGCTACAAATAAGGATTTTAACCTAGAAACAGATGAGGATTCCAAATACTCATAAAGATAGAGTAGTCTTGTGTGAAGGATGAAAATGAAGTATTAATCTTACCACAATAACAAAGGAGATGTATTAATCTTATTAAATTGTAGATGCCCTAGGAGAGAGAGACCTTAAGGATAGCACTTGAACAAAAGAACTATCACTACCTATCATTGTTTATCATCTTGTTAAGCATTGAAGATCGCAATCTTCGACGACTTTTAGGACTAGTTACTAACCCGTGCGATGGATGGACAGATTGAAAATAAGTAATGGTCATGCTTCCCCTGCTGTGTTTTTTTATTTCTTTTAATTAGGGCCATATGGCACGCTTCGAGATGATACCCTTATTATATGATATAGTATTAATATAATCTATCCCATGCCTGAATGACTAACCATCAAGAGGCCACACAGAAGCCCATTACTTCCAAGCTAAGAAAGGGAGCTTGGCATTCCCTTTAGTAATATAGGGGTCTATTTGGTATCAATTTTGTTTTTCGGTTTTAAAAACTAAAAAAATTGTATTTTTTACTATCTATAAAAATAAATTTTTAAAAATAGAATCCATGTTCGAAATTATATTTTGTTGCTTGTTTTTAAAAACCAAATGCTGAAAAATAAGTTTGGTAACTCATACAATTTTATAACTCTTTGACAAGATGATTAACAAATTTATTATAAAAAAATAGAAAAAAGAAACATGTAAATGATAGTTTAACCACCGATTGTATACAATATATTCTCTCTAGGAGTCACGACATTCTATCTCTACAATATTTTACTTAACCGCCAATTGTATGCAATATATTCTCTCTCTCTATAGTAGTTCCTCTATAATATTATCTTTACAACTCTACGATACTAGTTTGCTCTCATAGACACTCTTTAACAAATCTCTCATATGATGCTCTCCCTATCTTTTCTCTCTCTAACACTCTCTACAAAGTTTTCCCTCTCAATAATCTCTCTCCAACATTGTTTCTCTATAATATTTTCGTTATAATTTTCTCTTTATTGCATTCTCTCTCTAGAATAGAAAAATAAATATTTATCTTAAATGGTAAATGCCCTAGGAGATAGAGACATTAAGGACTACACAACTAACACAAGATGTCTTTACCACCTTGTTAATCCATGAAGGTCCCAATCTTCAACGATTTCTAGGACTAGTTACAAACCTATGCGATGCGCAGACGAATGAGTTGCCGCTCAAGTCGCATGCTCAGTACCGGACCAAAAGATCCCTATTTTGTTTTTAATTTCTATTTTGGGTCGCGTGGCACGATTCGAGGTGAGGCCTTCCTTATAAAATATAACATACAATTGTTAATAAAATAAATTTTGAAAGTACCCTTTTATAAACGAAAGACTTAAAATAGTCACCCCGAACCTGTTTGATCGTCCGGCGCTTATGATCAGAGCCCCCCCACCTGTTTGATCATCCAGCCCTTATGATCTGAGCCCCCTGGGGTTCACTCGGTGCTCTGTAGATCTCAACAATTCAGAACCATCCATTTGGACGGGAATAACATGTGTTGATGGCTGGACCCCAAACCACGATGATACCGTGGTTCAAGGCGACTAAGTTAAGGGCTTTATTTTATAAAACCACTGAGAAGGCATAAAATGCCGGAGCCAAAGATTCCATTATCTTTATCTTTATATAATTGCTAAACTTTTTTTCCTTTGAGGTTGTGAAAATTTTTTAAAATTCTTTACATATGGCCCCTCCAAAATTTTAAATTTTGGACTTTCTCGATCCGCCAGGATCAAAGGTTGAATACTACCAAAACATAGTTGACGCAAGAGAAAACCACATAATACACCCAACAACAGGCAAAAAGCATACTAAACTAAAAGCCACATGTAACTCCTATCATTTGTTGTGGCTCCTCCAAGAATGCATCGCTTCCATCCCATGGCTATTGCGACGAAGGGGAAGGGCTATGCATACACGACGCGAATGCATAGCATTACATAGGATTTATTTTTCCTGGAATTCAATATCGAACCTTTGGAGATCCGAGATATTTTATGTTATGATTCCACTTCAATATAATATACCGACAATCTTTCTCTATAAAAAAAAAAAAAAGGGGGGGGGGGGGGATTTAGTGTTAGGCCTATGGCAAGAGATCGGTTTGGTGAAAAGGACAGGCAACGAGATGGTTTTGCACCAGATCCCTTCCAAAAAGATGCATTTACAACAAGTCGCTCCATTGCCTTTTTCTCCCCTTTAAATGAAAAAAAACTAACCATAAATACAAAAACCACAAATGTTACTCTTCATTCTAGCGATGATTAACAATATGCAAATGTTAGTCTTTAGCAATATTACTTTGTAGATTGTTACTCTTTGCTATAGTGGTTTCACTGTAGCATATGCAGTGACTGCTACAGTGATATCTATGTATGTAGCAAAGAGTCTCAATCCGAAAAAATATTATAGCAAAAAGTAACAATATGCAAATGTTACTCTTTAGTTACAATAATTTACAGAATGTTAGTCTTTACGGCTGGAGATCATTGTAGCAAAGAGGGTACGTAGCTAAAGAGTAACGAAGGTGAACCTCCTCAAGCGTAAGCATCCGGGGGTGACGGACCGGCGTGTGCCCTATGCGGGCTGGCAGAGGAATCCATTGATAACCTACTCTACAATGTGACTTCTCGAGGGAAGTGTGAGCACACTTCCTACAGAGGCTGGGAGTGCGCTCCTTTCCGGCTTCGGTGGCCGCCCTTTGGGGGACTTGGAGGTGCAATAAGTTCAGTGGGACTCGACGGAGGGGCTGGGATGTCCTAGCGATTGGCATTTGCTGGGTCCTATGGCTTGAGTGAAATCGGTGGGTCTTTTAGGCAAAACAGTATTCCGAGGAGTGGTCATCTTGTTTTGTAAGTCGCAACTCCTTATGTGGACCCGCAACATGAGGTCAGGGCCGAGAGCCTTCCTGTTGGCTCTTTGTAATTAGTCTTTTAGCTTTACTCCTCCTCCCCCCCTTCTCTCCCCCTTGTAAGCCTTTAATTTTTAATCTACTGGTAGGGGTCTAGGCCAAACCCCCCCTCATCTCCGAGAGGGATTTCTCAAAAAAAAAAAAAAAACATTTGTATATTGTTATATTTTGCTATTGTGAAGTTATTGTACCAGTCGCAGTAGTTGCTATAGTGAAGACACTATAGCAGCTACAATGAAATATGATTTCAAAAAAATGCTACTATTTATTATCGAAATGATACTATTCATATGATTTCCTTGTATAGCTGCAGGTAAAATTGATATTTTTCAAACAAAAAGATCTGACGCTAAAACTTCTCTTTATATCTTCATCGATACACACGGTCTGTTTGAAGGACTATAGATCAATTTGCCCCCACCCCACCCCCCAAAATAATAATAATAATAAGGATTATTTTGACTTTGCCCCCCAAATTTTGCCTTGAATTAGACTTTACCCCCCATCTTTTCATTAATTAGACTTTACCCCCCAAAACTAACCGTTCCCTCAGCTCACCATCTAAGAGAAAGGGTGAACTGAGGGAAAAGAAATAAAGTTTTAGGAGGTGAGTAGACGGAACGGTTAGTTTTGGGGGGTAAAGTCTAATTCAAGGCAAAATCTGGAGGGCAAAGTCAAAATAACCTTAATAAAAAAGAGCCCAACACAACCCCAACCTTATAGCCCTCCGATCAATAGAGCAGTTAGTACGGGCCGTCCAGCTCGCCTACCCATCTGAATGTGCTAGAGTGAACTATTCATGGATTTGATACTTTTGTACTCACCACGTGGCACTGAGAGTTTCAAAATTCTACAAGGTGGATTTCCGGAACACTGCATTTATATATAATCTAAAGAGTTTTTACCAAAATGATCACCCAGTCTCAAAGTATTGTTGAGAATGGACATAGTTGCTAGGGATGGCAACGGTGCGGTTTTGAGCAAAACCGAAACCACACCGCAACATCGAACCGCCACACCGAAACCGCACCGCACCGCGACGGTGTACCATATGTAAAACCAAAACCGCACCATGCGGTGCGGTGCACCGCGGTTTTACATTATAATGGTCTAAACGGTGCGATTTTTTGCGGTTTTGGGTAAAATCAAAACTGCACCGCAACACCGAAACCGCAAACCGAAACCGCAGCGCACCGCGACGGTTTTATATTTTGGCAAACCAAAACAGCACCATGCGGTGCGGTTTTTCGCGGTTTGCGGTTTTAAACCGCACCGTTGCCATCCCTAATAGTTGCTATTAGGTTTATCAAACTAACCACCCTCTTTTCGCACGGTGAATTTAAGCTGTGAAAAGACTATTTAATCCTTACCACTGTAATATCTTTTAAGGATTTCATCTATTTTTATCAAATCCTGGAGTACTGAAAATATGGCATAATTTGTCATAATTTTGTCCACCAAGGAAGGACGAAATAGGGACAAAATTCTTACGAAACTTTAGGATTTCATCGAAATTTCAACTATATTTCGTCAATTCCTGGAGAACTGGTTACATGGCACTGTTTCGTCAGAGTTTCGTCCATCTAAGGTAGATAAAATAAAGATGAAACATATATACTTTTTTAACGAAATCTTGACGAAAACTATGTAAATATAGGTTTAAGTGTTTTGTGTAAATTTTTTAATTTTTGAAAGGTTTTGTTTTGACAAAAACGGTACGAACATGTGGGTGGAGAGCCCTTGTGACGACCAAGATCTAATAGGCCAAAAGCCAAGACTCCTGGGGCTGTGATGGCAAGATGGATGAGATGTGGTGAGGTGAGGTGAGGTATCCAAGGGTACCGAATTAGCCCCATATCGTCTTAAGAGAAGGAGATCATTAGCTACCTCATCCATCTTGGCATCCCAGGCTTAAGAGTCTTGGCTCTTGGTCTATTGGATCTTGGTCATCACAATCCACCCCCCTTAAGAGTAGGGTTAGAACTACAGAGTTCTTATAAAATCCGTAGCGGCACACAGTTTTAAAATACGTCTTCTATGTTTGAGAGAAAAAATTATATAAGTAGCTCAAAATCTCTTTCTTTCCAAGCGATGTGGGACTAGTTTGGTGACCTTGGACAACCCACCACACCTAATCCATCTTGACATCACAGGTTCAGTAGTCTTGGCTCTTAGCCATCACAATCAATCCCCCTTAAGAGCTACACGTACACGTGTAGGGTTAAAACTACAGAGTTCTTACGAAATCTGTAGCGGCACACGGTTTTAAAATGCGTTTTCTATGTTTGAGAGAGAAAATTATATAAGTAGCTCAAAATCTCCTTCTCTCCAAGCGATGTGGGACTAACTTGGTGCCCTTGGACACCTCACCACACCCTATCCATCTTAGCATCACAGCCTCAGGAGTCTTGGCTCTTGGCCTATTGGATCTTGGTCATCACAATCCACCCCCCTTAAGAGCTACACATACATGTGTAGGGTTAGAGCCCCCATTGCAAGGAGAGCTAACTTTGATATCATTTTGTAATATTTGTCCCAAACACACAATATATTCTCCGCTTTGTCTGTGCCCGCACGAGGACTTCCCAGGGAAATGACATATCCTAGTACTACTCTTGCCCGAGCACGCTTAACTACGGAGTTCTTACAAAATCCGTAGTTGTGCACGGTTTTAAAACGTGTCTTCTATGTTTAAGAGGAAAAATTATATAACGTGAGGTATCCAAGGTCACCAAGTTAGTCCCACATCGCTTGGGAAGAAAGAGATTTTGAGCTACTTATATAATTTTCTCTCTCAAATATAGAAGACGTGTTTTAAAACCATGTGCCGCTACGGATTTCGTAAGAACTCTATAGTTCTAACCCTACACGTGTACGTATAGCTCTTAAGAGGGGTGGATTGTGATGACCAAGATCTAATAGGCCAAGAGCCAAGACTCCTGAGCCTGTGATGTCAAGATGGATGAGGTGTGGTGAGGTGTCCAATGGCACCAAGTTAGTCCCACATTGCATGAAGAGAAAGAGATTTTAAGCTACTTATATAATTTTTTCTCTCAAACATAGAAAACGCATTGTAAAACCGTGTGCCGCTACGGATTTCGTAAGAACGCTATAGTTAAGCATGCTCGGGCGAAAGAAGTACTAGGATGGGTGACCCCCACCTCCCAGAAAGTCCTTGTGCGGGTACGGACAATATCTTGTGTGTCTTGAGCGGATGTTACAGCCCTACACCCATTCGACGTTGATCTCAGAGCTGAAAATAGTCGCCGTCAAAATGGGTGGAGGTTGGCTCTCTCACAATCGTCGTCGAATGGGTTGAGTGCTCTCTCACAATCATGGGAACGAATCGTTGGAGGCCGGGATCTCTCAGAGTTTCAGGAACAAATGGGAGGAAGGTTCTCTTACAGTTGCATGAATGAAAGGGTGGAGGGCTCTCTCACACTCCATCGAAAGTGGTGGCGGGCTCTCTCACACTCGCTGTCAAAATGGTGGAGTGCTCTTGCCGTCGAACTGGTGGAGGGCTCTCTCACAGTTGTCGTCGAAATGGGCGAACGGCTCTCTCACAGCCGCCGTCGAAATGTTTAGAGGGTCCTATCATGATTGTTGTAGAAATGGGTAGTGAGCCATATCACAAGATTGTGGATCTCTCTCTCATATCACAAGATTGTGGATCTCTCTCTCTCTCTCTCTCTAATCGTCTCTCTCAGTGTCGAAATGAATGGCTTTTGCCAACAGTCTTGTGCACGTCAGGATATTTCGGTCGGAAGAATTTTTTGTGGCTATTTTGGTAAACCTCAATCCGGATATTGATCAATGGGGAGGAGACAAGGGTTTTTAGACCTACCTGTGGTTTACGACAGGGGGATCCGATATCTCCGTATCTTTTCCTCCTAGTAGCCCAGGTGTTTCAATGGGAAATAGATAATAGTATTAGAGAGGGGGCGCTGGAGGGGTTTACTACCACGAGGAACTCGCAGCCGATTGCCACTCTCGCTTTTGCTGATGATTTCCTTTTCTTTGCCAGGGCGACAGAATTAGATGCTTGGGGGTTGCGTGAGGTATTCAACAAAGTCACTTTGAGTACTGGTCTGAAGATTAATCCAGTTAAGTCTAGTATCAAATTCTCTCGGTGTGTGAGAGCTTCGGTTCGAAGGCGGGTGGAGCGGGCTTTGATGGTGAAGGAGGAGGGGGGACCTTGGGTCCACCTTGGAGTTCCTATTAATGGAGGTAGAGTCCCAAATGACTGCTTCAAGTTTGTGATAAGCCGAATGGAATCTAGACTGGCGGGTTGGAAGGCTCGTTTGTTATCGCAAGCGGGGCGTTTGGTATTGATTAAATCTGTTTTGGCGGCTACTCCGGTACATCTGTTGGGGGCAGGGGGCTTACCAGTTGGGGTGCTGAATCAGATGGATCGGATTTGTCGAGAATTTTTGTGGGGCCATAATGATGGAAAGCGACACCTGCATCTGCTTTCGTGGGAGTCGATTACTAAGGTGCGAGAGATGGGGGGGCTTCAGATCTCTTCTTTTCAAGAGCTACAGGTTCAACAAGAGATAGCTAATATGAGGTACGTGTTGATGGAGGAGGGGGTGGGAGCTCGGTGGATTAGAAATAAATATATGGTGGATGTGGAGTGTTGGCAAAATTGGCAAGGTCGGCAGGCATCGGTGTGGTGGCGTCGAGCAATGAAGCGGCTACGACAGACGAACTGGAATCTGAGTAATTTGAGGCCCAAATATGTGAAAATGCTGGGAGAATTGAGGGGTGAGCAGGTATGTAATGCAGCTGTGACGCCTACTTGGGATGGTGCTGGACTTTGGAGGTTGCGAGTTCCTCCGCGAGTCCACCTTTTCTTGTGGAAATTATTGCGAGGGGCTCTGCCAACTGCAACTCTTTTGAGACAGCGGATTAGGATGGGATATGGATGTTGCCCCTGGTGTAGCGACCCGGAGGAGGACATAGCACATATATTCTGGGATTGCAATAAGGCTGTAGAATTTTGGACATGTATGCAAATGGAGACGGGGATTAATTTCTACTCACAACAATTACTTCACTCTACTGGCCGACAGGTACGACTGCGAGAACCCCCTAAGCCTCAAGAGATGATAGCTATTGCTATGTGGTTTTTGTGGAAGGCAAGATGCGACAGAGTGTTTGGAAGGCCAGTTAAGCCTTGTCACGTACTGATACGGCAGAGTATAAACTCACTTGAGTTGTTCCAAGAGCCATTCCCGTTAATTCGGAGAGGACTGAGCGGGGAGCTCAGTGAGGAGTATCTTATGTGGACTGATGGATCTTTCAAGCCAACGGAGGGAGGGGCGAGTGGGGCTTGGGTTTTAGCGGATCGGAGGGGGATTGTTTGTGCTGCTGCGGCTTTTCGCGGTGAGGCATCATCGCCGCTGCAGGCAGAGCTAGGGGCCATCCAGGGAGCTCTTGCGGAACTCAGGCAGTGGTTGGATATCAGGGTAGTACTTCTGACTGATGCCTCAATGGCGCGGGATGCTTTGGTTCTAGGGAAAGGGTGTTCTAGTGCGATCTGCCCATACATTATGGCTTGCCTGCGTATTTGGGATATGTTGCCGGGGGTCCGAGTGCAGTGGATTCCAAGAATAGCCAATAGTGCAGCCCACTGGTTGGCTTCTGATGCCCGAGTCTCAGGGGTTGAAGGGTACTGGGTTAATGATATACCTCCTCCTATTTCGGCCCTTGTGTATGAGGATCTTCAAATCATGATGTCGTGATCCCCATCAGATGTAACAAAAAAAAAAAAAAGCAACAGGGTCCAATATCAACAATAGTTGAGAGTTGACTCAAAACTTGAGAAGAATCATACGTTGCTTTCAAGGCATAGCACCATCCGTCCAGGGTGACTGACATTCGCTAGTCGATATTTTTTTTTTGTACTTTCATAGGGGAGGTCACAAATGGACCTACGGGAGGGGCCACATGCCGGCACAGCAGTAGACGACCATAGCAAGTCGAAGGAAAAAAACCGCTCATCGGCAGAAAAACAAAATCACCAGCCATGGAGGCGCCACCAGTGGCGAGGGGGAAGGAAATCAAAACCTTAAAAAAATAGTAAAACCGCACACCGACGGAGGAAACCCGAAATCTACACCCATAAACCACAAAACAAAAAAAAACTTAAAAGATGAAGGTCATCACCTCCAGATCATTCCCTCCGCCGGCTGATATGATGGAATCGAAGACGAGCCGCTCCATCATTGTCGAAACCGC
This sequence comes from Chamaelirium japonicum, assembly GCA_947650365.1. Classification (NCBI taxonomy): domain Eukaryota; kingdom Viridiplantae; phylum Streptophyta; class Magnoliopsida; order Liliales; family Melanthiaceae; genus Chamaelirium; species Chamaelirium japonicum. Next base: position 19,981,584 of record OX393551.1, on the reverse strand, counting down.
CACCTTTGCTACCCCGCCAACCGCCGCCTCTGCTGCCCCGCCAGGCACCGCCACCGTCCAGCGGGGGCGAACTGGAAGCCACCGCCGTTAAACCTCAACGTCGGGGCCAGATTCGACCTCCCCGTCGAACCCGGTAGAAGATCCGGCCCTGATGTTGAGCTGAGGACGACCCCCACCCGGGGGGACACGCCGCCTTGACGCCTTCGAGCCGAACACAAAAATGTCGGCGTCAGGAGAGGCCCTATCTACCAAGGGGGGTGAAGGGGGGGCAGATCTCACCCCTACTGAAGCTCGAATCCAAGATCCGGCCTCCCCGGAACTGCCGGCCGCGATCGGGGAGGCCGAGACATCTCAGGTGAAACCCTAACCCTAAAAAAGGAAAGGGGGACCGGCACACCACCGGCCAATGATATGTGATCCTCTAAGCAAATGATAGTTATATTCGCTAGTCGAGTTGCTTGCCATCATACGGCTCCCAAGTCCCAACCTTGAAGATGCATTCCACAACTTTCAATTTTTTTTTGGTACATATCATGGGGGCCAAACTAGACCCCAAGAGGCACCACACAGGTGATCGACTACACAGCCATCAGAGAAAGACCCACCTGGCCCACTAGAAGCCTCTACATTACGAGCGAGAGCATCACACCAATGTGAGGAAAGGACCCACCCAGCCTTGCCGCACGAAAGAGCGAAAGCGCCACACCGAGCACGGGAAGGTTCCACCTAGTCCCAAGGAGTTGCCGCACAAGCAAGCAGGAGCGCCACACCAAGCTGAGAAAAGGTACCAGACGCGAGGTAACGCTCACTATGGGATGCCAACGTTTACAGTACTGGTTTGGTTGGCTCCCTCTGATGTTGAGAAGGAAGATGTGATACACTTCTTAGTGTCTTCTATCATAAAATATTAAATTTTACTTTTTTTTTTATATATTTGTCCTTATTAATATACTGGTTGGGGTCTGACAAACCCCCTCCCACTATGAGATGTCAACTTCTACTTAAAAATAATAATAATAATAATAATAATAATAATAATAATGCAGTGGTGGAGGATAACTTCTTTAGTTACCTCATACTTTTATTGATTTAAAATTTATTTACTTAAATTAATAAGTGGTATACCATTGTCCTTAAGTTGGATGGCTAATGAGTAAATCATAAAGGTTATTTTTAGAAATTTAATCATGAAGTTCTTAAAAGAGTAATGCTATTTGAACAATCTCCCGATCAAACACATTGACAAGCCAGACCCATGCAATAGTGGCAAGGCCTAGGGGTCTCCATCGACCAAACGCATGAACAAACCAGACCCATGAAGTGGTGGCGGGTAGTCTTACAGATGAAAATGAAGTATTCATCGGACCCTAAAAAAATGAAAAGTATTAATCTTATTAAAAGTAGAACTATCACTGTAAATAGTCATTTTTAAGAGTTTTATTTTAGGATAGTTCTCGACAACCTTTTCCTCTAAACCCATGTCCATATCTCAATAGATTAGTTGTAGCAACTCTTTTGGTTAATACAAAACTAAAATAGCCTTGGTTAAGTTGCCGGATTTAACAATCAACCATTGTCTATATAATTTTAACCGATCTCTACGAAACGTACAATTTTAAGAATTAGTGTGGGACCACTATAGATGCTACAGTGATTTCACTATAGCAACTACAATGAAATCACTGTAGCAACTACAATGAAATCACTGTAGCGCTAAAGTGATTCTAGTGGTAGCAACTACAGTGAAATCACTGTAGTGCTATAGTGATTCCGTTATAGAAACTACAGTGAAATCACTGTAGCGCTATAGTGATTTCATTGTAGCAGCTATAGTAAAATAAATGTAGCGCTACTATGATTCCACCTAGGTTGCTAAAAAACACGTTGCTATAGTGAAATCATTGTAGCAATAATACTCATTTCAATTGAGTATTATTGGCATATATTTGAGTATCTTTGCTACAGTGAAATCACTGTAGCTGCTATAGTATGTTTTCGTGACTGCTAAAAACACTTTGCTACAGTAAAAAATCACTATAGTACTCAATTTTAGTTGCAATAATACTCAATTAAACTGAGTATTATTTGAATAAAATTGAGTACTTTGCTACAGTGATTCACCATAGGGAAGCCTTTCTAGCCATCACAGTGAATTTTATGGTAGCAGCTATAATGAAATCATTGTAGCAACTCGTGCATGATACCCAAATATACAAAATAATACTCAATTCAACTGAGTATTATTTGCATAAAATTGAGTACTTTGCTACAGTGATTTTAATGTGGAAATATCTTTTTAGTATCCACGATGAAATCACAGGGTTGCTACAGTGATTTCGCTGTAGCATTTATAGTGAAATCACGGGTTGCTACAGCTATTTCATTGTAGCATTTATGGTGAAATCTCTGTAGCAGCTACAATGAAATCACTGTAGCAATTAGTGCCATTATTTTCGTAAAAAAAACGTGTCATTTATCATCTACCGTCATTTAATGTGGGAGGATACTATGGGTGTTTATGGTATTTTTAAAAAAATCGTTATCCAAAACGATTAAGATCGGATCATTTGCAATCAAAACTATGGACAGAGGATCTGGCTTTATACAATAGTCATATCGGTGGACTTACTGTCAATAGGAACTTAAAATGGGAATAAATGTTATACACGCTCTGTTTTTGGAACTAACATCGATTTTTCCTCTTTTTTGGGTACATATTGTGGGGCCCAAACTAGACCCCAAGAGGCACTACACAGGTACTTGGCTACACAACCCTAGGAGAAAGGCCCACCTGGCCCACTAGAAGCCGCTACAACACGAGCGGAAGCATCACACCGATGTGAGGAAAGGACCCACTTAGCCATGCCGCACGAATGAGCGGAAGTGCCACACCAAGCACGGGAAGGTCCCACCTAGTCCCAAGGAGTCACTGCACAAGCAAGCAAGAGCGCCACCAAGCTGAGAACGAGTATTAGACCCGAGATATTGCTCACTATGGGATGCCAACTTCTAATATATTGTTTTGGTTGACTCTCTCTCATGTCGAGAACGAAGATGGGATACACTTCTTAGTGTCTTCTATTTTAGAAGACTGTATTTTACTCTCTTTTTTTTCTTATTAAGATACTGGTTGGGGTCTGCCAAACCCCCTCCCATTATGAAATGCCAACTTCTACTCAAAAAAAAAAAGATAATGCTCGCTAGGAGAGATACCATCATACCACTACCAATTGCCCAAGGCAGGTAACTTCAAATAGTTGCAAGCCCTATTTTTATTACCTCATACTTTTATTGATTTATTTTTATTTACGTAAATTAATCAGTGGAATACCATTGTCTGCAGTTGTTCGAGTTTGATGACTAATGAGTTAATCATGAATGTTTTTTTTTTTTTTTTGACATAGATTTAATCATGAAGGTCTTAAAAGAGTAATGCTATTTGAACAATCTCTGTCGACCAGACACATCGACAAGCTAGACTCATGAAGTAGTGGCGGGGCCCAGGGCTCTCCATCGACCAAACGCATCGACAATCCAAACCCATGAAGTGGTGGTGGGTAGTCTTATGGATGAAAATGAAGTATTAATCGAGCCCTAAAAAAAATAAAAAGTATTAATTGTATTAAACAATAGAACTATCACTACACATCGTTATCACGAATGTCCCAATTTTCAATGAATTCTAGGACTAGTTACTAACCCGTGCGATGATGTGACAGATGAGTTGCCGCTTATGTCGTACCCGACCGAAAAATATAATCCCGATGCCCATGTTGTGTTCTATTATTTCTTTTAAGTGGGGTCACATGGCACAATCCGAGGCGTGGCCTCCATTATCGAATATAGTATATCCATATTATTTATCCCATGTGATGACTAACCATCAAAAGGCCACACAAAAGACTTTAATTTGAAGTTAAGAAAATAAAGCTTAGGCTTCCTTATAGTAATCTAGGGGTCCATTTGGCATCAATTTTGTATTCTAATTTTTAAAAACTAAAAAATAAAATAAGTTTTTTTACTGTTTATAAAAATAGATTTTTAAAATCAGAAAACATGTTTGGTAATTATATTTCGTTGTTTGTTTTTAAAGCATAGAAAACAGAAGCAGAATATTAAGTTTGGTAACTACATAAGATTTTATAAAAATTTTTTGATAAAATGATTAACAAATTTATTATAAAAAAAACACACACCTAAATGACAGTTTCAACCGCCAAACATCGACAATATTTTCTCTCCATGATATTCTATCTCTATAATGTTTTCACTTCCTATAACATTTTTTCTCTACTACATTCTCTCAAGAACATTTTTCTCGCTACAATTTTATGTTATGTCTATAATCATTACTCTCTCTCTACAATATTTTCTCTCTATAACATATTATCTCCCTGCATCTTATCGCTATAACTTTTCTCCCTATGACTCTCTCTCTCTCTCTCTCTCTCTCTCTCTCTCTCTCTCTCTCTCTCTCTCTCTCTAAACCATTTTATCTACAAAATTTTATCTCTATTATATTCTCTCTGCAATATTCTCTGTATATAATATTCTCCCTCTAAACTTTTCTCTCTATAATAGTTTCTCTATGATTATCTCTCCTTGAATTTTCTCTATAATACTCTAGCCTATTCGCCCGCTTTGGTACTCTTTAATAGTTTCTCTCCTATAATGTTCTCTCTTAGATTTTATCTCTCTGAAATGTTCTTTCTTAAATTCCCTATAAATTTTTCCTCTTAATGTTTTATGTCTCTACAACATTGTGTTTCTATAATATTTTCCTCTATATTTATCTAAAAGACATTCTCTCTCTACAGCATTCTCTCTCTACAGCATTCCCTCTGTATAATGTTTTTTTCATCATAATCTTTCTCTATAGCATTCGCCCATTATAACATTTCTCTATATATAACTTTTCTCTCTCTACAACATTCTCTTTATAGCTATTTCTCGCTGTGGTGTTCTCTCTATAATATTCTCTATGTCCACAATGTTCTTTTTCTATGAAGTTTCACTCTACAATATTTTCTTTGTATGATATTTTTTTTATAATTCTCTCTCTACAATAATCCGTCGACAATATTGTTCTCTCTATAACTTTTCTCTCTGCAACATTCTCTCTATAATTACTCTCTCTCTCTCTCTCTCTCTCTCTCTCTCTCTCTCTCACACACACACACACACACACACACAAGAGAAAAAAAAAACCTCTAAACTGCAAGAGGGACAAATAAGATCAAGAATAATGATTTCATTGATTTAAACTATTAGGAGGATCTTCGAATAAGACCAGTTCTGGTATTTGCAAGTCCTATTGTTAATTAGCTCATAATTTAGGAGACTCTTTTAATAGAAAACCTCTAATACCACAAGAGAAAAAAAAAGAGAATGAAAATAATAATATTATTGATGTAAACTTTTACTTGGTCTAATCTATGGCATACCACTATTAGACATTAAGAAAACTCATGTGTACTAAAGTTGTTTGTGCCGGATGGCTCGTTAGGTAATATTGAAGGACTTGAAAAGGGCATTTGATTCAAGATCCACCTAGCTATGGAGATGAGGACTGCAACTACTTGTAAAACTAGAGTAGTTTTTTGCGAAAAATAAAACTGAAGTATCCATCTTATTAAATGGATCCATTTGACGAAAAAAAAAAAAGAATCTTATTAGATGGTAGACGCTCTAGGAGATCAAGCTCTTAAGAAAAGCATTTGGACAAAAGAATTATCACTGCATATCATTATCATCATGTTAACTAATGAACATCCCAATATCCAATCATTTGATGAGTTATACCATGCCAAGATGATGATCGAGAACAATTTTGTTCACCCTCCTGGCCGGTGAGTGAACCTTACGTGAATTGTTGGATGCACTTTTGGTAGGCACTAAAACATGTTCATCGCTCTCCGGTGTATGTTTACATGTTCATCCAACGGTTCACACTGGAGGATAATGTTCACCCCCATGTGTCCAGAGGGTGAAGAAAATTGATCTCATGACCATCAAAAGGTGCTTTCCCTCTCCGATAGTAGTTTTTTTACCACACAAACTCCAAAGAAACATTATTTGCTAACAAGGAGGCACAACCTCACGAACTCAAATACAGATGAATTATGGTCCCAACAATTACTACAAGTTATAAATCATATTTCGTTGAACCAAATAGGACCAAAACCATTTACAATATGGGATTGGAGTGTGTTTCAAGGTAAATTCCATATAGGAGCAAAATGGTACTTTTTAAACCAAAACAAACTAACTTGATGTTGTAAATGTTAATTATAACCCTGTGTGTTTGTGTGTGTAGGGGAGAGAGAGAGAGAGAGAGAGAGAGAGAGAGAGAGAGAGAGAGAGAGAGAATGAGTCACGGATTTGAGGGAGGTAGAGGACCATGGAAATGTGAAGGAAATCACTGTTAGAATTTAATTTAAGACTTCATATCTTTCATTTTTTGAGAAATCCCTCTAGGGTGGGAGGGGGGTTTGTCCTAGACCTCAACATGTATATAAATAATAACAAAGTTAATTACATGGTAGAAAGGAAAGCAAACTCTAAGAAACAATGACTTAAATCAGACGCAAGCAATACAATCCAACAAACTAGATTTTAAAGAACCAGCTAAGGTAGTGCTCCAAAGCTCTAGTGTACTTTTGATCCTATGGATCAGCTCCAGTTGTGGGGAGAAAGATTGTTGGAAGACCCTTCTATTGCACTCTAACCAGATGTTCTAGACAGTGGCCATCACTATAATATCCCAGACCTTCCTATAATCCTGACTAACTCTTTTCTTTCTCCATAGTGTCCAAAGGGATGGAATTGATGCTGGATACCCTCTGATATGAAGAGTGGTTTTTATCAGGTCCCAAATAGGTCTCACGAAACTGCATGATAGGAGGAGGTGGCACAAAGTCTCCTAAGTTCTGTTATTAAGACTTCATATCGTAATACTTCTCTTTAAAATTAAGCTTATTAGTCTATACCTCTTCACAACGAAAACAATATGAACAGATGCATGCGCACGATTGGAATAACGCAGCCCGAAATTAGAACTCATCTAAAGCTATAATTGTGTGTGCTTTTTGTGAAAATCAATCTGAGCCATGGACCAAGACTCAAGGCGAAGTCTATCAATGTTCCACATATGGAAGCAAATGTCAGTTAGTGGGGATTCAAACCCAAAAGGTACCCTCACCTATTGTACAATATTAGGAGTCCAGTAGTTATTTAAAGTTTAAAAACTTTATGATTTTGAAAATTTTGAATGTTTAAATAAGATTTAATCATATTTGAAGTTTTAAATTATGTGGGAGATTGTTTGAATTGAATTTAAAACTTTCTATTATAAAACTTTTCTTTAAAAGCTTATTAGTTTATTTAATTTCACAATGAAAATAATTTGACCACGTAGTTAGAGGAGTGAACATATATAGGTTCTAATTTTTGCACAGGTTACGGGTTCAAACCTAGCCTCTTACTTTTCTTTTACAAACACCCACAAGTTTAATCTCACATTGCATTGCTCAGGGAGAAACTTGAAGGTGTCCATATACACTAACCCTCTTCAAGAGCTTAGTAAAGAACACATGGACCATGTACTACACCACGACATACGTGAGTACGGACGTATCGCACCGCCCGCCGCAGCCGCCCACCTCGCTTTGTGCGTGTAGCTTGGGTTATGTTGTAACAGAGAGCAGGGAGCTTCCTTGTATTTACAAAGAGGCCCTCCTCCTCTCTTCAATCTTGTGTTTTGTTGGACTGTCTTGGGCTGAAGCTAAGTTCGTTGACCTCCTCGGAGTCTTGTCGACAAGAAGGAAAGAAGAATCGTCGTATCTCTAGGAGAAGAGAGCAAAAGGATCCGCACGAAGGAGGATAATCATCTCTAGGGATAGCGGCTACGCACTTTGACCCATCAGACTATTTTTTTTTCATTTAACTATTCATGACGTCTTGTTAATTAGGGCTGCATGCTTGTAATTTAATCTTTCATCATATTGAAAGTTAAGATTTGTTCATGATCTTAATAATTTGATCTTGCATGCTCACAGTTTAATCTTTTATAAAGTGTAATTAACTCATAATTATAACAATCATTGTCGGGGGGAATCTCGCAACTTCTCCCCTGACCTGCAAAACACAGGGAGTTAGAATGGCTGGCTCCTTTCGGAGCGTAGACCCTCCGATGCTCAAGTTAGCAGAGATTTTAAAGGGGAGGACCAATGATCAGAAGATAGTTTGGGGTTTTGGAATTCAAACCTTTAATTTGGAGCCTTGAGCCTTGCTTTTATAGCCTTTTCCCAACCAGCAGAAGTAGACACGCACCTGCCCACTTCGATCGTCTGAGCACGTGGGAGTCCGTAAATGTTTTATGTCCTCTTGCTGGCCAGCTGGATGCCTGGGTCGAGAGGGGGAATGCACTGGTCTTGTTTGCTCTAGGTGGCACCCTAGAAGGCACTGGACAGAGTCGACTTTGTTTGGAGCCTATCGGGTGTGTGCAGAGCGAACTTGGCCCACAATCGTCCACGTAGTTCCACAAAGATGTGGACACCTGCCAAATTAATGCCTTCTTACTATATCGGACACCTTGCAACAAAAGGGGCGATCTCCTTCGTAGGCGAACTGACGACAGACAACGTGGATATCCTTCCAAGTTTCTTACAAGCAAGAGGCGATATTCCTCGCGATGCGAGCTGGCCACGAGCGACGTGGGGGGGGTTGTGTTCCCTTTGCATCAGGTGTTGAATCTTCTGAAGTATCACTTGGGCTCCATGACCCTATTTGACTGACATGCCACTGAGGTAGCAGAGGGGCCAATTGGGGCAAGTCCTCTTATTAGGGGTGATCTTATTCTCTGAAAACGGGTGACTCTGTCGGGAGTCTTCATCTCTATCGACAAGACTGGCGATCTCTTACATGCGAGCTGACTGCGGACAACTTGGTCTGGGAGCTCACTCCCGGGCGAGGTGCGAGCTGCTAGCGGACAATGTGCGAATTACGAGCCGCTAGCTGACGAGGTGCGAGTTGCGCCACCATCTCCTTAACCAGTGGCGGCCTCACGAGCTGGGTCGATGAGCTAATGATATTTTTCGGGCACCATCAACACCACTCCAAACTTATGACAAGGAGATGGTCCCACGCAAGTCGCGTCCTCCAGTCATCCCTTGAGCACTTCCCCATCATCTCCTTCCCAAGCATCTAACCAACCTCCCCAAGTGCATCTGATCACCGTCTCCTTCCTCTTTGTTTTTTGGTACCGCAAAGGTGTCCATTACACTATGGCCTGTATGTCCACCCGGACCAGAGTAGAAAGAACAGTAGAGAAGTTGGATACCCAGTATCCCACATGCCCTAATACTCGAGCATTCAAAGCCATCCAATTCGCAACACTATTGGATGATCGAGGAATCCATTGGACTGTGACCCCGTACAATTGTCTCCTTCCTCAAAATCTTATATCGGCCTACTTCTTGTTGTGAATTCAAACATTGCAAAGAAGCCCCTTATATTTGATTGTTAGGATGCATGAAATATGACTATGATTGTGTTGTTTTCACAGTTTTGGAGCTAAAACTAGGGGTGGCAATGGGTCGGGTCGGGTCGGGTTCGGATCATGTCTAGTTTTGGGTCGTGTCCAAAACCCTAGACCTGGGCCCGACCCGTTTAACTAATCATATCTAGACCCTAAACCCATACCCGACCCGTTTATAAACGGGTAGACCCGATAAGACCCGTTTACCACACGGGTCTATACAGTTGACCGTTCCGACCCAATCCGACTCGACCCGACCTGACCCGATAAGACCCGCTGGTACTACATACTACAGTATCGGATTGTGGGTAGATCCGACCCGACACGACCCGTTGAATTTTAAACGGATCTTCTCGGATCTACCGTGCCCAGACCCTAAACCCGGATCCGACCCTGTCCAGAATTGCCTGCCCTAGCTAAAACCCTATGGCTGCGTGCAAGATGTTACTACCGGGCTCTTGTCCCAGTTTATTTTATCATTACAGGATGAGGCAAATGAATGTATGTTGCAGAATTTTTACTAGAATTCATGGGTTGTGGAGACTTAGCATTTTATTTTATTTTATTTTATTTTATGGGGGGTTCATAGTGGGGCCCTAGCCAGATCCATAAGTCACCTGCTACAACTTTAAGTAGTCCTAATTAAGGGACTAAAAAGTGCAATTTAACCCCAAGTATAGGGTGTGTAGCGAAGTAGTAATCTCGATGAGTCCGAGGTCGATTCCACAGGGACTGAAGGACTAATGGGAACTAATGTGATGACAGTGTGTGAACGTGAGTGCAAATCAGGGTTTTCCACTGAGAGTGGAGCACGAATGATGAAACTACGTTACTAAATTAAATAGAATTAACTATTGCAATTAATTAAAGGAGGTTACGATGGAGATGAGGCTAAGGCGTCTGGGTTCAACCTAGCAGTATATTATGTATTCTTTTGATCAATAATTTTTATGAGGATAGCATCAAAATAGGTTTTAGCATGCATGCTACAGAGGTTATTAAGCATTGCATATGCCCGGAGTCGATATGTAATCAAAACAACTTATACACATGTGCTGATTTCTAGAGATATGCATCCATCATATTTAACTAAATAGACTGAAACTCATGCGAAGAGGGACTCGTTACGCTTGTGTTAACATACCACAGGGATTCACAAGTATTCCGTATGCCCGGAGTCAATACGGAATCAAACAAATTTGCAAGTACGATAACATACATCATTAGGCAGTATCAGTCACATAGGATTCAATCATAAGAAATTAAAGCTTGTTATTAATCAAACGAAAAACATAGCATACTACTCGGCATCCCCCATAGCCTTAGCTAGGGGTTTAGCCGCACATGTTCATATAGTCTGACATTAAAATACCAGTGCGAATAAACTTTATAATAAAAACGGCAAAATCAGAAGATGATCGCAGATGAAGGCTTCTGGCGAAGACGATGGCGTGCGGCGTGAATGACGGCTTCGATGACGGTGATGGCGTCGATGATGATGTTCTTCCACGGCAAGGACGATGGAGTACGGCGTGACTTCGGCGAGGATGAAGCGTGGCTCGGAGCTCAGCGGATGGAAGATGATGGATCCGTGGATGATGAATGGAGGACGATGGGGATTGGTCGATGATGAAGTTCGAGCTTAGATGGTGGAAGGTGGTGTTGGAAATCTAATCGTTCTAAACTAGCAAATTTAGGATTTAAGCAAATTCTTAGTATTAAAATTGATTAGCAAATGTGGTTTTCACAAACAAGAACAAGTCACAAATTTCTTTTAGAAATTGTTTGCCAAGGCAGAGCGGGTTCTATGGAACCGTCATTCACCTTGCCGAACTTTTCTAAAAGAGAGATACAATCTATCTAAAATATATCTAATTATTTAGATTTCTCTATTAGATGCAAGTCGATTATTTTAGATCTAATATCAGGACAAAAGAAGAGTTAGGAAACTCTGGCCTGTGGTCGAAGCGTGCTAGGCACTGTCCCAAGAATCTTATTGCCCCCCTCGTGCGGGTCTCGTGGCAATTGTTCTCGGAGATACGGCGACCCCGGTCAGGCGACCTCCTTCTCGTCGGCACGACTCCAAGAAGGTTTTGCGAACCTCGTAGACTTTCAGGAACCCAGCGACTCGATGACGACCTTCTCGAGTCGGGGAGGCAGCACTGCAGCAGAACCTTGATCCGAGAGATGGAGTCTCTTCGGAGCAAAGGGGCAGCACAACAGCACCACGACGAGAGAATGAAAGAGAGAGAGGCAGAGAGCAGGGACGAATTCCGATTTTCGGAGTGTGTAAATCCCATAGCTGCACCGGGCCTTATATAGGCCTCGGGCTGTTAATGGGAGGCTGAAAGAGGGGAGCGGTTAATGGGCTGCGATTAAGCCCATTAACCTCGCACGTTACAGCTCGCAGCGAGCCTGTACGTAACGGCTAGCATGCAACGCTTCTCGCGTAACGGCTAGTGTCCCAAATGGTAAATAATAAATAGTGGAGGACTTAAGAGCAAAAAGCAAAAATAGGGCAGGTGCGGACCAGCCCATTTCGGAGGTGCTATCGTGTCCGGGTCCGCGGGCGCACACACACGCGCCGCCCAGCCCATGCCCAAGCCCAAGCCCGGCCCGGCTCGGCACGGCACACACACGCGCGCGCGTGTGTGGGCTAGTGGAGCCCCTCCTCTAGTGTGATGACTAGTGGGGGGAAGTGGGGAATCCTATTTAAGTTGGTAGGGGATTTTTCCCCTTACCGATATGGGACTAAAAGCCCATTCCTTTGTGTGGTTTTAAAACACACACCCAACAATCCCCCACATGTGTTTAAAACCACTAAATATTAAATAATTTAAAAAATTCAAAATATAAAGTAAAAGGACTTTGCTGGATTCCTTATACTACGCAGTAGGTGTAGGTACCTTCCGGTTTGAACCTCCACTTAGTACAGTTGTATACATCCGTGAGGACTTGGTGGACTACGCCTTGAACCAGTCTCATTTATCGGGTTTCTACAAGTAGTACACGTAGTACAGTTTTCGATGGTTCTAAGCGGGTTGCGCTATTAATGGCCTTGCGCAGATATCTTTTCTTGTATGTTTCTAGGGAGCAGCCCTGGTCCCAGAGTTGCGGCCTCACAACGACATACATATAGGTAAGTCCTAATAGGGGTGTGAGCAAGGCGACACCCCGCCTCATGGGTCTTGGACTTATTAAGAGTTTTACACTCATCCTACCCCTTGCTTTTAATAAGCACTGACGTCATAGGGACGGGAGCATTATTCAGTGCTCCTCATTTTCAATCACTACTACAGTTTGTTTCTACCCATTGAACCTCCGTGAGGTTGGGTTCCCACTGCGGTGATTTTTCTTATGGGCTTAATCCCATCCCCCTCGACGATTCTAAGACCACTGTCCTAGATAAGCCCTTAGTTAGATGATCCGCCAAATTCTTTTCGGATCTAACAAAGTCTAGGGCAATTATTTGATTTTTCATCTTATATCTGAGAGATCTATGTCTCACTTTCAGATGTCGATTTATTTTTACATCAGCGTTTTCTTGATTACATTTATCAATAGCTGATCGACAATCACAATGGATAGATATAGCCGGTAAAGGCTTTTCTATCAATGGGATCTCATATAGGAGATCTCGAAGCCATTCTGCTTCTGTGCTAGTGGTATCTAGCGCTATCATTTCTGATTCCATAGTACTCCTAGCTATAACAGTTTGTTTGGTGGATTTCCAAGATATGGCTCCACCTCCTAGTAGGAATACATATCCGGTTGTGGACTTAATATCTATTGAGTCACTAATCCAGTTAGCATCAGAGTATCCCTCTAATACAGCTGGATATCCACTATAGTGGAGACCGTATGATATGGTTCCCTTAAGATATCTAAAAATTCTTTCTAACGCATTCCAATGGGACAAATTTGGGTTAGACGTATAACGACTAAGTCTATTTACCGCGTAAGCGATATCGGGTCGAGTATAGTTTGCTAGAAAACCTAGCGATCCTATGATTTGAGCATACTCGCTCTGTAGTCTAGGAAGTCCAGTATTCTTTGTTAGATGGGTATTTGGATCATATGGTGTGGATACCGGTTGGCAATCGGGGTCGTAAAATTTCCTAAGAATTTTCTCGACATAGTGGGATTGGGATAACACTAAACCATTGTTCTTCCTAATGATCTTAGTGTTCAAAATAACGTCGGCTTGTCCTAAATCTTTCATGTCAAAGTTTTGGGACAAAAACTGTTTGATATCATTTATGATTTGTATGTTTGAACCGAATATCAGAATATCGTCAACATACAAACATAAAATGACAATATTATTACCATCTACTTTATGGTATACACATTCATCCGTTGAATTGATATCAAATCCATAGGATAAGATAACTTCATCGAATTTCATGTGCCATTGTTTTGGGGCTTGTTTAAGTCCATAGAGGGATCGAATTAACTTACACACCTTTCCCTCTTGTCCAGGTGCAGTAAATCCCTCGGGTTGGTCCATGTATATTTCCTCATTAAGGTCGCCATTCAAGAAAGCAGTCTTTACATCCATTTGATGTATGACTAGCTTATATATTGAAGCTAAGGCGATGAGGATCCTAATCGTGGTTATCCTAGCGACAGGTGAGTAGACATCAAAGTAGTCTATCCCTGGTTTTTGGGTAAAGCCCTTGGCTACAAGTCGTGCCTTAAATTTATCTATAGTACCGTCGGGTCTAAGCTTTTTCTTAAACACCCATTTACATCCTATGGTTTTACAACCAGGAGGTAAATTGGTGAGTTCCCAGGTATGGTTTTGAAGAATAGATTGGATCTCGTTATCTATGGCTTCTTTCCAAAAAGGTGAGTCTATGGACTTCATTGCATCTGTATAGGTGGAGGGAGAGTTCTCCACCATAAGTGCATAGAAGTCATCAAAGACTTTCTCTACACGGGCACGTTTACTCCTCCTAGGTTCGGTTTGGGTTACCGGTTCAGTCTGGTCTTCAGGTTCTAATTGGACTTCAGGTTCGATCTGAGTCACCTGATTAGAACTGGAGGCCTGGTTATTGGTATTAATCCTAGTGTTGATCCTAGTCTTATAAGGGAAGATATTTTCGAAGTAAGAAGCATCTCTTGCTTCGATTATGGTGTTATTGGCTATTTCGCTTATTTCAGAGTTAAACACTAAAAAACGATTAGCGTTACTGTCTGAAGCGTAGCCAATAAAGATGGCATCTACAGTCTTAGGTCCTATCTTCTTCCTTTTGTTATCGGGGATTTTTACCTTAGCTAGGCACCCCCACACTTTTAGGTATTCTAAGTTAGGTTTCCTATGTTTCCATACTTCGTATGGGGTCAAGTCATTATGTTTGAACGGAATGCGGTTAAGGATAAAACAAGCCGTCATTAGGGCTTCCCCCCACAAGTTCTCTGGCGCTCCAGAGCTTAGTAACATGGAATTGACCATGTTCATTAGGGTTCTATTTTTCCTCTCCGCTACACCGTTGGATTGGGGAGTGTAAGGAGCTGTGACTTCATGGAGTATTCCATAGTCATCACAGTACTCACTTAACTCATTTGAGGTGTACTCTCCTCCTCGGTCTGACCTAAGGATCTTAATGGATTCGTCTAATTGGTTTTCAACCAGAGCTCTGTAAATTTTAAATTTACTGAGTACTTCATCTTTAGTTTTAATTAGGTATAGGTGGCAATATTTTGAAGCGTCATCTATGAACGTTACAAAATATCTATTGCCACCTCTCGAGGTTCTCCCAGAATCACAGACATCGCTGTGAATTAATTCAAGTATATGGGAGTCTCGATCGATGGTTTTAAAAGATTTCTTAGGTTGTTTGGCTTCTACGCATATCTCGCATTTGTCGAGATTCCTAGTATCGGATTTAGGAATAATGTTTAAGGTCATGAGTTTCTTAATAGAATTATAGTTCACATGACCTAGTCTTTGGTGCCAAGTGACCGAAGACTCAACATTCAGAATTGTAGACGAAGGATTAAAGACATTTAATTTAAACAAACCATCACAAAGAAATCC
Organism: Chamaelirium japonicum; assembly: GCA_947650365.1. Taxonomy (NCBI): domain Eukaryota; kingdom Viridiplantae; phylum Streptophyta; class Magnoliopsida; order Liliales; family Melanthiaceae; genus Chamaelirium; species Chamaelirium japonicum. The sequence continues at coordinate 19,966,003 of OX393551.1, read as the reverse complement.
TTTTCCAATAAAATTCATTCCTTTAGTTATTACAACTTTATTGGACTCGAATACAAGCTTATAGCCCTGTTGGACTAATAAGGACCCACTAATTAAATTCCTCCTAATCTCCGGAACGTGGTGGACTCCGCGCAGGGTTAGGGTCTTCTCCGACGTCAGCTTCAGGTCGATCCGTCCTATCCCTAGCACACGAGCCTCAGCATTGTTCCCCATGCTTACAGCTCCTCCACCTGAGACCTGATAGGTGGAAAACAAAGATTGATCAGAGCAAACATGAATGTTAGCTCCTGTGTCAATCCACCAATCAAATGCTTGAAAGGTCATGTTAACTTCAGGGGTGAAGAGAACAGACCTGAAAGCGGTCCCAGAAGAGCCAGCTCCAGAGGTCACCATGTTGACTTGGGAGCCGGGTGGCGTTGGACCATTTCTTCTTGGATTTGGAGGTGGTGCTGTCTTCTTGTAGAAGCATTGGTTGGCCATGTGATTGGTCCGACCGCAGACGTAGCAGCATCGCACTCCTTCCTTCTTTTGGTCCTTGGGATGGTTTGGGTTATGGTTGCTATGGTATGGCTTCTTGGTATATGGCTTAGGCTTAGGGTGGAAGGGTTTCTTCTGGAACTTATGTCTAGGTTTTTGGAATGGCTTAGACGGTTGACCCTCTACGTTGTTGACCTTGGGTTTGGATTCAGAGGATCCCTTTTCCCTGAGCCTATGTTGCTCCTCAATTCTAATAGAGTTTAGAACTTGAGTTAGGGTTAGGTCACCTTGGGTATGACTTAGGTGTTTAGAAAACTCAGACCAAGAAGCAGGTAGTTTATCTATAAGGCAGGCTATTTGGAAGGTTTCATCAAGAGTGGAACCATTCGTTTTTAGGTGTTGGACTAGGTTTTCAAACTCATGAATCTGATCATTCATGGGTTTGGAGTCAACCATTTTGAAGCTGTTGAAGTCAGACGCTTTGAAGCGTTTTACTCCAGCATCATCTAGGCCATACTTACGCTCTAGGGTATCCCATAGGTCCTTAGGGTTTTGAATGGTATAATAGATATCGTATAATCTATCAGATAAGGCCCCTAGGATCCTATGAAGGCCATGGTAGTTGATTTCTTCTGGGGTCCTAGTGGGAATGCCAGAAGTGGATTCAGGTTCAGGTTGTGAAGTGGAGGCTCGGGTGCGACGAGTTTGGCTAGACCCGTTGGATACTCCTGGTGCGGTTTCACCTATGGCTGACAGTAACCCAAGTGTGGTTAGCCAGAATCGCATCTGGTTTTGCCACCTCTTGAAGTTAGACCCGTCAAACTTTTCGGGTTTGGCACTAAGGGTTTCACGGTTTGGTGAGGCCATTTCGGACCAAAGTAAGGAGTTGTAATCTGTGGATTGAAAAATAAGTTTTGTCAATTTTAAAGTACACCTAGATAGATTCGACTTTTAGAAGTCCAAATGAAACTTCCAAATCCTAACGGCCAGATGGGCTCCAGGTAGGAGGTGGAGCACTAGGCTCGCTCAAATACCAAGCTACCTTGGGCAATTTAATGCCGGTTTGACAAGCCTTTCTCGACACCGTAGGTAGTGGAATATTTCAATGACGACTTTTAGTCTTTTCTATAATCTATATATGCTTTTGCTTTTGTAGAAAATAGTTTTGTAATTAGTAGCAACTAATAGGTAGCACGAAATAAAGACTAATAGATGATCACGTAGGCTAACTTAGTGAGCACGTTGCAAAGAAAATAACTTATGAACGATTAAATTACAATAAGATTCTTGGATTGTTGGAAATCTAATCGTTCTAAACTAGCAAATTTAGGATTTAAGCAAATTCTTAGTATTAAAATTGATTAGCAAATGTGGTTTTCACAAACAAGAACAAGTCACAAATTTCTTTTAGAAATTGTTTGCCAAGGCAGAGCGGGTTCTATGGAACCGTCATTCACCTTGCCGAACTTTTCTAAAAGAGAGATACAATCTATCTAAAATATATCTAATTATTTAGATTTCTCTATTAGATGCAAGTCGATTATTTTAGATCTAATATCAGGACAAAAGAAGAGTTAGGAAACTCTGGCCTGTGGTCGAAGCGTGCTAGGCACTGTCCCAAGAATCTTATTGCCCCCCTCGTGCGGGTCTCGTGGCAATTGTTCTCGGAGATACGGCGACCCCGGTCAGGCGACCTCCTTCTCGTCGGCACGACTCCAAGAAGGTTTTGCGAACCTCGTAGACTTTCAGGAACCCAGCGACTCGATGACGACCTTCTCGAGTCGGGGAGGCAGCACTGCAGCAGAACCTTGATCCGAGAGATGGAGTCTCTTCGGAGCAAAGGGGCAGCACAACAGCACCACGACGAGAGAATGAAAGAGAGAGAGGCAGAGAGCAGGGACGAATTCCGATTTTCGGAGTGTGTAAATCCCATAGCTGCACCGGGCCTTATATAGGCCTCGGGCTGTTAATGGGAGGCTGAAAGAGGGGAGCGGTTAATGGGCTGCGATTAAGCCCATTAACCTCGCACGTTACAGCTCGCAGCGAGCCTGTACGTAACGGCTAGCATGCAACGCTTCTCGCGTAACGGCTAGTGTCCCAAATGGTAAATAATAAATAGTGGAGGACTTAAGAGCAAAAAGCAAAAATAGGGCAGGTGCGGACCAGCCCATTTCGGAGGTGCTATCGTGTCCGGGTCCGCGGGCGCACACACACGCGCCGCCCAGCCCATGCCCAAGCCCAAGCCCGGCCCGGCTCGGCACGGCACACACACGCGCGCGCGTGTGTGGGCTAGTGGAGCCCCTCCTCTAGTGTGATGACTAGTGGGGGGAAGTGGGGAATCCTATTTAAGTTGGTAGGGGATTTTTCCCCTTACCGATATGGGACTAAAAGCCCATTCCTTTGTGTGGTTTTAAAACACACACCCAACAGGTGGTTATGGTCCGGGTTAATGGTGATGGTTCGGCCTCCCCCTCTTGATACTCTATAGGGTATCCTATATAGGGAGTAAGGGGGAGAAGTGCACGGTTTTTTTAGAGAGAGGGAAATCCGGTTACTATAATGGGGAAATCGTGCCTGGGTTGCTGCATGGATGGTTGTGATTGAATGCATGGTTTCGGTTCAGATTAGGCAAGGGGAGATATAGAGACGATCGGGTAGAGAGAGATGGGCTAGAGAGAGAAAATAGGAAACTAGAGAGAACCGTTCGGAGGGGGGTTTCGTGCATGACTCGGACAGCTGCGATCTTGGGAGAGAGAGAAGATCGGATGGGAGTCCGGGACGATCGCGAGGAGAGAAAAGCTGGGCGTTCGGGTTTAGAGAGAGAAAGAGATTTTCGGGGCTGTTAAGAAAGGAAAGAGAGAGTCGGTTTTAGAGAGAGAAAGGTGCGGTAATGAGAGAGAGAATCAAGGAAGTGGTTATGGAAAGAGAGAGAATCCGAGAGAGAGAAAGGAGGCGGTCGGCTGTAATCTCGGGCCGCTGGGTCTGTTTAGAGAGAGTGAGAGGAAGTCGGACGGGACAGGGTGACTGTGATACTGCTGCATGGGTTGGTGAGAGAGAAGTGGCAGGGCGTTCGGGTGGGCGTTCGGGTGCATGCACAGGTAGAGGAGAGGGAGACTTTCGGGTGGTGCTTGGGTACACCGGACGGTTGTGATGCTGCCCCTACATGTGATCAGATTCGGATATAATATGGGTGAGAAGTCCAGTACTTTGCATGGGATTTAAGTGCACGGACGGTTGTGATGGGAGTTGTATGGATGGGCTGCTGGGTGTAACGGAGTGCGGGTAGAGGAATGAAAAATTACCTACTGGGATCGTGAAATAAAGGGGCTCCGATCAATCAAGTATAGCTTTGTAGGGGATTTAAGAGAAAGATCTTGAGACTTGAGAGATCTGATCATGCATGGGTCGCACATGGCTCGGGGACGTGCTTGGATATCATGATGGCCGGGTCAGATATTATCAGGTTCGGGGTGGCCATGGACTCCGAAAACTCGACCGAAACCCGACCCGGAACATTGGGCATTGATATGCATGGATCTCGGGTTTGTGCGAGGGAGTTGCTAAAAAGATTGGATATCGAGGGTTTTCACGACGTGTATGTTTTGGAGCTGAGGTCGGGTTGGATGCATGGGTGCCATTGGATGGTTGCGATGGGTGCGGTGGTGAAATAAGAAAGAGAGAAAGAAGGACCCGGGTTGTCTGGGTTCAGGTCAAATGGGTCACGTGGGAGACTTAATCACCATAATCCGAACTCATCATCAAATCCATCATCGCTCCTTTGCATTCATGTAGTCATCTTCTGGTGCGGGTCGTGCGTTGCAGCGGCTTGTTGAAGTCTTCCATTGGCTAGACTCTTTCAAGTACCTTTTTCCTTATCGTTCTTCGGAATAGGCCTTCAACGAGCTGTGCAACCTCCGTCGGGGTGCCGTGAGAATATCCACTTCTTAGTCGTGATGCCCTTGAACTGACTGTATCTAGAACCGGGTCAATTCCCTGAAAATCACACATGAAATGATACGTATAAGGTTCCAATGCGATTATCGATAAAAAGAATAATTTGAACTACTGGGCTCCGTATTTTTCATGCATGTATCATATGAGTGAGAACCAATACACCGTTATGTCCGTAATAAAGTCTACTATGCAGTGGTGTAAAGAAACTGATGCGCTTTACGAGTATATGAAAAAATTTACGTAGGAAAGTGATGATAATGCAGTAAGAAATAAGCGATAAAATGCATTATTTGGAGACTTAACATCACCCCCACATTGCCAATAACACAGCCACCGGATCCGAACCGAGCAAGATCGAGGAAGGGGCACTTGACCCACAGGAAGTCCCACACCAACGAGCAGGAGTGCGACACAGACCGAGAAAGAGTCCATCCGGCCCATAAGTATTCGTCACACCATCAAGCGGGAGCGCCACAAAGAGCGGGTATTGAACCTGGGTTAGTGCCCACAAGAAGCAGCATGTCTACCAAACTGTCCACAGCAGCGGTGGTGACTTAGAGTGTGTTTGGCATTGGTTTTGGAGGCCTAGTTTTGCGTCAAAACTAGTTCAGCTTGCCAAACCAGTTTTGGTATAAGGTTTTAATGCGTTTGGGATTCGATTAGAAAATTGGTTTTCCAAAATCAAAGCCAGAAAATCATCAAAACCCAAAAGCAGAAATTTTCTGCTTTTGGGTTCTTGAGGAAAGAAGGCAAAACAATAGTTAAAAGAAATTATTATGAATAACATATATGTTGTAGAGAGAAACTATTGTACAGAGAAAAAATTAAAACCAGGAGAATATATACATATCATATTGTAGAGAGAGAAAATTATTATGGAGAGAATACTTTAGAGAAAATATATGATAGATATAAAAATATTAGAGAGAAAATTCTAATGAGAAGAATATAGATAGAGAGTATTAAATAAATAAATATGCAATGAGAGAAAACATTGAAGATAAAAAATATTATAGAGAGAAATTACTATAGAAAAAAAAATATTGTAGAGAGAGAGTATTTTAAAGAGATATAATATTATAGAAAGATAATATTTTAGTGAGAGAATATGTTATAGAGAGTAGTTTAGACAGAAAATATTATAGAGAGAGAAAAAAACATAGAGAGGAGAAAAATATTAATAATAGAGAGATAAAATATAATAGAAATAGAATATTTTAGAGAGAGAAAATATTATAAAAAGAGAATATTTTAGAGAGATAAATGTTATAGAGCGAAAACTTTATAGAAATAGGATATTTTAGAGAGAGAAAATATTATAGAAAGAGGATATTTTAGAGAGAGAAAATATTATAGAAAGAGAATATTTTAGAAAGAGAAAATATTATAGAAAGAGAATATTTTAGAAAGAAAAAATATTATAGAGAGAGAAAATATTATAGAAAGAGAATATTTTATAGAGATAAAATATTATAGAAAGATAATATTTTAGAGAGAGAATATATTATAGAGAGTAAAATTTAGAAAAGAAATATTATAGAGAGAGAAAATAACGTAGAGGAGAGAAAAATATTAATTATAGAGAGAGAAGATATCACAGAGAGAGAAAATATTCAAGAGAGAAAATATTATAAAAAGAATATTTTAGAGAGAGAAAATAGTATAAAAAGAGAATATTTTAGAGAGAGAAAATTTTATAAAAAGAGAATATTTTAGAGAGAGAATATTTTAGAAAGAGAAAATATTGAAGTGAGAGAAAATAACATAAAGAGAAAAAAAATATTATACAGAGGAAATATCATAGAAAAAAATGGTATAGAGAAAAAATATTGTTGGAAGAGATCAAAGATATTGTAGACAGAAAAAATATTATAGAAAGATAATATTTTATAAAGAAAAAATATTGTAGAAAGAGAATATTTTAGAGAGAGAAAAAATATTATACAAAAAAAATATTTTAGAGAGAGAAAATATTATAAAGACAAAATATTTTAAAGAGCAAATATTTAAAAAAGAAACTGAAATAGAGAAAATATTATAGAGAGAAAATATCATAGAGAGAAAAAATGGGATCGAGAGAGGACAAATAATATTGTAGAGATAAAATATTAGAGAAAGTGTTATAGAGAGAATATTTTTAGAGAGAGAAAATCCCGTAGCAAGAGAATATTTTAGAAAGAGAATATTATAGAATTAGTATATTTTAGAGAGAAAATATTGTAGAAAGAAAATATTGTAGAAGAAGAGTATTTTATATAGAAAATGATGTAGTGAGAAGAGAAAATATTATAGAGAGAAAATATCATAGAGATAATGTTGGAGAGAAAATATTGTAGAAACATAAAATATCGTAAGGAGAAAATATTGGAAAAAACAGTTTAGAAAAATAAAATATTGTAGAGAGAAATTGATATAAGAGAGAGAAGAAGAAAATATCATAGAGAGAAAATATACAAAAAGAAAATATTATAGATAAAAAATATTATAGAGAGAAAAAGTACTCTAAAAAGAAATATTATATAGAGAGAATATAAGCAGAGAGAGTATTACACAAATAATGTTTTAGAATGAGAAATTATTGGAGAGAAAATGATATAGAGAAAATATTATAGAGAGAATATACTATAGAAAAAGAATGTGATGGATAGTGTATGTTATATAGATAATGTTTTACAAATAGAATATTTAAAAATCGAGGAAATAACTGCAAAACTAATTTTTAGGCTCAAAACTGGTTTTATTGTCAAATATTCAAATGTTGATAATTCTAGAACTGGTTTTCAATAAGCTAAAACTGGTTTTGCACAAAACTAGTTCTTGGCTATTCCAAAATCAAAATCTAAAATTTCAAAACCAATGACAAACGCACCCTTAGCATTTTAACTACTAAACAGGCTCGGCCCAACCACTAGCCCGCTTAGGCACTTTCCTAAGGCCTCACCCTATAAAGAACCTCACGCGCTTGTCATCTAGCACATCACTGCCGTCGGCTAATTTAAGGCTCACCAATGCACCATGCAATTCAGAAAACCATCTGATTAATAGAAAGCTTGATCTGAATATTCCAATGGCAAAAACAAAAAAAGGAAACTTTGTCCAGTCCCCATACATAATAAATTGGTGACCTCTCTCTCTCTCTCTCTCTCTCTCTCTCTCTCTCTCTCTCTCTCTCTCTCTCTCTCTCTCTCTCTCTCTCTCTCTCTCTCTCTCTCTCTCCCTCCCTCCCTCCCTCTCTCTCTTATTGTTGTGTATTTTTTTTGGAAAGATCCCCATTGGTTTGACTTCCTTAATTTTTATTAAAACCTCATCTCTTTCTCTAACTCATTGGCTCTGAACTTAAGGGCTTAGTGTACAGTGATTTTGTTCACCTAGGGTACCCTTGGTGAACGTCCACCTGTGGATGTTACCTTGGCTGCCATTAGTCTGGCCCAACAAGTCACCACTAATTTCTTGAGTAAGGCATCTCCAACGGCCTCCGAACTAGGACGACTTCCTAAGCACTGTGGGCCCCATTTTGAAAATCATATCATCGAAATATCATAGTTGAGAGAAGATCTCCTCCAACGGCCTCCGAATTAGGATATCCTGGCCATTTTACACCAAACCCCACATATTTGTAACTTATCAAAACCCTTAAAATTTGCATCAAACGGATAAAAACTAACCATTGGACAGTGCATGTATCGTTGGACATATAAAAAATTATTTGTAAAAATATGAGGGATTTCTTGTAAAAAAATATATTAATTAATTCCTTCGGAGCTTTCGAAGAACCTCTGTTACGCATGCATATGGAGCCGTTCGGAGGTCCCAAGCAAACGTGGCCTACATGGAGCGTCACGTTGGTCTTCAGAGCATTAAACAGAGCCGGTTGTAGTGGCACAAAAGCATCGGAGTACGTGCCACGTTGTCCTTTAGAGCTCTCTGCGGAGGCCGTTGGAGATGCTTAACATTGGTGATTTGAGCGGATCCCACTACAATTATTAGAGGTTTTAAAGCAAAAACAACAAAAAATTTAGTAAATTTTTTATGTAGTATTTTATATAAATATTTTACATAAAATGTCTGATTTTAAGGTTTGCCTTAGGTCTCATCTTTCGTTGAGACGGCTTGCTACTAAACCATAACCATCAAACCATGTCCCATCTACTTGGGGCCAGCTTTATGAATCCTTCTTCGCCATGAACCAAGAAACAATTTTAGAAGGCAGAGATTTGTCTTAAAGTCTTAATTTAGCTTTTCTTCGTTTGTTCTCCCAAAAAAAAGATTGTTGCTGTCCTTAACCCCTCTCATATTTGCGGGCTTCTAAAGAAAAAAGTTTGCACGTGCATCCAAGGGCCTAGCCAGATCCAGTGTTAGGACGGTGTACAAAATCGCTCTCATCGCACGTGCCTCGATGCCTGCCAAAAGTGTATCCAACAGCTCAGTTTGGAGGATAATGCTCACCCACCTGTCAGGACGGTGTTCAAAATTGATCTCTAGAACATAAGAATAAGTCCTCAAGACTCCCATCAACCGTTTTTCGAATCTCGTTGGTGCGCCACATCTAGATCAAGCGCCGTTTCCCCCCTTTTTCTTCTTTCTTTTCCTTCTTTAATTGCGGGCGAAAAGCACCGCCTAATTAAACCTCTATTTGATTAATACAACCAACATTGTCCGGCCAACAAATAACAATAAGGTCAAGAATTGAGCCTCCAAAAGTTGGATAAATGTCTGAGGTATGGTCAATTGTAAAGACATTGACAAGTTTTATTTAATCCAACAAGAGTAAAGTCCAAAGGGCAAGAGAACATACGAAGATTTTTTTTTTCTTTTTTTTAAGTTCTAACCCTACCAAAATTTAAAAATTCAAAATTCGGACAAGGGATGAAAAACATCAAACGTGACTTGCCATAAATAGACCAACCCCCTCTCTCTCTCTCTCTGTCCAAGTCCAAGTCCAACCCTCTTCCAAGCTCTCGTCCACCTCTCTCTCTCTCTCTCTCTCTCTCTCTCCTTTCACCATGCTTGCTGTTCGACCCGTCCGGGTTAGCTTCTTCAGCCCACTTCATGCCACGTGGACAGAAGGAACCGAAGGCAGGTACCCTTACCTCAGCGGGGAGATCGATGACATCAAATTCGGTGCATGGGCTCGACGTCATAGGCCGGAAGACGACGGCAGGGGCTTCACGTGGACGGCACTAGAACCGGAGGGCAACTCCGACATGGGATCACCGCCGCTGTGGAAGAGCGGGGGATCGCCGGTGAGCTCCCCGGAGGGGAGCCGGGCGAACGCGCGATACCAGCAGGAGATGCTGGAGATGGTCCGGGAGGTGTCGGAGTCGAACTACGAGCTGTCGATGAAGGATCTGGTGGAGCTGTCGCTCCGTAAGGGGGCCCCGTTGAAGGAGAAAGAGCTGATGATGAAGAGCAAGAGCGGGAGGGCCGGGAAGGGGGCAGAGAAGTCGCCGAGGGTGGTGAGGAAGCTTTCGAGGGCCGAGAGCATGGAGCACGGGGTTTTCCTTCTAAAGATGTTCTCGCCGTTTCCCGGCGGGTGGGGGAGGAACTCCGGCACCGGAAACACCAGCTCAAAAGGGTCACCGAAGCCCGATAGCAGCCACAAACGAAGGTAAGCTCCTTCAAAAACAAAAAAACAAAAAAAAGATTATTTTGACTTTGCCCCCCAAAGTTTCCTTGAATTAGACTTTACCCTCCATTTTTTATTAATTAGACTTTACCCTCCAAAACTAACTGTTCCGTCAGTTTACCCTAGGGCTGGCAATTTCGGATCCGACACGGCAGACCCGACACGAAGTTAGCGGGTCTGGATCATGGCTAAACGGGTCGACACGATAGACCCGTTTAATAAACGGGTTGGGTCCAGGTTTAGGTTCTGGACACGATAGACCCGGGAAGGCCCGTTTAGTATTCAACGGGTCGTGTCGGGTCTACCCATTATAGAATATCAGCGGGTCTTTCGGGTCAGGTCGGGTCGGGTCGAGTCGGATTGGGTCGGATCGGGTCAACTGAATAGTTCCGGGGGTAAACGGGTCTTATCGGGTCTACCTGTTTATTAGCGGGTCGGGTACGGGTTTAGGATCTAGACACGATTAGTTAAACGGGTCGGGTCCGGGTCTGAGGGTTTTGGACACGACACGAACCCGCACGACACCACCCATTGCCACCCCTAGCTCACCCTTTCTTTTAATGGTGAGCTGACGGAACAGCTAGTTTTGGGGGTAAAGTCTAATTAATGAAAAATGGGGGGTAAAGTCTAATTTAAGGCAAAATTTGGGGGGCAAAGTCAAAATAACCCTAAACAAAGTTTATTTTGACTTTGCCCCCCCAAACTTTGCTTTGAATTAGAATTTACCCCCAATTTTTATTAGTTGAGACTTTACCGCCCAAAACTAACTGTTGCGTCAGCTCACCATCTAAGGGAAAGGGTGAGCTGACGGAAAGGAAATAAAGTTTTTGGGGGAGAGCTGACGGAACAGTTAGTTTTGGGGGGTAAAGTCTAATTATGAAAACATGGGGTTAAAGCCTAGTTCAAGCCAAAATTTGGGGGCCAAAGTCAAAATATAGGAACTGTATAACTGAAGTAGATCAGTTGATTAACTACCAACGGGCACTCTTGTCCTGGTGGTACTTCCTCTCTCGCATGTTGGAGAGGTCCACTGTTCGATTCCCGGTATGGACACTATGGAGCCCAATGTTTGGGTCCGAGCTCGAGTCAAGCTGTGTAGTTTTTGGTTCCGGACTCGAGTCACAAGTCTGGTGGGCTTGCAGCATTTTGGGTAAAACCGGGAACCGAACCAACCCGACCTAGGGTATTTTGAGTCTTTGACCAAATGGGTTGATTCGGTTTTATGTTTTGTGGACCCGACTAAATACGGGTTGGAGCTTGAGTAGACCCGACCCAACCCGAGAACCAAACTTTTATATATATATATATATATATATATATATATATATATATATATATATATATATATGTCATGGGTTTGGGCTTTTGGGCTACATCACACGAGCACCCAAGTAAACGCTAGGTAACGATGAACCGACTACCAAGAGAGCTCAACGGGTAGCTAAAGCCTAAAGCCAATCATGGTCCTCCAGCTTGCTAGTAGATAGCGAATGACCATTAATTTTTTAGACAAACTACCAACCCGAGACCTGACCCGACCTTAGTGTGGGTTGGGTTGGTTCGGGTCTATGCCCAATTCGAGTTGATTCGGATTTCAATATGGTAGAACCGACCTAGTTCGGTTCGGTTCCGAGTTGGCTCAAACCGGAACCAACCCGACCCGAGTTGCACCCCTAGTGAAAAAGCATTTTTGAGAAGATGCTTTTAAGCTTCGGTCCAGATAATGTTTTGGTTTGAAACCGAATTGAAACTCTATTGCTTTGATACTCTATTGCCCCAATAAAAATTATTGTAGCAGCTACAGTGTTTTGGATCTACTATTGGGATTTCTCTATTCAAAAAAAAAATTATACCTCAATTTATTCTCATTGTAAGCTGCTATAGGGGCAAAATGATCATTTAAAAAAATGATTGAGGGAGAGATTTAATGCTCTACGCAAAAGATATATGGGTTTATCAAACTACAGGGATAATAACTAGAGGGGCCTTAGACTAATAACCCTTTTTTTTCTTAAATTAAAATCAAATAATAGATGATCAGGTCTCTGCAAAAAGCCTGAATCAAATATGGCAGCTAGCCTGGTTCCCGCAAAAGACAGAACCATGTTCGGCGGCTTGGCCGGAAAAACCTTTTTGCTACGGCAACAAACACGGCCATCAAATACGACGATTAGATCACTGGAAAAGCATTTAAACGGCTGCTTTCAGCCGCTAATTCAAGATGGATCTGTTGTTGTGGATTACGAAATTTAATAAATAGCAAACCATGCTGCCTCTCCCATCTTGATCTCTGGACCTCTTTAAACCCTTGCTCTAGCGCTTTGTCCGCTGACCGCCTGGCGGTCTTGCAAAAAATAATTATTTAATTAATTAATAGATGAATAGTAGATTATTATAAGATTTTCACTCATGGTTCGCCAATTATTGCAGGATATTGGACCGACTTCGTGCTTTCCTATTTGGGAAAAGCTATTCATCCTCCTACCGCAGCAGAAAGTGAAACACAAGCTGACAATATGCACGAAATTTGAGCTCGTCCTATTTTCGTGATCCCAGATACATGAATCCCAGTGAATATATATATATATATATTTTTTTTTTTGGTGGTGGTGGTGGTGGTGGTGGTGGTGGTGGTGGTGGGGGGGGGGGGGGGGGGGGGGTTACAGGGAAAGGGAGTTATAAAGAAGCTACTGATTGTATAACCTGAAGAATATATATGGTCTCAGAAGCGAAAATTTTCATGATGAAGAACCTACGCTGGTCTCTGCTGATCGCCGCTGTCAGGGCGGCGATGACGAGCAGCTGTAACTTGAGGTCGCGCCCGCCGCTGCCGCCTTTGCTAGTTGCTACTTACGCTCGTCTCTGCCTCTCGCGCTTGAGAGAGGCGGGAGAAGAAGAGCAGATAAGGGCTCTGCCTCTGCACCCGGTGGTCCGATGGGGACGTCGGCTGCCGCGCCTGCGCCGGCTCCGGCCGGATGGCCTGCAGCAGCTGCGGCGGGTCCGGGATCGGCCGGCCCCTCCCTATCCAGGTCTCCATGCGGTCCGGCAGACCTACCTGACGATACGGAGTACGGTACACGTGGATCCGATTCTCATACGTTAACCAGAGACAGGAAAAAAAAAACAATTTTTATTTTTCTCGGCCTCCTCGATGTCGTCGACGACGACCGAGGAGGCCGAGGTCGGAGAGGAGAGCGTCGAACCCTAGGCCAAGATGGTTGGCTCTGATACCATGTTACGAAAAGAGGGGGAGAGAGAAAAGGATTGGGGAGAAAACCTCCTTGTATTATCTCATTAATCTCACGTTAACATTACATAAGACTACCTCTCTTTATATAGAGAGAGACGACCACACACCATTACGTTACCACAACCGAGGTGGGACTAATATAATACACACACTACATCTAATAAGGGCATTTTTAAGTTTTTAAAGAAAATCGGAGACCTTAGGCTAAAGGGATCTTACGCGGTTTCTGTACACGGAAAGGACCGCTCACACATTAACCCTTTTTTTAAACGAAAAGCTTGGTGGGGGTTAGGTTGACCTCTCTATCTGTAAAATTAAAAGAGTAAGTAAAATACAACCACCAAAATCAAAACAAAAACACACTAAGATCTATGGAGCTGCCCTGTTTGAAGCTCCTTCTCGTGTGAAAGCCTACTCAGAAAGAATTATAATGCCAAAATTGTTTGATCGAATTGCAAAGTAGGAAAAGGTGGTTTGCATCAGTTCAAAACGCCCTCGAAGCCAAGAGGTGGATCGACCTACCATGTGGATAGACTAGCATAAGCCATTACAACACCTCCAACACCATGGTGGGAACAGAACACCACTACAAGCCGGCGGACATAATCGCACACCGGCAACAAGACACCACCACCGCACGCAGGCGAAAGCCGCCGCACACCTGTGGGGAAGAGGAAAAAGGGAAAACCTAAAAAAAAAAAACACAACCCAGTAAAAAAAAAAAGAACAGACATCACCACCACTAGTAGCTGGCCATTGAAAAGATGAGGCATCTTCGACAATCCATAACCTGCGCCGATCTAGCCGCCGTCGCAGACACCACTGGTTCCGCTCCCGCCGAGCATAGGAGGGGAGCCTGAGACCCATCTGCGGAACATCCACCTCTGGTGTGCTGGGGTTCCAGATTTGCCCACTCCCGCCGCAAACAACCAGAGCCGTACACCAAAGTCATCGTTGGCCGACGAATCGAGCAGAGGTGAGGGGCGTCGTCCGGAAAATACGAGAACAAAACCACCAATCGTTAGGAGTCCCTATCTACAAGGGGGAGAAAGGGGAAGCAAAATCCAACGCCAAGAAAATGTTGCGGATCACCCTCGTTGATACCGGATGAACAATCCGATACAGAATTGCTCCGACCACATGGATCAACAAAGATCAATTGCATAAGAACGATTCTCCAACGAATCAATGCGGAACAAACAATTCACCACACAATAGAGAAATAGCAAAGCAAGAGAGAAACAACAAAGCAAGAGAGAAACAATCACAAATCAATCACAGAGAGATAGTTGAGAGATTTACGTGGAAACCCTTGCGCGGAAAAAATCACGGGCGAAAACGATCGGTTGATCCACTATTACAAAGAACGAAATGGAGATACAAGTAACACCCAACTCCAACGAAATTAACTTCCTTCGCCGAGAGAACCTCCTTCTTCGCCAAACCTCCCTCAAAGTTTCCTCTTCAATCAATACAAAATCTTTCTTCATCTCCAAAGCCCTAGACTTCTTTATATATCAGGAGAATAGGTTACACAAGGTTAGTCCCGAGATACCCCCAAAATAGTTAAATCTGGAAAGACAAACCGAGCAAGACTTGGTCAAACGCGTGTTGTCAAGCAAGGTCGTGCGCACGACCGCCTGTAGGCTTCCGCTGAAGGACGCGTCGAAAATCTCGGGGGCCAAAGTCGTGTGCACGACTGGCTGGGGACAGACACACCTTTTTTTCAAAGGACGCGTCGACTTTATCGAAGGGCCGGGTCGTGCGCGGACAGGTCGTGCGCATGACTTCTGCAGTCGAGCCATACCTCAACAGAAGAGACAGCCATCAAGATCCTGGCCTCTCCAATCCCTCCGGCGGCAACCGGGGAAGTCAAGGGCACAATCACCAGAAACCTATACCAAGTCGAAGGGATCCATAAAAAGATCTTGATCTTCAGGGGCGCCTTGACACTCCAAATGATTTTTCCAAGAGGCCATATTTCTCTAAATATGGAGAGATTTCTGTAAATCGATCTCATCTTGAAATGATTAGTACAAATCCAAGAAATAGTGTACTTGCCAAGGGGATCTAATGCAGTTGGAAGGCACTCATAGAGGGAACTTAGCAATAGCCGATCAGGGTCTTTCTGAAACCGAAATTCCAAAAAGAGTTGGCCACCATGGCAATGAATGCTTTGGGCGGCGCTGTCTAGCGATATTGAAGAGGTCCCGCCTACACGCGGTGGTCGGTTTTTTTTTTTTTATCCTGCTTGTGTGCGGTGTGTGCTTGTGGTTTGTAGTCGGGGCGTTGTGCCTCCCTGTCCACACCGTTGGTGTGGTGGTGGTTTGTCGTCGGCCGAGGGGCGTTTGTCTTTCCATCGGTGTCTGTCCCTACGGTGGCCTGTATGCTTGCGTCAAGCTGTGACACCTCCTCCCGCTTGGTGGCGATCTCCTCTGCTGCGCTGGTATGTGGCGCCTCTTGGGGGTCCGATTGTGACCTCCCACCTTGATGAACCAAAAACAAAAGGAAGAGGTCGGTAAAAGAATAGGTGAGCATAACTAAATGTGTCCATCTGTCGAACCAAAATCTAATGCTTGATCCTGAGCCTAATTCAAATCCGACTCCCGACTTAAAAGATGTGTCCTGCCTCTAAGTCGCTTTTCCATAAAGGAGACGACCGATTTGAATGAACAAGAACAAGGTCCATCGGCCATTTCCTCTTGTAATATCCCTTCATTATATTTCTCTGGATCTCTTGTGGCGTTGTTCTCTACTCTCTGTTTCTATGCCTGTTCTGAGAGGGAAATCATTGAGAGAACAACTGTTCCGCTTAAACCCCATCTAGAAAAGGATAATCTTGTCAATTACTATTTCTAATGTAATTCATTGGGTTCAGCGTTCCGGTTAGCATAGAAATACATGGAGTGATGTTATTTATTCCCAAGTCTTTCATTCCACCTGAATAATACTATCTGTTAGTTTTAAAATATAAAACTATGACTAGAAACGGATGGTTCCGGAATTATGCCAAACACCACCTAAAGATCTAATGGGAGATCCCAATTCTGAAGTCAAATTATTAAAGAATTCACTAAAGTATTATTATTATTTTTTTTTTTTGAAATCGGTGGGTGTCTCAAAACCTTTGGGGCATTGGCCCACTTCAAGCTTGGACTAATCCCTCCAGGACTGAATCCCAACCCACTCGGCAATTCTTGTTGTTTTTTTCGTAGAAACTATCAGGGTTCAATTCAGTGGTCCCCACCCCGCAAAACAGAAGACATTACAATTATTAAACCTATCCTCTCTCTACTTCAAATAGAGAATCCTTTCACACTCGTCAGTAGGGGTGGCAATGGGTCGGGTCGGGTCGAGTTCGTGTCTAGTTTTGGGTCGTGTTCCAAAACCCCTAGACCCGGACCCGACCCGTTTAACTAATCGTGTCTAGATCCTAAACCCGTACCCAACCCGTTAATAAACAGGTAGACCCGATAAGACCCGTTTACCACCCGGATCTATTCAGTTGACCCGATCCGACCCAATCTGACTCGACCCGACCTGACCCGAAAGACCCGCTGGTATTATATATCACAGTATCGGATTGCGGGTAGACCCGACACGACCCGTTGAATACTAAACGGGTCTTTCCGGGTCTACCGTGTCCAGGCCCTAAACCCAGACCCGATCCGTTTATTAAACGGGTCTATCGTGTCGACCCGTTTACAACCCAAACCCGTTTAGCCCTGACCCAGACCCGCTAACTTCGTGTCAGGTCCGAAATTGCCAGCCCTACTTGTCAGTAGCACAAAGCAATGATCCATAAATCGGGTATCCACGCATCTGGGCACGTGGCTTACTGGCACTGGTTGAGCAGTCAGTATTTTTTTTTTTTTTTTTGAGAAATTTTGTTTTTGGTTTTTGGTTTTTGTTTTTTTATTTTTGGTATTTCCCCAACCTCTCGTGAAACCCTCCGCAGCTAGGGTTCAGCTAGTCTCTATTTCTGGGTGCCTCTATTCCCCTCTATTCCTTGCTTCCATGCGCACGAGATCAGACTTCAACGGTACATATTGAAAACTTTAGTCTTTTTTTTTTTTTTTTTAGAGAATCCATCGAATGGTTGAGGAGGGGTTCGGCGTAGACCCCTACCTGATTATTAAAAAAAAAGAAAAAGGATACCTCCAAGAGAGTAAGAAGCAACGCACTCTAATTAACAGGCCGTCGACCGTCGTTACCTTCGAGTCAAACACCTTCTGATTACAAGCTGCCCAGATCACCCAACATACCGCCACTACAGCAGATCGATCTCACTCTAGTCGCATATGTTTCGGAATCCGCTTCAAACACCACTTCGTCCAAAGAGATCTGAGAGTAGCCGGACGACCCCCAATCGGGCATCTAATCCTGGTTCATTGTCCACATTTGGAGCTGAGACCATGCAGTTTAGAAAAAGGTGGTTTGTCGTCTCCACGGGGTGGTCGCAAAGGGGGCAGGTGACATCGGGCAGGTTAGGGTGATGTCTCTTCCTCATATTCACCCGGGTCCGCACTCGATTATGTAAGACCAGCCACATAAAGATGCGGAATCTCAAAAGTGCTCGGGTTTTCCATAACGCCAAGGCAAAGGGATTCACGAAACCTCCAAAATTCAGGAATCTGTATAGTGACTTAACAGAGAAGCTACCAGTAGAGGTCCATCGCCAGCATGCTTTATTCGTAGCCTGATTCACTGAGATGACGCTTAATTAGCATGCTCATTAATTCAGCCAAGTTGCGCGAGAGAAGTTGGGATCTCCGGTTGGAAAATAGGCTTCCAGACTGTGACTCCATTCTCAATTAAGCATTGCGAGGAGATCGTAGCAAAGGCCCTCCTAGCATGAGCAAACAACTCCGGGAAGAGCCTACAAAGTGGGATCTCTCCCAACCATCTGTCCTCCCAAAATCTTATGTTCTGACCATTGCCAAGCTGTAGATGATTGCCATATGTATATATCTGGCCCACCTTCAGGATGCCCCTCCAAAAGTGGGATAACTTTCCCGTTCTCCTATTGCGAACTTGAAGAGCCGAGAACCGTTTGAAGTATCTGGTCCTAGCTATCCGACTCCAATTATCATCTTGGTCTTGTTGAAGGCGCCACCACCATTTACCGAGCATCGCCCTGTTATGACCTCGGAGGTGAATTACCCCCAAGCCTCCCTGACTCTTCGGGCTTGCATACCGCCCCCCAAATTCATCAAAACTTTAGTTTTCAATTGGTACCATTACATATGTACGGAACCCAGTTGAAAATTCATTTGCCCCATTGAATCCCGATCCCAGGCATGGGAGCAAGGAAAAGAGCGGAATAGAGACACCCAGGAATAGAGACGAGTCGAACCCCCATAGCTAGTGCTCATGCATGCTCCACCCCCCCTTCGTCAGCTACAATGAGGAGGGAGGAGGCATGTAATGGGTCGGGTTCAGGTCGGGCTATTCTAATGGCCTGCTTGGTTGGGAGAAGTTGCAACCTGTGCAACTTCTATTGTTTTGGCCAAATCCTATTCTAATGGCCTGCTTGGTTGGGAGAAGTTGCAACCCGTGCAACTTCTATTGTTTTGGCCAAATCCTATTGTTTGGTTGTTGTGAGTTGTAATCCGTGTGTTGCAACTCCTATGACACAATTTCTCAAGATTTTAGTAAGAGTTGGAAAACACTTTAAAAAGTTGAGAAAAAGAACTGCACCAATTGACCTAACCACCAGTGCCGCAGACCGTCAGCCACCACCACTGGCCGCTGTCGATTGTCGCCACCTTTGGTTACCCCCATTGTTGACCGGTCACCGCCACCGCCCATTGTTTCTTACCTGTCATTACAGGCCACCGCCCATTGTTCGTTGCCGGTACCGCCGCTACCATCTCCCAGAACCACTAACCACAATAAACCATTCATTTTGCAAGTATATGGTAGTTCTAACTATGGGTGTCAACGGGCCGGGTCGTGTCGGGCCTAGTTTCGGGTCGTGTCCAAAACCTCTAGACCCGGATCCGACCCGTTTAACTAATCGTGTCTAGATCCTAAACCCCTACCCGACCTGCCAATAAACGGGTAGACCCGATAAAACCCGGTAAGACCCGTTTACTAGAAGGGTCTATTCAGTTGACCCGATCCGACCCAATCCGACTCGACTCGACCCGACCTGACCGAATAGACCCACTGGTACTATATATAACAGTATCGGATTGCAGGTAGACACGACCCGACACGACCCGTTGAATATTAAACGGGTCTTCCCTGGTCTACCGTGACTAGACCCTAAACCCAAACCCGACCCGTTATTAAACGGGTCTATCGTGTCGACCCGTTTACGACCTGAACCCGTTTAGCCCTGACCCAGACCCGCTAACTTTGTGTCGGATCCGAAATTGCCAGCCCTAGTTCTAAGCCATACATTTATAATTAAAGTTCTCTTGGCTTGCGTTTTTCCAAGTTCAATCCTCGTAACTAAAAATGCCATGAGCCCGGGCTTGACCCAAACTTGTGATTGTGTGTCCAAATGCAGCCTAAAACATTTTTATGAAGCCCGTGCTGAGACCCGGACCAACTGAAACTTGACCTTCCAGCATGGTTGATGCCTGAATTTTCTTGTTTCTCCTTATCACACAATAAAAGGGGAAAATAGCATTTGATTACATAAGTATTAAAAGGATATATGATCCTAAAGTTTATGACAATAATATTCATCGTTGTGGATTTCGCCACCAGTTGCACGCTGCCACATCAATCGGGCCAGCGGAATCGAAAAAACCTTCGGGCTAGGGGTGTGCACGATTCAAACCAAACCGACCAAACCAAACCAAACCGATCCATTTTGATCGGTTTCGACACACTCAATAGATCGGAACGGATTGGGTTTTTAAAAAACCGACATGATATGATCGGTTGACAGATTTGTTAATTCAAAACCGACCTAAACCGAACCGAACCGAACCAACATATATATATATACATATAATATTTTATTAAATATGTCATCTGTCCTCATATACCCTTGCTACCGACAACCATTGCAATACTATAAGATGACTCAAAATCAGTTAAAAACCATATTTAGGCCTAATGATTTGATAACAACTACCTAATGATTTCATAACAACTAATGATTTGATAACAACTATTATCTTTTAAGTTTGAACTAGATCCTAATAGAATAGAAAGGGGGGGGGGGGGGAGGAGCCCAATAAGAACATAATCCAAAGTCTAAACCGACCATCCAATCCAATCCAAACCGACTTTATTCCAATCTTAGTTCGGTTTGGATCGGATTGAAAATCCTCAAAACCTACCAAGATTGGATCGGTTTGGGTTTTGCCTAAATAGGTCGGTTTCGAACTGATGCACACCCCTACTTTGGACTGAATAGCATTTCTGTAGAAAAATAGAGAGACAAGAAGATAGAGACGTCTTTACGTGACTTGGCTTGGCGAATCTTTGTCATGTTATAATACTAGGTGCCAACCCCGTGGGATGCGGCTCTGCTCTCCAAAGTAGAGGAACCGAACCCTTTTTTTGTTTTCCTTCTTGAAGGGGATCCATGTGGCACTACATGGTTTGCAGACGTGCACTACCTGGTTGAAAGGCTTCCATTTTAGTATATATGTAGATTAGATCAAACCCAATACAATCATAGTATACGACTCTAGCCCAACAATCTAATATTCCTATTGAATAGCCATCCACAAGCCAATCGGGCTATATAACCGGTGACTATGATCGGCCAATGAAATTGGGCCATGTTTTCTTTTTCTTTTTTCTTTTTTATTTTTTCTTTCTTTCTATTTAAACAAATTGAGGGACAATCTACACAACCCATATGAAAGATGCCAGTCGGCATCTCCTGATTGGTGGTACTATTGACATGGTATGAACCTAGGGAGATGCCGTCGCCGCCCCACTACCCGCCACTATTCTGTTGGAGGGTGGGTGGCAGTACCTACCGACATGAGCAGTCAAGTAAAACTTTTATGATGAAATAGAATAAAGTAGAGGTGAACGACAAAATTTCAACATTTGTTTCCCCATGTTTATATCCAATAGTTCAGTGCCATATTTGTTTAGATTTTTTTGTCCGATCAGGTATGACGCCCTTTACTTAATCAACCATGTTTGTACTCGAATGGACTAAAATGGCGGTGGCAGTCACGGACAGGGATCGACGACCGAGTGTGTGTATTGATCTGGAGTAAATGTTTTTCAAAGTTTATTCGTACATATTGGAATCTACCACAATTTTCAATTGTTCTCATGAGATGGGAGAAGAGAGATATCGAAAACTGTACCCCACCCATGGGGCCATATATTATTTATATGGTGAATAAACTTAGGGCCCAAGTAAATATAGAAAACCATAATTCTATGAGAAAAATCAGACGGTGGACAGCCACACAATCCATCGATCTTATAATACTCCTCCTTGGATGTCCACCAATTAAAATGTTCTTCAGGAACAATGATCAATGTGCATCATGCTGCCATGTTAAAACCTTTTGGTTGAAAAAACCCCAGTGGAAAAAACCAGTCCAACAAGAAAAAAGAGTACAGTGCGTTTGGCATATTTCAGGATGCTAGCATACTTTAGGATGTTTGACATACTTCAGGATGTCAACCTAGAAATACCCTCCCTCTGATTACATTGTTCAAATAAAAAAAAAATTCTCCCTGTTAATTACATAACAATTTGCTTAATAAAGCCTTTAAAGTCCAATGTCATGCACCAACTTTGAAAGATTGACTTTGATAGTGACTTTGTGAAGAGTCCTGCAAGGATGTGCTGAATCGAACTTACACCACTATGATTTTTTGCTAGCTTCGTATAATACCAAAATTTCTGAATGACTTGAGGATATGGCTATCAGAGTTTATTTCGTAGAACACCAAGATATAGCTGTATTACTATTCATAATATATAACATATTTATAATTGAACCTTATATAGGTCAGAAACATAACCTGAATCTGCATATACAATCATGTTAGTTTGATCATAAGAATGAAATAGTCTCAAATCAATATTTTTATAAAGATATCTCAATATGTGTTTAATTTCATTTTATTGTCTATGAGTAGGTATAGAACTGTATCAAACAAGTACATTTATAGAAAATACTATGTCAGGTCTAGTGCACTATACTACGTATAATAATACCCCAATAACACTTAAATATGGTACTTCAAGACTAAGTATATCTTTATTTTCTTCTCTTAGTCTTAATAGATCTCTTTTAATATCCAAAGACTGAACAAACATAGATGTACTTAATGGATGGCATTCATCCATACTATATATCTTCAAGAACTTCTACTATAACTAGATTAATTAACCAAAATTCTACTCTCTATATGCTCGATCTGTAGGCCGAGATAAAACTTAGGTTTTCCTAGATCTTTCATTTGAAATAGTTAGCAGTCTTTTCAATCTATTTCAAAGTCCTGACTATGTTGATGTCATCAACATATATTGTTACTATGAAAAATCTATTCAGAGATTTTTTTATGAACACACAAGAACATACATTATCGTTTTTAAAATATTCTCAAGACAAATATTCACTTAGACTGTTGTACCATAGTCTTATAGACTGTTTTATCCCATAAAACATACGTCTTAATCTGATTGAATGTGCGCTTCTGGACTTTACTCTCAGCAGCTTAAATCCTTCAAGGATCTTTAGATAGATTTCAATGTCTAGTTCTCTATGTGTAATCATTATATTCATTATTCTTATGTGAAGTTTTTCAGATATTACTAAGCTGATTTGATAAACGTTATTACATCTATTACCGGAGAATATATTTCTTCGTAATCGATCCTGGGTTTATGCAAAAAACCTTGTAAAAAAATCATGTTTTATATATTTAAATTTCACCATTTTATTCATTTTTCGAAGAAACACACATCTAAAACCTACTGGGTATTCTTGATGATGTTTGTATTATAGATCCAAATACTCTATATTTTTTAAAGGAATTCTGTTTCACTTGAATATCATCTTTTCATTCTGATCAATTTTTTATTTCTCGACATTCACAGATGCTATTTATATCATTATCCTTTACTATTCAGTAACTATTGTATATATAAATACATCATCAATGTCTACTTTCTTTTAGTCTCAAATTTTTTCTGAATATAATTAGAATATTAAGATCTTATTATTGTTTAGTACAAGTATTATTTCTCCAATCACTTCAAAGATCCTAGACATAACCTTATCGACAACGTTATATATGGTTTATAAGAAATTGTACCTTTCATTTCCAATGGCTTCAAAGATTTGGAATATAATCTCGTCAGAGCATTATGCATCATATCTTCTAGAGGCATGATTTTTATTTAACTTCCTCTTCTAGGGAGCTAAATCTTTAGAATCTATAGGTACACCATGCTTCTAGTGTACAGTGGACTCATTTGTTCCATTATTCAAATTATGTTCTTCTGAGATACTAATTCGAGCAGACGTATTCATAGCTAGCACATATGACTTTGTCACTTTAGCTACATCATTAAATATATCAAGTAATTGGTCTGTAATTTCCTGTATATACATAATTCTTCTAACTCATATTTACATTGGGAAGTACTAGGGTCTAAATAAGATAGAGTGAAAGTATTCCACGATAGTTCACATCGTTCTTATAGAACATTAGTGCTTTTGTCTCCCCCTAACGGTGGGAATTATATCTTATCAAATTACCATAAATCTTGCAAAAAATAGGTCACCGGTTAAGGGTTTTAGGTATTTAATTATAGACGATGACTCGATCAAAACTAACATTAATGCCTAATCTTTATTGGGGATCCATTTTGGTTCTCTTTGGTGGCGGGATATGAATTTATACTCATATCCAAAATTTCATAAATGCAAGATATTAGGTTGGTATTCTGACATCAATTGAGTATAAAAGGTATTATGGTAGGCTGTGGGTCAAAACTGAAGAAGCATTGCAGCATGTGCGTAGTAAGAGTGGCCTAGCTACCAACTAAACTATTTTGGATATGAACATGAGGAACAAGATGTTCTCTATCAATTCCTTTTGATGAACAAAAATCATCAAATGCTTGAGAAGTGATTTCAGCTGTATTATTCAATCTAATAGATTTTATGGGATGGTTTGGAAAATGAACTCTGAGCTTGATATTCTAGACAAACAACCTAGAAAAAGCTAAGATTCTAGAGGATAAAAGATAAGTATATGACCATCTGATTGAGAGATATAAAAGCACCGTATAGTATCTAAAAAGTCAATTTGACAAATGTATAAGTCTACAAATATCACCTTGTATCCTATAAAGAAAAGGTGGTGACTCAAAGATTATCTCTAAAGGATGGCCAGTAGAGTTTTCTATAATACTTTTTAGTATAGAGGATCCAGGATGACAAAGTCCATCATGTCAAAGGTTTATGGCTATAGAGTCTTTAAGATTCTAGTTTACTAAAAACTTCTCATTGGCAATGAACTTATAGCTCATAAATGCATAAGATTCGACTATCCCAATACGAGTATAATATATTCCTATTGAGAGGGTGGAGAATTATTCTAATATGAACGTCAGGTTTACTTTGTTTTGTGTTTTGATATGGTATATATTCATACAAATGTCTCTATAGCTCAGTAAGGTTCTTCTAGAACTACTTGAGTACAAAGTATTTTAGATAAATAAATTATGTACCATTTGATAACACAAGATTGACTCTTTTAGAGTCTTCTATCATTTGTGTAGGTCCAGCTATGATTGACATATTATGAAGGTAAAAGTTATTTTCTAAAAAAAATATTATCTAAAAATAAGTGTAAAATATATTACTCATTTTCTAGATAATAACGGAAGATACAATACTGCATATAAAACTAGAATAGAAATCATCATACTGAAGAATATAAAATATCCAACTAATTAGAAATAGTAACTAAGAATATAAGATTATATTAATTAAGCCTTCATCATTTTATTGTCAGGTTCATCATCATTATCTTTGTAAAATTCTAAATACTTTAACTGAGTGCAATCAAAAATATCATATATGTCATCAAAATCGTCCAGCATGTTTGCCTCTATGGTCTTTTAAAAATTCTAGTACCGTTCCATATTTTTCTTTGATGCACAACAGGTGCGTGATACCTCCACACATATAGTAAACTTCTTATGGTATGTTTGTAGGTGGTGGATTTTCTATGGAAGAAGCATACCACGTCAAACCTTTTATTTTCTTAAAATTTATACCCTTTCATGGATTATATCTACATTTTTCAGGGTGGTTATATTTTTCTCGATCATTATAGCTTCTATGATTACTACCTCTTCCAGGATAGTTATGACGGACTCCTTTACCACGACCCATGTCTCGATATTTGCGATATCCTTCATTAACATTTGCTTCAGGCAGTATCATGACTCCAGTGGATTGGGAGCTATGATTTTGCATCAGAACTTTGTTATTTTATTCTCTAACTAAGTGGACAGAGATGACATCAGTAAATTTTGAGAAGTTACGCTCACGATAATGCTACTATAGGAGGACATTTGTGGTGTGGAAAGTCGACTGTATATTGTCAATTATTTGAATGTCATTGATAGGCTCTCCGCCTAGTTTGGGCACAAGGTGTCACTGAATATTACTGAGTTGTATTCTGATACTGATTTGTAATCTTGGTATCGCAGATTCATCCATTCATTCTTGGTCGTTGGGAGAATGACCATCCTTTAATGGTCATATATGTTCTTCAGGGACTTCCATAGTCTACCTCAGTAAGGTATTCATTTTGAAGTCCGGATAGGGGTGATGACGCAATAAGGTGGTTGTCATAATTTTCTCTTCAAGTGGAAGCTAGTTTTCTTCCTCGATTATGCTTCAAGTGGAAGCTAGTTTTCTTCCTCGATTATGCGCACTCCCTAGTTTCTTTAATTGCAAGTGAAAAGTGACATCTAGACACTAGGCTAGATAATCCTTACCACTTACTTCAAGGGCTCAAATTTTAATTATGATAGGTTCGACATATGGGGATATAAGAGGGAAGCAGTATACTAAAGTTTTATCTACTATGTGACTACTGACCCTCTATATAGTGAAAAATTAATTATAAGATATCCGTAGCCGTATTGTTCTATCTTGGCTGACTTGAACCAAGCTCTCATAAGGCTATGGATAAAGGCACAAGGTTATGTTCGTACTGACAATAGTAAAAACTATTGTTATTTAACCGGAATAAGATTAATCCATATTCTCAAACGAAATACAAGGTAAATATAATATATCTATTTTGAATTATAAAGCAAAAATACATCCAATAAATAAACTTATATTAATCGATTTAATTAAATAAGATATCTATCAATTACATGTTCATAAACAGTGATAATATGCAAAACAGTTTGAGTTTATAAAATTGGACCATATCGATGTGTCCAGAACGGCCCAAATACTCGAGATCCATATATGGATCATCTAGATCAGGCACACAAACACATAACTAAAATCAATGATCCAGATAAAACAAATATATTAAATAATTTAAATTTATAAAATTAGATCATACCGATACGTTCGGAACAGTTCAAATAGTCAAGATCCATACTTTGATCGATTAGATAGGGTCAAGATCATGCCCATAAACACAGAACTAAACCTGACGATCTATATTAAATCAGATAATTAGACACATGTGAATGCATATAGAGCTAGACAGGTCGGGTCTGCTATAAGCAGTCAGGTCGGGTCTGTCACATGCAGTTGGGTCAAGCCTGCCACAAAAGTGGCTGATGGATCAGGAATAGCATAGGTCCAAGTAGGTCTACCACATGTACAGTCGGGTCGGAATAGAGCAACTCAATGGTTGATGGGTTTGGTTTGGAACCATAAATCTAGGGGTGGCAATGGGTCGGGTCGGGTCAGGTTCGGGTCGGGTTGAGACATAGGTATAAGGGCAAAACATCCAACCCGAACCCGACCCGTTTAATAAACGGGTCAAAAACTTAAACCCGAACCCGACCCGCCTAATAACGGGTTGACCCGACCTGACCCGTTTAACCCGTTTACTAAACAGGTCGGGTCGTGTCGGGTCGGGTTGGGTCAACAGAACCTATGTAAACCTGTTGGGTTGGGTCAAGACGGGTGGGATTGGGCCGGGTTGGATCGGGTTGGGTCAACAGTACCTATGTAAAGTTGTCGGGTTGGGTCAAGACGGGTGGGATTGGGCCGGGTTGGATCGGTTTGGTTCAAGTTGGGTCAGGTCGGTTCGGGTTGGCTCGGGTCGGGTCGGGTCGGGTTGACACGACCCATTTGGTAAATGGGTCAAGTCGGGTCAATCGGGTTGTAAGGAAAAACCCGAACCCGACCCATTAAATAAACGGGTCAATCGGGTCGACCCGTTTATGACCCGAACCCGTTTAGAGCAAACCCAAACCCGCTAACTTCGGGTCGGGTTCGGGTCGGGTTGGCGGGTCGGGTCAAGAATTGCCACCCTACATAAATCGAATCAGGTCTGGGGTTATAATCAGGTTTTGTACAATCGGGTTTAAAACCCAAAAACCGTTGATGAACAACTGTTCATCATCTTCTCCATGGGTTTTGGTAAACCCTAACCCATCGAAACGGGTCTCGCCACGCGCAAAGGCCGCCGCCGCTTGCCTGCGCCTCCCGCAGCTGCTCGCGCACAGGCTGCTGCCGCCGGTGGCGTAGCCCGCAGGCTGCTGCTGTTGGTTCTCCCTGAGCCTGACGTCGAACGCCGCATGGAGCCCGACGGGTTCGCTTGGAGCCCACCGCTGAAAGCCACCTTGTGTTGGGGTTGGACGGAAGTGAATCATGGGTTTTGAGGAGCTGGTCACGCCGGAAACAGGTTTGGCTTTCGAGCACGTCGGCTCCGGCAGAGGTGGGTCGGGAGATCAGTTTTCTTGGCCACTAGTTATCTGGCGTACCTTGTGTTGCCGCCCGCGAGGTCGTGTTCTGTCGTGATGCTCGTGGCGTCGTTTTTCACCGTGATGCTCTCTCTCTCTCTCTCTCTCTCTCTCTCTCTCTCTCTCTCTCTCTCTCTCTCTCTCTCTCTCTCTCTCTCATTCTCTCTCTCTCTCTGGGCGTAGCCAGAAATTTCTTTTGGACTGAGCTGGAACTAAAATAGTTGTTTTTTATAATAAAATTTTTACTATATAAAGAAATACTATGTAAAATTTTATAAGCGAACATCGATGGTGATAGAAATTATATTAATATAAAAAAAAAACTAATTACACTCTGTCACCCTTAGTTTTAACTCAAAAACATTTAACCCCCCTTAGTTAAAAAACTACATTTTACCCCCCCCAGAGTTTTAACTCAAAAACATTTAACCCTTCTTAAGTTAAAAAACTACATTTTGCCTCCATTGAAGTCAAACAAAAATTACAAAATGAGAGATATTAAGTAGTTGACAAAAGGAGTATTGTGCTAACTTTTCAAACTTTAGGGAGCGTTTTGGAACAAAGTAAACTATAGCGGGGTTAAGTGTTTTTGATGCCGATTCATGCTTCGTGAGGACTTAGAGACGATAGCGATTCACGTACGTGTTGCGAGAGGCCAAGGGCCTCGCTGGGTTGAGGTAGGCTGAGACACCTACTTAATAATATGAGTTATTTTTTCTCAAAACTCGGCCGGGCTATTGCCCGGCCGAGTCAACTATTAGATCTGCCCATGCTCGTGCTGATAACATGTCATGAGACGGGAGAGGAGAGATCGAAAATTGTACCCCACCCTTGGAGCCCTATATTATTTATAGGATGAATAAACTTAGGGTTCAAGTAATCAAGAAAATTCCTAAATCCAAGAGGAAAATCGGACGGTGGACAACCACACGATCCGTATAACAACTGTAAAGTTTTGAAAGAAACAAATAAATTTAACAAAGTGAATATTTAAATTTATTTTAATTCATAATTAATGAGGCCTAAACTTAATAACTAGGTCGGCTCATTAATGTTAAATGAGAAATGCTATTAAGCATGAAGGTTTTTCCGATTTCGCTCAGCCCGATTGACGTGGCAGCGTGCAACTGGTGGTGTAAAATATTTAAATATCGCTAGTGGGTTTTAGCCACCAATTATATGCTGCCAAGTCAATCAGGCTGACATAATTGAAAAAAACTTCGGACTGAATAGCATTTCTCCTAGTCTTTGGAATCTCGTTGAATACCGTATCTAGTATAAGCAGCAAATATCTTATTGACCTCAACATCACCCTACAATGAGCAAATGAAGGTGGTCTTCCTTGTCCAAGTTCAGCACCGTTTTCTTTTATTCGAAAGAGGGGGGGGGGGGGAGACTTAGTGAAAACCCCTTTTAAGGAGATGCTCTTAAGCTTCAGTCCCAACAACTTGTTCATTAAGCTCAACCCCGGCCCTTCCAAAAAGAAAGTTTCATATTAAATATCTGTTAACTTTTTTAGCCCATGTCAAATGATAAATATACCCTTTTCATTACCGTTCGTGTAACGAATAATCAATAATGGTTGTACGGTGTTTGATACAGTAATTTCAATTGGTTGCTACGGTGATTTTTTCTGTAGCAGATACAATAAAATCATTGTCCCAACTAAATTGATACTCTACTAACCCGATTTAATACTTTAAAATTGTTAACATGCTACAGTGATTCCGGAGCATCAATTCGGTTGCTACAGAGAAATAAATCATTGTAGATGTTACAATGAGCTCACTGTAGCAACCGAATTGAAATAACTGCTACAGTGAAATCATGTAGTGGGCATTGTATATACACTATTACTAAAATCCTATAGCAAGCACTATACATGCACTATTATTAGAGGGGTAAAATGGATATTTAAAAAAAAATCGCGTGCGGCTTAAGGCTAAATGATCTTGAGTCAAGGATTTAACGTAATACATGTGTAGTTAAAAGGGTCTTAGGCTAATGATGTTGGATACGCACTCGCCGCAATACTTGGGTCTTTAGGGGAGGTCTACATAAGGTATATGAAGACACCACCGCCCAACCCTTTGCCGATGTCGGCGAAGTGAAACTAAACCCAATAAATTACCCCTTTTTTCCGGTTTGAAAAGTGCCACCTAATGAAATCTCTCTCTCTCTCTCTCTCTCTCTCTCTCTCTCTCATTAAGATTGTATTAAGAACGCCTAAATTGGGGAGAAAGAGGGAAAGACAGGTCCTACCTATACTTTAGATGAGCAAGCAATGACACTCCTATAAAGCCTAAACACGTAGTTGTGCACAGACAATACACCGCCAGACTAATTATTGAATCTCTATCCAACAAATCCCAACGAAAAACTGATCATGGTATCGAGAGGATTGGACAGCTTAATTTATCACTTGTGATTCTCAGAACCCTCTATATCTCTCTCTCTATCTCTCTCTCTCTCTCTCTCTCTCTCTAACGAACACCGTCCGGCCAACAAATAACAATGAGTCAAGAATTGAGCCTGCAAAGGTGGATAAGCGTGCAAGATTTGGCAAATGCAAGGACATTGACTGGTTTTATTCAAGTCAAGAAAATTAGTCCATCGAGAAGGAGAACATGAGGATTACGTTTTTTAAGTCCAACCCCATAAAAAAAATTAATCAAAATTTGGACCAGGGATGAAGACACAGACCAAATTTTTTCAATATATAGACCAACCATAGTCCAAACCATCCCCACCTCCACCTCCACACCCCCAAATACCACCCTCCTCTCCTCTCTCCATCCCCTCAACTGCCTCTTTTATCTTTCACCATGCTTGCCATTCGACCCGTCCGTCTCAACTTCACCCCACTTCCAAGTTGTAGTCCCAATTGCAGCAGTGATTTCGCATGGATGACCATAGAACTGGATTGCAACTCCGACATCGGGTCCCCGCCATTGTGGAAGAACGGCGGTTCGCCCGTCATCCCCCACGAGCGGAACCAGGCAAACACAGGATACCAGCAAGAGATGATGGATATGATCAGGGAAGTGTCGGAGTCTAACTACGAGCTCTCCATGAAGGATCTAGTGGAGCTGTCCCTCCGAAAGGGAGCCCCGCTAGACAAGGAAGTGCTGACGAAGACCAAGATCGAGAGGAGGAAGGGAGCGGAGAAGCCGCCAAGAGCAGCGAGAAAGTTTTCGAGGTCCGATAGCATGGACCGCGCAGGGGTTTTCCTTCTGAAGATGTTCTCACCATTCCCTATTGGGCGGGGGAGGAATTCGGGCACCGGAAACACCAGTCCAATAGGGTCGCCAAAGCCCGATGCCAACCATAAACCAAGGTAAGATCCGTCTAGAATGAAGAGATTGGGTTACAACTTATTATTTCCTTGAAAAAGCATCTATTTTCGAATTCTGAAACTAATTGGAGTACAGTTTAGATAATGAATTCCGAGAGTTAATCAATAGATTACCATTAGATTAGTGCAAGGCAAGTTCTATCCACACCCACTGGATTCAGCTTGACACCAGATTTTAAAAAAAAAAATTAATACCCAAACTACCCGCATCCCTAACCTCCATACAGCCCTCCCCCTCCCCCCCGAGTCCCGACCCAAACGGCGCCTCCGCCTCCATCCCCCCGCCACCTACGTTGTCGTCCCCTCCTCATCGCCCTTGATGCCAAACCCAACCTCCTCCACGGCCCTCCCGACCAGCCTCCTCTTCCTCCTTCCTCTTTCTCCTCCACCTTCCTCCTTATTCTTCCTTCTCCTCCTCCTTCCTCTTTCTCCTCCACCAGCTTGGTTCTGTTGGCAGCTGCGCTATTGACACTATCGGCGGGCAACCATCGATAGAACCATGGTGCGGGAAAAATGGCTGAAGAAAAAGGAAGAAGAAGGAGGAAAGAGGAGGCAGAAGAGGAACTATGAAGGAAGAGGAGGAGGAGGAGGACGAAGAGTGAGTTGGGGCTGGCAAAAAGGGGAGACCGACGGGGGTTGCGGGCAGGATCTGAGAGGGGGGATGTATGCGGGATCGGAGGCTTTGCACGCAAGGGGGGTCGGATGGCTGGAGGTAAAGGATGGGGACAGTTTCGGATTATTGATGATGCAAAGATAAAAATTTAAATATATAAAAAAAATTATATGTGCCAATAGAATCCAGGTGCCAAGCCAAATTCAGTGGGTGCAAATAAAACGTGCCTTACTATAAGGTTTTTAATCATCGATCTCCTATCGTCGCAGGATATTGGACCGACTGCGTACCCTCCTTTTCCGGAAAAGCTGCTCATCCTCACACCCCAGCAGAATGTAAAACACAAGATGATGATGTGAATGCTTTTTTTTTTCCAACAGAGGATCAGGTAGTGGATTCAACACTTGATCAAGCAATTTAATTAGCAGATTGCTCGTTAATCTTATTGGCCGGTTTTTCACTGTGCTTCTCTTTTGTTACAGGACAGTGGGCGGCTGTCGTTCCTTTTGTCAGGTGGAACTTATTCCTTCTACAGTTCGACAACAGCATCAAGCCAGAAGAAGAAGAAGAAGAAAAATTGAAGCTGATCATATGTACATCGATCACTTGACACTGTAAATTTTCATTTGGGGTCGGCTTTGATACCATGAAAGGATTGCATTTGGAGGCGGCTTAGATATCGCCTTCGGGTTTGGTTGTATGATGTTCCAAGTTCATCTCCAAGTCTCCAATAAGTAGAAAGAACAAACCGCTTCTCCATGGCTACGCTTGGCTAGGGCTGCAAACGAACCAAGCTGTTCATGAGCAGCTCACAAGGAAGCTCGATAAAAAGCTCGTTTGAGTTCGTTCGACTACTAATCTAGTCAAGTCCAAGCCTAAAGCTTAAGCTCGTTTAATAAACAAGCCAAGCTCAAGCAGACCAAATCTCGGTTCGGTTGGGCTCGTGAGTAGGCTAGTGCATGGATAAGCTCATAAAAGGCTTGAATAGACCTAACATATATATATAGTCTACGCTTTTGGCTGACTATGGAGTTCGGTAATAAGCTTGATAAGAGACCATTTAAGTTTATTCAATCACTAATTGAGCAAAGCCTAGCCTGCCGTTTAGGCTCGTTTAATAAACAATCCAAGCTCAAGCAGACCAAAGATCGACTTGGCTCGGCTCAGTTAGTTTCCAACTCTATACTTAGCTAAGTGTTTTTGGGGCCCATGCTACCCCGATTCATGGATAAGCTCATAAAAGGCTTGAATAGACCTAACATATATATATATATATATATATATATATAGTCTACGCTTTTGACTGATTATGGAGTTCGGTAATAGGCTTGATAAGAGACCGTTTAAGTTTATTCAATCACTAATTGAGCAAAGCCTAGCCTGACGTTTAGGCTCGTTTAATAAATGATCCAAGCTCGAGCATACCAAAGATCGACTTGGTTTGGCTCAGCTAGTTTCGAACCCTATACTTAGCTAAGTGTTTTTGGGGCCTATGCTAACTCGATTCATGGATAAGCTCATAAAAGGCTTGAATAGACCTAACATATATATAGTCTACGCTTTTGACTGATTCTAGAGTTCGGTAATAAGCTTGATAAGAGACCGTTTAAATTTATTCGATAGCTAATTGAGTGAAGCCTAGCTTGAAGTTTAGGCTCGTTTAATAAATGATCCAAGCTCAAGCAGACCAAAGATCGACTTGGCTCGGCTCAGCTAGTTTCCAGCCCTATACTTAGCTATGTGTTTTTGGGGCCCATGCTACCCCGATTCATGGCTAGCTCCCTCCAATTGCTGTGGTTTCATAACAGAGTTGTGGAGCGTTTTGAAACCATCGGTTTCGAGGTTTGTTGCAGGACACATTATTTTTAAAATATAGCTCAAGTTCCTCCTGACGAATATATGCTCTTTCTAAAGGCAAATGTATACTTTTTCTACAACGAATGTATACTATTTCTGAAGGTGAATATCTCAATATATATTCTTCCTGGACACGAATGTTTACTGGTAGGGACCTTAGCTAATATAGCAAATTATGGTGTCCAGCAACTAATATTGCAAAATAGTTAAGGACCTATACCTAATTTGCCTTTTGTTTTTTAGAAAAAAAAAGTCAAAACGTTGGTATCATTTTTATAAATAGGAGGGGGTTAGGCAGACCTCAACTTATGCATTAGATAATAAAAATAATAATAATTTATGAACTCAAGAGGATTGAGTACCCATAAGTGAGAACTCTGGAAAAGGACTCGTTTGAGCCATCGATTGGACACATGGCACCTTAGGTTTCACTAGTGTGTTTGGATATATCCAACTGTCAACTATTAGGACATGTTTTTTAATAGGTTAAATTATACATAGACCCCCTATAGTTTGACTGATTATCACTTACATCTTCTCATGTTTAAAATCCTACAAATGCTTCCCCATAGTCTGAAAAACACAACACTTGCACCCCCTCCAGAGAGGGTCTATGTGTATGATTTTTCAAACTATATGGGGGCATTTGTAGGATTTTAAACTTAAGAGGGTGTAAGTGATAATCTGTCAAACTACAAGGGGCCTATGTGTAATTTATCCTTTTAATAAACGAGTAGGGGTCAAGACCAAACCTTCCCTTATCCACTAAGAAAGATTTCTCAAAAAAAAAAACCTGTTAGAGAAATGATCCGATAAGGCTCTTATGTTTGGTGGCGGCCCTGATTCGAGAATATTTTTGCTACCCGATTCATTTGCTGCACTTGCTTACGGCCCAATCATCTGCTGCCACATTGTCCATTAGAAATAGCATTAGGGGCAAGTGAAGTCTGGTAGCAAGTTTAATCCCCATTATGCCCTTTTTTTTTGATGACGTGGAAGCCCATGATTGGGCCTCTCCATCATGCCCTTTCTTTTGGACGACAGGGAAGCCCACGATTGGGCCGTAAGCAAGTGCAGCAAATAAATGTGTGAAGAGAACGTGAAACACATCTAGCAGGATCCTCCTACGTGGAACACGCATTTCTCAAGATTTTAAAAAGAGTTGGAAAACACTTTCAAAAACTGTGAAAAAGAACTGCACCAAATGACCCGGCCACCACCACCGGCCGCTGCCGATTGTCGCCACCATCGGCCTATTTTTCTTTCTTTTCTTTTCTTTTTTGAGGTATATAGTGGGGCCCTAGCCAGACCCATAAGTCACCACCACATGGCGAGCAACAGACAGCTACAAGATCCAAACCGGCCAAGAGAAAGGGCCCACCTAATCCTAAGGAAGTCACCACAAGGAGCGGGGAAGGGTCCACCTTGCCACGGGAAGTCACCATATCACCAAGCAGGAGCACCACAAAGAGCAGGGAGCGGGTATTGGTCCCGGTTTAGTGCCCACAAGGAGGAGTACCACTACCAACTGTCCAAAGCAGCAATGGTTGGATAGCATTCTGTACCAGAACTTGGACCCTGACCTCTTTATTTTAAGGGAAAATGCTACCTATTGCGTCCAACCACCCCTAATGAACTGTGATAACTGAACTAATCGATGCTGCTGCTGTTAATTAGTTGAGTCTGGCGAGGAATCAGATTAGGCCGTGTTCTTTTGCCGGGAATTGCAATTCACAAGAAATGGACCCATTCCCATATTCCTTCGGATCAAGGTGTGATTTTCTCAATCCCAAAACCCAGGTATTGAGATGAGGTCCCAACATACATATAAGGATCGTTTCCGCCCTCTACTTTACCGAGGTGGGACTAATCCTCCAACACTCCCTCTCACGTGCAGGCCAATTTTTTTTTTGTGGTTCTTGTCATGTGGATGATAGATGTGTGGAGATTGTAGACACACAAATTGTATCTAACCCGAACCCGACTCGCATGCACCGATTCGGAGGCAAACTCGACACGAACTCGGACCCAGATCCGACTCTCATGCACTGATTCGGAGGCAAACTCAACACGAACTCGGACCCGACCCGACTCGCATGCACAGACTCCGAGGCAAACCCGACACGAACTCGGACCCGACTCGCATGCACAAACTCGGAGGCAAACCCGACACGAACTCTAGCCCGACCCGCGCCAAACAAGAGGCCGGATTGGCCCATCCTCAAGTGGGGCCCACCCGGCCCCCCTTCTAGAAACCCGAGCCCCTTACCCGTGGGTAATGGGTGGCCGACCATGCAAGAAAAGAAAGAAAAAAAGAAAAAAAAAGAAGAAAAAAGGAAACAAATACCGTCATGCACGGGAGGAGATTGCGTATGACGTCTACATAAGCGTAGATCTACGTCGATCCCTTGATCCGACGGACAAGAAACGAAGACGGATTGCCATCGACTTTATGTGTAAGAATCAAATAAATTCAAAAAGGATTGGGCCATAACTACTCCGCCAGAAAAGGAAGGCAAATAAAGGTTTATTCCCCTCTACAATGGAAGAATAAATCTTGGATAGTTATGGGAGAGATATTAAAGAGATTCAAATAAATCTTCTTATATCTCTCTCACCCCCCTTCACCTATAAATATAGGGGGAGGGGGAAGGCTCAAAGGGTCTTTGAAGTCGAAGTTGGAGCTGAAGACAAGGCGAAGAAGCTCTGCAGAAGAGGAGACACGCTCTTCATCGACCCAAGGCTTCACGAGGCACGGGCAAGCCTATCCCTTCGGGACCAGCTTAGTCCATTGAAAGCTCTTATCAGAGTGAAGACCCTTGCACACGAAGATCAAGCCTTCGACTCCATGTACAAAGAAGAAAGCTCGGAGAAGAAGAACTCTTGGACTCCAAAGACGCCAGAAGCAAAGACTGGAGAAGAAGATCGGAGCGGCACTACCCCGTCGTCTCCAACAACCCTTCGACTCCGATCAAGCCCAAAAGCACGGAGAAGAAGAACGAAGTGGCATCACCCCGTCGTCTTCAACAACGCCCGCTCTATTCACGAAGAAGAAAGCTTGAAGAGGCACACCCGAAGATCGCTACACCCGTCGTCTTCAAAGCAAAGCCGACGCTACAACTGTCACACGGAGATCGGTGCTACCTCCGTCGTCTTCAAAAGAAGCATTCGACTCCGATCACGCCAAAGAAGCCTAGAGAAAAAGAGAAGCAAAGCCAGCGCTACACCCGTCGTCTTCAAAGCAAAACCTTCAACTCCGATTACGCCAAAGAAGCCCAGAGAAGAAGAGAAGCAAAGCCGGTGCTACACCCATCATCTTCAAAGCAAAGCCTTCGACTCCGATCACGCCAAAGAAACCCTAAGAAGAAGAGAAGTCAAGTTGATGACATCGCCATTCGAGAAGAAGATCAAGTCAACGTCGAAGCAAAAACCAATGCAAGAAGTCAAAGCAAAAGCCCCGGTAAAGCTCGCACCAAAGCAACGCAAGTACCAAAGCCAAGCAACTATACCGGTCACGACCAAAGCACCGCACGTTCTAGCCGTTACGACGCGAAGTCCGAAAGAACTAAAGCATCGCAAGCCTCTACCCGTCTATGTTCAAGCGCAAGCGCCAAAGCAAAGCAAAAGCCAGAGCCACGCCAAAGCAAAGCCAAAGCCAAAGCCAAAAGTATGATCGACACCGCGAACCGACGATCAAGGACGCTGAGGTCTAGCAAGGATCGAGAAAGACACGAAAACCGAGGAACGAAGCCGAAAACCCATAGTCGAGAAAGCACGAAGCACGGAAGGGACAAAAGCAACGACGGATACTCCTTAGCCTCTCAAAGAATCCTCACCCTGTAAAGACCTCTGTCCTGGACAGCCCCTTCAGAACTCTCGCACGAATACCACGTGGAGACGTGGATCAAAGAGACCCTCCAGAGGATCTCTACCATAATCTCCTGATCGAATATACGCCGCACCCGGCTCACCACCCTCAAGTCCCTGGGTCCCGGCATCTGTAATCTTCGTGTGTTTGCAATAAAGACGACCCGTATCTTTTTCCGCGCATACAGGGACCACACCCGGTAGGTGAGTGATACGGTTAGGCTCTGATACCATGTGAAGAACCCAACCTTGGATACCCACCTCCTCACAAAACCGGCTTGTAAGGGGAGGTCCAAGGAGGGTATATAAGTAGCTCATCACCCGCTCCCATTACCAATATGGGACTAACCCGTGTGAGGCATGACTATCTCAACACCCCTCCCCCCCTCACGCGGGACACGCGTGGCAAGGGCACAATCGGGAGGAGCTCCCAGAGCGGGTCTGGCTCTGATACCATGTGAAGAACCCAAGTATTGAGATGAGGTCCAAACATACATATAAGGATCATTTCCGCCCTCTACTTTACCGAGGTGGGACTAATCCTCCAACACTAGGGATTTAAAATATTTTCTCATATCTAATTTTGTATATAGATACATGCTGTTTTTTTTTTTGAGATTAGCGGGTGTCTTGAAACCTTTAGGGCAATGGCCCACTTCGAGCTCTGACTAATCTCTCTGGGATTGAAGCCTGGCCCACTCGGAATTTCCTACTAGACTCCTAGGTAAATCAAGATTGGGGGTGGGGGGGAATTAACAACACTTAGATGTTCAATTGAGAACTGAAATCCCATAAAATGTGTATTTCGTTTCCTAGGGAAGAAGCAAAGATACAATCACTATTACATAGAGAATATGTGAATGGACCCATTTCATGGGAATTCCAAATCTCAGGAAAAGAACACAGCTAGAACCATACTTTCTATTATATAATCACAAGGCTTGATCCTAGATAAAGCCTGGGCAATAAAGGACAATCGGACCTAACAATTATTTTATTTTTTTTTGAGAAATCCCTCTAGTGTGGAGGGGAGGATTGGCATGAACCCCTACCCGTTTATTAAAATAAAAAGATAATTACAATAAATCCAAACCAAAATAACAAAACAAGAAAAAAGGACAACAACTAACAACGATTACAAGCTGCAAATGTTATCCACCTCCTCTTGCCTGTCGCCATTAGATTCCGCCCCAGCTTGTCTGGTACTTCTGACAACGAGAAACTCGCCAAAATTGTCATCAAATTCTCCATCTGATTGAGTTGATGCACTAGTAAAATTGAAGTCAACGGGATTCTCCATCTAGTGTTGGCGCTTCTGATGTATGCCATAGACCTTATAGTGGCTTGTTTGTTGGCAGATAAAGCTTAAATACCGGGGGAAACGTGGCCAGTGTATTATCGCTTATCCAGATATCCTCCCAAAATTTTATATGACGACCGTCCCCAATCACAAAGGAACTCCTGGACTTGATGGACCTAATCATTATTTAGACATATAACAGACCATCACACTTCTGATACCAAATGATATGGATCTAATCATTATCCCAAAACCCCAAGGATTAGTGGGAATCAAGCCCAATAACTATTTAGATACAACAATTAATAAGTTGAATCTTGGGTTAATTAGTTCTAAATCCCTCCACAGATCGTTATTTAAGCTACAGTATACAACTTGTTCGGATATTATCTGAAGTCCCTTCTGATTGACACATTTGTACAGCAAGTTCTTAACCGAAAATGTTAAACTTTTCTTTATCTTTTAAATTACAAAACTGCCACTCCAGCAACAGTATCAATTCGTTTCTAAGTGTATCCATTCGTCTTTAGCATGAGTATCCATTCACCGATTAACACTATACATGTAACGATTGCTACAGTGATTTCACTATAGCTATTACAGTGAAAACATTGTAGCAAGAGTATGCATTCATCTCCGGAAAGAGTATCCATTCGTCATCAACAATAGTATCTATTCACCGGGTGATACTATGCATGTTGCATTTGCTACAGTGATTTCATTGTAGCAAGAGTATCCATTTGTCTTCAGAAAGAGTAACCATTCAGCTAATTAATACTCCTGCTACAGTGAAATCACTATAGCAACGATCAATTCACTAAATTGATACTCCTACCTAATCGAATTGATACTCTTGCTACAGTGATTTCACTATAGCAACTACAGTGAAATCATTATAGTAGATATAGTGAAATCATTGTAGCAAACACTACATGTACAGTGTCAAACCAGTGAATGGATACTCTTTCTAGAGACGAATGGATACTCTATCTGTAGTATGTGAGGGGGTAAATAAGGACGAAGGATTTGCTGTAGCATGCAAAGTTCGGGAGGGACTTGGTGCAATATTGAAACGTGGCTTGTCCTTTACCTAATATAGTATCTGCTAAAAGTACTTAACGCTAAGTCTTCCTTGATCTTTGAAAAGATTTTCGACCAAATGAGG
Source organism: Chamaelirium japonicum (assembly GCA_947650365.1). Lineage (NCBI taxonomy): Eukaryota > Viridiplantae > Streptophyta > Magnoliopsida > Liliales > Melanthiaceae > Chamaelirium > Chamaelirium japonicum. The sequence continues at coordinate 19,925,631 of OX393551.1, read as the reverse complement.
TGGTACTTCCCCTTGAAAGCACTGGTCATCTTAAGATTCATGCCAAAGTGGCGAGGATGGATTCTTTACTAGAGATGGCGATGGGTCGGGTTTGGGTTTGATCGGCCCTATTCCAAGCCTGTCTCGTTAAGGAATATCTTATCCCAAACCCATCTCGGGTTTGGAGGGAAAATCCCAAACATGTCCCATATAATATTGGCCAAAATCCAAACTTGTCCCATACCAATTATATTTGGACGGGATGAATGGGAGCAAGTTAGAATATGTTTGAACTAAAAGAGAAACACTAACATAAAGTAGGAACTAAATTCAATTATATATGTATATGTAGTCGGATTGGGCTGGGGTGGGGTAGGCTAAACACGACTCCGTCCCAAACTCTATCGAGGTTTTCAAACAACCACAAACCCGTCCAAACCCAATTAATTCCTACCCAAATCCATCCCAATACGGTCGGGTCGGGTAACCCACTAAACCCATTTTATTGACATCCCTATCCTTCAGTGCCTCTCAACCTCTAGACAGACCAGACTTTCATGTCATCTTATTGGGTAGAAAATAAATCACTTCAAAATGGGTAGAAGACTCAAACAGACCCCTCTTCCCAGACCTCGGGGGCAAAGTGGCCTAAAAGCCGAGGAAGCTTTAGCATCCCCATCAGGGCACCCCTCTCCTAAAATCTACTGTTTTGGTAAGCTGAAGGTAGTCATTACAGTATGACTTGTATGGCGTCCCTCACAAGGGAGGTGAGAATTACAGAGAAATTAGAAGCCCAATAGCCTGTAACACCATTGATACGAGCGTCATGCACTAGCCAAGGAGCAGCCCCATTGGCGTTACGTGGGATCTACTTAACTGACACTCTAGGAAGTTTCTGCCACAAACTATTGCACTCCATATGAAGAGCAAGGGCCTCCCGAGCCTGCAACACATCAGTGAAGACTACCACCTTACCATACTCACCATCCACAAGCTCCGCAAAAGCTGCCCGAAGGGCACAAAGTTCTGCATACATAGTATTATCAGCCTTGAGTCTAAACGCAGCCGCTGCACGAGTATTTCCATCAGGGTAAGCCATCACCCATGCTCCGCTAGCTAGCTCATCACTATTTTTGAAGGAACCATCAGTCCACATAATAACATCAACCCCGGAACTCCAGTCTGGCTCCAAAAAAGTTGGGGGAGGCATGCTCCTGACATACCGATGACAGAGGGAAATAACTTGTTGAACGGTGTGCTCTATAGTAGGCACATTTTGTTGGAAAAGCTGAGAGCAACGGTCTTTCCATATAGCCCACAATGCGACTGCGATTAGTTCTCCAGGCGGTGGCGACCCCTTCCGATTACCTTTCTCAACCTGATGCCCTAGAATTTCAATATCATCACAATTGACCCCTGTTTGATGTAGAAATTTCAAACAAAACTCTCTAGCTCTTCGGCAATTCCGGAAAATATGTGAGGAATCCTCGTCTTCCACCCCACACCTCGTACATCCCGCAAAACCCCAACCAAGCCTATAACAAAGAAGGGAGGCCGTAGGAAGCGCACATTGGAAAAATTTCCATAGGAATATATGAACACGCGACGACACTCTCAAGCTCCATAAATCAGCTCCCCACCACCGTATCGGACCCTCAACATCCTGACTGCGCACAGTGATCACCACTACGAAGCTCAACCAACTTCTTAAGATACTTCGGTCGCAATCGAATCTACGAAGGCCCAACGTTCCAGAGTCTCCTGAGAGTGGCCTTCATCCAATGAGACATTCTTCTACCCCTCCAATCGTGCCAATTATCAATCCTCAAATGATATTTGGACCGAATCCATCGAGCCCCACTATGCAGCCCTGTCAAGACAAAACTCAGTGTAGCTATATCTTGTTGCAATTGTTTAACTAAGAAGCTCTGAACTTGCAAACCCCCGTAGCACCGATCTTTCGTAATTACCTCCCATGATAGAAAGTGAAGCTTCCTGCCTCCTGTTGGATGTCCTCAAAGGAAAGCCCTGCATATCTTATCCATTTTATGGAGAATTCCCACGGGTACGCCCCCGGCACTCATGATATGAACTGGCATAGCTGGTAGCACCGATCTCAGAAAGACCACCCATCCTGCTTGCAATAACATTTTGGCTTTCCATCCCGAGAGACGTCTTTCCAAATTGCTAAGCAGAAACTGATAATCCTTAGACATTACCCGTGTACCATTAATCGGAACCCCAAGATGGGTCCACGGGACTAAGACCCAAAGTATGAAGGATCCTTCTCCTCTCTCGCTGTGGAACTCTCCGAGAGAACTTGACACTGGATTTACCCAGGTTTACCCGAAGGCCTGTTAGCCGCGCAACAGTAGAGATTACTGCTCGTAATCCCCAAGCATCGAGCATAGACGCCCGGGAGACAAACAAGTAATCGTCAGCGTAAGCCAGATTACTAACCGGTTGGCTTTTCCTCCCAACCGAAAACCCTTCAATGTCGCCGACTTCCAGACTGCGATCCATCACCCACTGAATTACCACTGAAAACAGAAGAAACATGTAAGGTGAGATAGGATCTCCCTGCCTTATCCCACAGATGAGAATTATATCTCTCGACTGCTCTCCATTAATAACTAACCTCATCGAGGGCGATGTCACACACTGCAATATCCATCTACACCATAAAGGGTGGAAACCCATTTTCTGCATGAGGACTTCCAAGGAATTCCACTGTACATGATCGTAAGCCTTCGCCAGATCGACTTTGATGGCCATACCTCCCTTTCTCATAGGAGCTTCATGCAGATCTTGAAGGATCTCCTGAGCGATGAGTATATTGTCATGAATATGGCTTCTCGGGAGGAAGGCAAATTGAGTTGATGGGATTATAGTTGGTAAGACCACTCAAAGTTTATTCGCCAGAATCGAAGATAAAAAATTTATATTTCTGATTACACAGACTAATGAGACGATAATTTGCTGGAGTCGTCGGGGAATTCGTCTTAGGGATGAGCACTACTAAAGTCTCATTCCACCTAACATCTAGAACACCTGAGTAGAAAAACTATTGGATATCCCGAACAACATCTGGACCAACGATGTCCCAAAATCTCGACTCGCTCTACTGGAGGTGGCACGGTTCTACAAAATTCTCAGCGAACTTCTTTTACAGGTTTGAGGCACGACCTGCCCATTCGCGAACAGCCTGTTTGGTTCCGTGTAGTTGTAAATTGTAATGCATGGGTCAGCATTACAGGGTCGTGTATGTTTGGTTCCGTGTAGTTCTGCCCAACTCGTGCTGTTCAAACTACCACTCAACCAAATGTCTATAGAAAAGCCGGCAGTTGGAACAAGCAGCGAAAAGCTACGTGTTCCAACGTCAGTGCAAGGTGTAGTTGGAACTGTAGCGAACCAAACAGAACAGAAGTCTTCTATCTGGAAGACGACATCCCCTCTTGAGACCAAAGATTTTCTCTTGGTTTCCAATCAATGGCAAGATTCTCACCAAGGCTAACGTTCGACTAGATACCAAAATATATCAAATTCGTTGGTTTTGCCTTTGATTGTTCTTTTTCTCCTCTTTATTTTATTGGATAAATTACACATAGACGCCCTGTAGTTTGATCGATTATCACTTACACCCCCTCATGTTTAAAACCTGACAATGTCCCCATATAGTTTGAAAAAACATACACAGACCTCCTCTAAACGGGGTGCAAGTGATGTATTTTTCAAACAAGAGGGGGGGCATTTGTAGGGTTTTATATATGAGGAAGTGTAAATGAGAATAGGTCAAGCTACAGGGGTCTATGTGTAATTTATCCTTTTTTATTTTATGCTCCAATTAGGTCATTACGGCAGGCCCGGGCATGACCAACCCACCTCAGGTGATCTCATAGGCTCATTCACTGACTACGAAAGTCGTGATGCTTATTCGCCTAGTGTTGATACGTTAGCTGATACTGCCAAATATGTTATAATATTAGATTTTTTACAAATCAATACCTACAATATTCTCTATTTACATATAAACCGTTACAAAGTGATATTTACATATAGACCACTCTATTCATTCAAATATTACATATTGACCCCTGCATTTACCTGACATCCAAAACAAGAGCATATTTTCGATTTCATCCCTAATATTTTACCTAAACTCCGTAAATACCCCTCAAATGTTAGAATTCTTCGGATTAAGTCCAAGTTAAATTCGGATTATGTCTGTGTTTATTTTGGATTAAGTCCATGTTTAATAAAGATATGTCAACTTAAGTAATTAAAACCATGTGTAAAGATGCCATAGAACTGTAGGGGTCGATATATAAATATTGAAAAATTTAAGGGATTTATACATAAATATTAACTTTATAGTGGTTTATATGCAAATAGAGATGATTACAGTGGTTGATTTGTAGAAAACCCTAATATTTAATCACAGAATAGGACAAACAGGACCAAATTAACTTCTATTGATTCCTAATCCACATCCAACGTGACGAACACGAAGTTATCGGGTCAACCCGAATCCGTCCGAACTCATCCAGAACCCATTGACACAACAGCAATGCAAACAATGGATGCGATCACACGTTGGGGGATGATCCATCTCAATTCAAGGAAAAAAGATCAGCTTTGAATGGACAAAAGGGAGGAGTGAGGAGATGCCTTCAACTTTTTTTTAAAATAAAGGGAAACTTAGTGAACGGTCAGATCCCTTTAAGCCAAAGAGCATAGGACGAAAATGTCCCTCAATATGTTTCAAATATTTATTTGTATGCCACTCATTTCTAAACTATACGAAACCTAAAACCTAAACCAAATCCGAATCCTAAAACCTAAGATCTACAGAGCAAGAGGTGAACCCTAGACCTAATCCTAAACTTAATCCGAATCCCAAAACCTATTATGATCTACAAGCCATGGGATGAATCCTATACCGAATTCTAAAACCTAAGATCTACAAACCATAGGATGAACCCTAGACCTAATCCGAACCCGTTCGCGCCGCTACTGATCGTCGATCGTGTCGTTGAGGAGGAAGGAGGCGTCGGGGGGTGGGAGGAGACAGAGGCCGTGGTCGTCCCCATTATTGTTATTAGTCTTGGGTTTGGCTGATTTGCTATTGTTGTTGCTGATTTGCTGTTGCGGTTGCTGATTTGCTGTTGTTGTTGCTGATTTGTTGTTGCGGTTGCTGATTTGTTGTTGCTGTTGCTGATTTGTTGTTTTTGATTTCAAAGGATAGAAGCTGATTTGCTGTTATAATGGTTGAACGGGCTGATATGGTTATCATCCCAATTTAGCCGACCCACTATATATTTGTTCCCCGGAAGACTAATAAAAGTATAACAAGCTTTGCAGTGTGGACGTAGGCTTCTTTGCCGAACCACGATAAAACCTTCGTCTCTTCTTCTTCTTTTCCAAATTTTATCATGGTATCAGAGCTTGGGTTTTAAAACTTGATGATTGATTACGGGTCGATGGTCAGGCCGGAGATCCCATCTCTCATCAAATTTTTATAACCAAGCTCATTTTTTTTACTCATCTTTCATCTACTGATCCACCATGGGCGATCATGGAAAGGAAACCGCTTCTACTAATACCAATGTTGATTCACCCTACTTCCTTCATTCTTCTGATAATCCCGGAATCTCCATTGTCACTCAAATTTTGACTGGAGAAAATTATGCGACATGGTCGCGCGCTATTCGTATGGCACTTCTTGCCAAAAACAAGTTTGGTTTCGTCGATGGTACCATCGTGAAACCAATTTCGTCATATTCCAAATCTTCTCAATGGGAGAGATGCAACAAGATGGTTTACTCCTGGATCCTTAATTCTGTTCAAGTCGACATCGCCAACAGCGTGATGTATGCGGAGACTGCATGGGAGGTGTGGGTAGAACTCAGCGAGCACTTCTCTCAACAGAACGCTCCCCGTATATTTCAGTTATCCCGTACCATTGCTATTCATGTGCAAGGTACGTCCTCCCTTGCATCCTATTATACTGGACTTAAGGCGTTGTGGGATGAACTCTCCTCTTACAATTCCATCCCACCTTGTACTTGTGGTTCTTCCAAGGAATTACTGAATATCCATCAAAGGGAAAAGGTAATGCAGTTTCTAATGGGTTTAAATGAAAGTTTTAATGCCATACGTAGTCAGATTCTCCTGATGGATCCTCTGCCTATCGTCAGTCGTGCTTATTCTCTCCTTCTCCAAGAAGAGAGACATCGGGACCTGCATGTCATGGCTCCTTCTCACGAAGCTGCGGCCCTCTCCATCAATCGTTCAGGATTTTTCGATAAGCCACCTCTGCATTGTGATCACTGCAAGAGGGACAATCATACGATTGACTGTTGCTTTCTTCTTCACGGTTTTCCACCCAAAAATAATCGTCGCCAACAGGGGAAATTCAAAGGCAGTTCTTCAAATAATAATCAACGGAATAGAGGCCCACCTGCAGCAGCGGGATCAGTCAATAGTGCAGAAGGAAACAAGCAAACTCCAGTCATTTCTCATGATCAGTACCAACAATTGATGGCCTTACTTTCCGCGGCCATGCCCACCAGCTCCTCGTCGTCAGGTGCCACTTTCTCCGGTAATATCGCTTACCTTACTGCCTCCCATTCTATTGATTAGATTTTAGATACAGGAGCTACTCATCATATGGCTTGCTCGAAGTCTTTATTCATGTTCTTTACACCTCAGTCTAATATTTCTCCAGTTACTCTTCCGAATGGTCAATCAGCCACTATCTCTTTTACAGGATCCGTGGTTCTTCCTAATGGACTGCATTTGAATAATGTTCTCTATGTCCCTTCTTTCAAACTTAATCTTTTGTCCATTCCTCAGTTAACCAAGGATATGCCATGTCTCGTTGTTTTTCACGATGATCATTGTCTAATCCAGGACCTTCAGTCGAGGAAGACGATTGGACTGGGTAAACTGCACGGAGGTCTCTATATCCTGGACTCACTTCAAGTCAACGCTGTTGTTACTCAGCCTGTACCTGCCTCCGATCATTGGCACAAACGTCTGGGACATCCCTCATCAGAACGTTTAAAGCTTCTTTCCAGAACCATTTCTGATATTTCTTTCTCGAAAAATGATATTTGTAATGTTTGCCCCTTGGCCAAACAAACAAGGCTACCCTTTCCCAGTAGCTCTATTTCTAGTAAATATCTTTTTAGTTTGATCCATGTTGATATTTGGGGAGGATATCAAGTTGCTTCATTATCAGGTGCTCACTATTTTTTAACTATAGTTGATGATTTTTCCCGTGCTACTTGGGTGTTTCTTATGCGTCAAAAATCCAAGGCCCAATGGCTTCTCTGAAATTTCATCCTATATGTCAAAACTCAGTTCAACGCCCCGGTCCAAACTGTGCGTACAGACAATGGGCAAGAATTTCTAGCCATTGACCTTCAAATTTTTTTCCTTGATCATGGCATTCATCACCAGCGCACATGTATTCATACCAGCAAGCAAAACGGGGTCGTCGAGCGAAAACACCGCCACTTGCTTGACGTAGCTCGTGCACTTCGTTTCCAAGCGTATCTGCCTCTTATTTTTTGGGGGGACTGTGTCTTGACCGCCGCTTACCTCATTAACAAAATTCCTACAAAAATATTGTCTAGAAAAAGTCCCCATGAAGTCCTTCTAGGATCCTTGCCCTCTTATCACCACCTCAGGGTTTTTGGGTGCCTCTGATATGCCCGCAATCCATACATCAGTCACAAATTTGATGCTCGTGCTCTGCCCGGTGTCTTCATTGGATATCCCATTGGTCAGAAAGGTTATCGAGTGTATGACCTTGCATCCAAGAAGGTTTTTGTTAGCCGCGATGTCATTTTCCACGAAACCATATTTCCTTTTGGCACTTCAACTCCAGAGTCTACTCAAGCCGTGCCTCTGCCACTAGTTGACACTCATGACTCCTTTGCTATGGATCTCCCTGTTCCCAAGCCAACAACGCCCGCACATAATACAGCACCTGATGTGTTGATTGAGCCCACAGCACCAAGCATCATTGGCTCATCTATTGAACCTGCAACCATTGAACCTGATCAACCTGCACCCGGCTCACCTGATAACTTGGACTCCGCTACCGGCCCGCATGACAGCCCGGCCCAACCAAGCAACACAGCGCCTATGCCTACTCCAACACCGCGACGCTCTAGTCGCATTTCCAAACCACCTGCCTATTTGGCAGACTTTGATACTTCCAGCGCACATGTGGCTCAGCTTTCTACAGCTCACCCCATCTCTTCTTGTCTTAGTTACTCTCGCTTTTCTTTCAATCATCGCTCTTATCTTGCAGCCATCTCCTCCATAGATACACCTACCACATTTGCTCAAGCTAATCAATTTCTGAACTGGCGCTTAGCTATGACAAATGAACTGCATTCTCTTAAAGTTAATAAAACTTGGCAGCTCACCTCCCTACCTCCCGGAAAACATGCTATCAGCTGTAAATGGGTCTACAAAATCAAATACAAACCTGACGGGTCTGTCGAACGCTACAAGGCACGCCTTGTCGCCAAGGGCTATACCCAACTTGAAGGTTTGGACTACCATGAAACATTTGCACCCGTCGCCAAGTTGGTCACTGTTCGTTGTCGATCTCTTGGCAATTGCCTCCATTAAGCACTGGCCATTGTATCAATTGGACGTCAACAACGTGTTCCTTCATGGTGACTTAGATGAAGAAGTTTACATGCGACCCCCCCTGGCCTTTCCATTCCATCAACCAACCTAGTCTGTCGATTACAAAAATCCCTCTACGGCTTAAAGCAAGCCTCTCGCAACTGGTTTTCCAAGCTTTCTACTGTTTTGATTTCCCGCGGATTCATTTCCTCTAAGGCTAACTACTCGTTGTTCAGCAAGTTTACTTCGGCGGGATGCGTCCATGTTTTGATTTATGTCGATGACATCGTCCTTACTGGGGATGACCCTACTGAAATATCTGCTCTAAAGGAATGTCTTCATTCCAGTTTCCATATCAAGGACTTGGGGCCACTCAAATACTTTCTTGGCATAGAGTTCGCCCGTTCTTCTAAAGGGATTTTCCTCAACCAATGCAAATATGTCCTTGATCTTCTTCATGACACTGGTCTTCTGGGTACCAAGCCTGCAGGTTTTCCGATGGAACAACACCTCAAACTATCAGACATTGATGGAGTACCTTTGGAAAATCCCTCTGTTTATCGTCGACTTATCGGACGACTTATCTATTTGACAATCACTCGTCCCGACATCATTGACTCGGTCCATATTCTCAGTCAGTTCATGCATAAACCTCTTCAACCACATTACCTTGCTGCCCTTCGACTTCTCAGATATCTCAAAGGTACACCAGGAAAAGGCATTCTTTTACCTTTCATTGGTTCTCTCCACCTTACTGGTTACTGCGATTCTGATTGGGCCAGTTGCCCGATGACACGTCGTTCTACTAGCGGATATTGTACCATGCTTGGGTCCTCTCCCATCTCCTGGAAAACGAAGAAACAAGCGACTGCCGCTCGATCTTCTTGTGAAGCTGAGTATCGCTCCATGGCGCTCCTTTGTTGTGAGTTGGTTTGGCTGAAATCACTTCTACGTGATCTCCGTATTTCTCATCCTGCTCCAATTACTCTTCATTGCGATAACAAAGCCGCACTTCACATAGCTGCTAACCCTGTTTTCCATGAGAGAACCAAACACATTGAATTGGATTGCCACTTTGTTCGTGACAAAATCACTGAAGGCCTTATCAAACCTTCTTTTTTATCTACCAATGTTCAGCTGGTAGACATGTTCACCAAAGCCCTCAGAAGAGATCGTTTACTTCTCCTACTTCACAAGCTGGGCATGGCTGATCTGCATACTCCACCTTGAGGGGGGGTATTAGTCTTGGGTTTGGCAGATTTGCTGTTGCTGTTGCTGATTTGCTGTTGCGGTTGCTGATTTGTTGTTGTTGCTGCTGATTTGTTGTTGCGGTTGCTGATTTGCTGTTGTTGTTGCTGATTTGTTGTTTTTGATTTCAAAGGATAGAAGCTGATTTGCTGTTATAATGGTTGAACGGGCTGATATGGTTATCATCCCAATTTAGCCGACCCACTATATATTTGTACCCCGGAAGACTAATAAAAGTATAACAAGCTTTGCAGTGTGGACGTAGGCTTCTTTGCCGAACCACGATAAAACCTGTCTCTTCTTCTTCTTTTTCAAACTTTATCAATTGTTGCCACCGGCGCTGCTCGAGAGAGAACAGGAGAAGGGTGAGAACAGGGGGGGTATTTTTGGATTTATGAAATATGGGACCAACCCTTAAAGGAATCTTATGAGTGTCCTATTCATTAATCCGATTTGTTGATTGGGACCTAACACCTATTTTTCAAAAAAAAAAACATTGGAGACCTTTTCATGCAACTCCTCCCAACTCCTCATAGAAGATATCAAAATCTACTACCTGGGAAAAGGACACACAAAACACCTATACACTGTTACTTCTGTTTATAAATAGACTTGCACTTGCCCCCCTCTTCTTCTCACTAACACACCATCACCTCTCCTACTTCTGTCCACTTCTTCACCATGTTTCCTTCCCAACACGAGCCTGCCTTCAGTTTCTATGATCCACTTCACAGGGCGAGTGAAGACACGGACTGGTCGAATGCGGTGGAGCTTGGCATGCAGAATGCCGACATCTGCGGCACAACAGAGGGCCCGAAACTCGATGTGAGGACTCCATGGGACTGGAGAGGCAATGGCAGCCCCTTCAATGCCAGACTCCAATGGGTGGCCAAGCCTGTGGACGATGAAAAGGGCATTGCATCCCGACCATCAAGGAAGAATGCATGCTCACCAATTGGCCCCCATGGAAGGCGATTGTGTCCCACCGCGCGGGAGCAGGCGGTCGCCAGGTACCGACAGGAGATGCTGGAGATGGTTAGCGACATGCCAGAGCTCTCCCTGAGAGATTTAGCAGACTTGCGCGGGTCGCCAAGTCCTGGACGGGAGACTCCGAGGACGGGAAGGGAACCATCGGAAGATGCATTGGAGAGAAAAATGGATCAGAAGTTGGAGAAAGTTGCAACAAGGCTTACGAAGAGCGAGAGAATGGATAGGGACGGCTTCTTTTCGAAGTTCAAGCCAAAATTTCTAATTGAGAGGAGGCTCGCTAAGAATGAAATTAAGAGGCGTGTAGCTAGCGAACGATGGACCAACAAGATTGGTGAAATGAGCAGCAATAGCGCCGATCGAAGCTGCCACATAAATAGGTAAAATCATCTTTCTAAAAATCTTCAACATAATACTAAATATAAAATCAGTCCTGCATAGTGGTCTAAATAACATGGTTCCCATCCAAGAGGAATGATAAAATGCGGCGTGCGATGCACGCAGCGGTGCATCAGGCGGCTGCGGTGCGACGCCGCACGCACTGCACGCCGCATCCTAACACGCCCCCCCATCCAATATATATATATATATATATATATATATATATATATATATATATATATATATATATATATATATATATATATATATATATATATATATAGTGACAAAATCACCTAAATTATTGAGATTTTTTAATTATTCGTGGATTTTTGACTAAAAGCCTTTTGAAGACTTGAAAAGGAAAATAACAAAGCTTTACAATTTTAGCATCAACCATATATTGTACGCATATTTCGTGACTTTCTTGTGATTTTTTGAGTTAGGTCAATTTTCGCATGTTTTTTTTAGCAAGCAATTTCTACGTGTTTATGTAGATGTTTCTAGTACCCCAAATTCTATCTTATTTTTAAATTTATTCTAAATATGACCAATTATAATAATTGTCCCTTAAGCAATTAAATATTCGAGACCTAGTTTTGTTAATAACAAAGAAGTGCACTATTTTTTGTTTAAACAATGATTCGGAGGGTTAAGTGAACTCCGCAAAAGCAAGGGCTCTTTATCTCATTAACTTATTAGATATTATTTATGAATTATGAGAACCAAAGATAATGAAAAATATTACAGATTAACATAATCCAACCTAAGACTTTTTCTTTGTTTTATCTTCCTAAAACTCAGTCATCTACACTATCTCTTAACGTTTTTCACATTAAGACCCACTTGGTAACCATTTTCCCTACCAAGTGACATGATAAAACAAATAAGCAGTAACAATAACAGTAGTAGATAAGTACATTGAAAATAGGAACAGACGTCAAGTACAACTGCTCGCTATTCATGTTTGACACCATGTAAAACGATTGATATAAAGAATAATATTGATTACTAAGCTGCTGACTCAAGTACAACCATTAGAAGCCCAATGAAGGCCAATCACTCAGGCGAATTGTTTTCCTATTTTTTTGTGATCGATCTTTTGATTGGGTTATTGTTTATATCTTAATTTTAATCTATAGGTAGAGGTCAATGCTTAACACACACACACATAAACTCTATAATGTCAGTAGGACCAACTATTTAGAACTAATTAGTTAATCAATTCAAGGCTAGATGAATCAATTGACTAAATCCATTAATCACCAGATACCGACAGGAGATGTTGGAGATGATCAAAGGAATGCCAGAGTCTACTTACGAGCTCACCCTGAGAGATCTAGTGGAACTACCCAGTACATCAAATGTTGGGCAGGAGACTCTAGCGAAGGGAAGAGAACCATCAGAAGATAAGTTGGAAAGGGAGCATAAAAAATTAAAGAAAAATGAAAGAAGGGCTTCAAGGAGTGAGAGCATGGATATAGTCAGTTTCATTCTTAAGAAGCTCTTGCCCAAATCTCTACGCAGTAGGAGCAGCTCCGTAACTTCCACGTCCACACAGAAAGAAAATGGCAGGTTTGAGAAGAATGTAGATAGTGGGCGCTGGATGATAACTAAGTTTAGCGAACTGAGCAAGAACACCACCGACGAAAGCAGCAGCCATAGAAGCAGGTAAAATTTAATATCCCTCCGGAATATTAAAAAGAAAACTATGATATGTTTTCCTTCAAGACTGAAGTAAATATCAACTTATCAAGTTAATGTTGCAGTATTCAAATTATCATATTTATCTTCTCAAAAAAATTAGAGATAGATCATACCTAGTATAAAAAAACTCCCTATATGACTTAAAAATGTTCCAACAATTATAGATGAAAATTTTTCCTCTATTTCAATGAAAAAACAATGCTATAGTTTAATAATTTTTATGAATAGTTCATGAAATTTTGTGAATGTCTTAATTTTTATGGCTTTTGTTAAATCCAACTTATTCGTTTAGATTTTTTTATATTCTTAAACCTTCTCAATCATAATTAATCCTCTATATTTTTTTTGATTCTATCCTGAATCATCTACTGTTTTTTTGGATGAAATCCTGAATCTTCTACTAAATTATGAAATCTTGAACTTAAGGAAATAATTTTGAGCCCCAACTTTGTTATCTAATATGACTATATGAGAAAACATCCAGATTTTTGCTTTGATCGTGTGGAAAAGCTTTTTGCAGAAACATTTTTTTAGCAGAATCCCCATTTCTCGTTGTTAGATAAGGTTGAAAAGGTTTCCCCTCGAGGCACCTTTCCTCAAAATTGTGGAAAATGACAGGAAAAAACTCTGATGCACTTTTCCTTGAAACCCACATCACCGATCCCTTAAGTGTTATTCCATTTTGTAGTTTATCGTGTCTCTCTTTTCCCTGCCTCTTCTCCAAAATACCAAAACATAATGTTCTACATAGAAAACATTGTACAGAGAAAATATTTAATAGAGAATATCTTAGAGAGAATATTGTAAAGAACACTTTAAAGATGGTATACATTGTATGATTGTAGAGAGTAAATGTTGAAGAGAAAAAATGTTATAAAGAGAATGTTGTTGAAAGTTAATATATATTGATTAAATTCTTGAGAGAATGTTGTAAAGAGAATATTGGGGAGGGAGAATATATATAGAAGAGAGAGAATGTTGTTGAGAGAGTCATGTACTAGATAGAATTATAGTTAGTGTCCTCAAGAAAATATATATTCTAGAGAGAGAACATTAAATAAATAGAACATTACAGAGAGAATACATGTTGTAGAGAATGATGTAAATAAAATATTTTGTAGAGAAAGAATTATGTTTTAGGAAGAATGTTGTAGAAACTGTCGTAGAGAGAATTATATTTTAGAAATAATATTGTAGAGATTTTCAAAGATGTTGTACAGAGAAGAGAATGTTGTAAAGAGAATGTATGTTGCAAAGAATGTTGTAGATGTTGTACAGAGAAAATGCTACAAAATAATATATTGGATAGAGAGAATGATGTAGGGAGACTGTTAAAAAGTGATGTTTTGTATAGAGAAAATATCGTAGAGAATGGTTCAACTTGACCGTATTTTCATGGAAAGATGCAATGGATCATTCCTTGAGCTAGACAAGTTACCAAACAAAATCAGTATAGTTGTTTCCACAAACAAAGATCTATGGAAACAACCATCCTCAGTATTTATATCCATGTAATCAAACAGGGGGTTACCTATACATGTTATACTAATAGGTGATCGAACTTTCTGAAAGAATGTAATTTTCCTATATATTAAGATTTCTTTTTCCTCAAACTTCTTCACGTATTATAGATGAGGACCAAAGAGAATGAAAAAAAAAGAAGAGAATGAATAGTATTAAAATTTTCCATATTCAACTCGAAAAGTTTCCATTCATCGTTGTTTCATAAAAGTGAGCCCTATTTACAATCTCTTCTAGCTTCCTCTATAAAATCCATGTCTAATTTTTCCAAAGTCATGACAAGAAAAAAGATATAGAATAAGTAGAGAAGAAAAAAGATATAGAAGTAGCGGAATACAACACTAGTAATATGAACATATATTTATGGCAAATATTATGAACATGCAAACAAAGGTCATATGCAAAGAGAAACATATAAAGTAAACGCAAATTAATGGCTTGCTCAAACAAATGAAATTTTTCAAAGAAAAAAGAGTACTATCTCAGTTAATAGTGATGCCGATCTATTCAAAGAAACAAGCATAATGTCAGTATGATTGAACCACTCATATACGATTTATGATCAAATTGAGACTAAATCATTCGCTAGATCACCATATTGATTTTTTATTATCTTTCACTTTGCTGCAGGAGAATGAGGAGCTGGCATTCCCTCTTCCAAAATAAAAAAAGGTTAAATGAAAGGAGCAGTGAAGGCACTGGAAGAAAATCTCGGAACAACACTTGCGTTATTTCTAACAAGGTTCATTAATATGACCACATGATGATTGCGCCAGTAGATTGAGGTGTGCCCTTTGGAGTTTCATTAATCTAAAAAAAGATGCCTCTGAACAAGTAAGGAAGATGATATTTCTCCATATAAAAAATTAAGTTTAAACGATATCTGTAATTCAGGCACAAAAATGTTCATTACATGCTTCAAACCAAATATTTGCTTGATGAGCAGGACCTGTCCAAAGTGATAGAGGGTATGGGCATACTTCAAATTCTTGAAAAAATGTTACATGATGACGAAGCAAGAACTATAAAAATAATCAATATATGCATATGTTTTGGGTATCTTTTATCATATATCAATTCCAATATATTCAATTATCTTCGGATAGCTTCGGAGCCACATTCCATACTATCCCTTTGGACCACTTGGAGGCGAAGACATGTTAGGAAGGAGAGCAAGAGAGGCTGGGATATGATGGCCATTGCGATCGTGTGGTCCATTTGCCTCGAGAGAAACAGGAGAATCTTCACTAGCAGGCAAGCATTATGGGAGACGACTCTTAAGCATATTGGAAGCATTATTGAGCAGTGGTTCCTTCTAGTTAAGCCAAGTGGGGTTCCATCGCTCAGGCAATTCTTTTCCTTTTTTTGGACAAATCTTTCGATCGGGTTATTGTATATATTTTTGTTTTAATCCACAAGTAGGGGTCAATGCCTAACTCTCTCTCTCTCTCTCTCTCTCTCTCTCTCTCTCTCTCTCTCTCTCTCTCTCTCTCTCTCTCTCATATTGACGGATTCTATAAAAAAAAACAATTATCATAGTTGTACCACACATTTAGCGAAGTTGTACAAAGTCATACACAAGCTCGCCACGTGCAATTCCAGATTGGTGATATGCAATAGGTAGAAGTCCAAAGCAAGACAATCTAATCTAAGAATAAACTTCATATTAGTGACAATTGAGGAGCAAACAACTCCAGCACCGAATTATGTGTCATTTAAATTTTCCATGGAAGTTTACAAGGTCATAACTATGTAACTTGCTTACATAAAATGTACACTAGGGTGTGACATGGACAAAAATGCTAGACATGGCAAATTCTAAATTCGCAAACATTTGTTGTTAGATTCCTTTAAATAAAATAGTAAGAACAAAAGGGTGTCTT
Source organism: Chamaelirium japonicum (assembly GCA_947650365.1). Classification (NCBI taxonomy): domain Eukaryota; kingdom Viridiplantae; phylum Streptophyta; class Magnoliopsida; order Liliales; family Melanthiaceae; genus Chamaelirium; species Chamaelirium japonicum. The sequence continues at coordinate 19,909,276 of OX393551.1, read as the reverse complement.
CTAATCCCCTAGAAGGGGAAAAGATATCCTCCAAACGGAGCCATGTTACAGTTATCTCACTTAAATTTACAACATAGAATGATGTATCTTGCTAGACTTGTGATTAAGAAGTTGTTTCATGGTGGAAAATATGAAACCTTAACCTTCAAATCAAGCACCAATCGAAGCATAACCCATCTATAGGTACTTTGATTCCCTAATGAGTAATGAGAGGTTGCGGTTTTGAATCTCCCCATGACATATGGAGATTTTGAACTTCGTGGCACACCCATGGTGTGAAGGGTGCTTGAAGCGGCGGGCATGGAGTGGTCAAGACATGAATGGCACAGATGCCATGCCATCGTGGCAAGAATGGCGTGTTGACGACATGATTCTGTGGTTCTATTATGATGTGCCTTGTTCCCACGGATGGCTTATAGGGGTTTATAAGAAGCTTAGGGGGCGTTTGACATGCAGAACAACTGTTCCGCTGAATCTCATCCGGATAAGGGTATTCCAGTAAATCAACTTTTTTAGTGTTAATTTAGTGGATTGGTGTGCGGTTTGGCAGAGAAACTGACGGAACAATAAAATCTTGTTCCCAATTCTTCAATCCACCGGAATAAATGCTAACCATTACATTTCAAATCCGGGATCAAGAATAGAAACGGGAGGTTCGGGAACGATGCCAGACACCCGTTTTGCTTCTCAATTACCAAAACAATCAACTAGGGCAGAAACCAACATATATACAAGTGCTTATAGTTGCTGGTCATCAGAGTGGCAAGAATACAACAATAGAAAGGCTAAAAGGAGTGATCCTTGGATCTCTGACAGACCGTTGGAGCAGCTCTTCCCATCCCTCTTCACCCTGGCGAGGAACAAGGGAGCTTCGGTGCGCTCTCAGACAGTTCGGAGGCGGGGAAGGATCAGGTGGCGGGTGAAGCTTGGTGCTCCGTTGGACCAGGAGGGACGGCGGGAGTGGGTTGATTTACTCCCTATTCTGCGGTCAGCCACCTTCAGGATTTCTCGGGATGAGGTACATTGGGGTGCCTCGACCTCGGGAGTCTTCTCCGTCAGCTCCTTCTACAAACACCTTCTCCCCACGAGCCAGCGCCACGGACCATCGAGAGCAATCTGGAAGTCGAAGGCCCCCTCGAAGGTGCAGATTTTTTCCCTTCTCGCCTCTCGGAGTAAGATTCTCACCAAGACGGCTCTATTGCGTAGACATCACCCGCAGGTGTCGGATGCCCTGTGCACTTTTTGCGGCTCGGAGGAGGAGACGGCCTCGCATCTGTTACTTGGGTGCTCTTTTGTCAGACCAGTTTGGGACTTTTTTGAGAGTCGGGCGGGTCTTTCTTCTCACCCGAGGTCGCTCAAGGGCCTATGGACTACCTGGCGGAGGAGGCAAATTCCGATGCCGATCCGGAAACCGTGGGATGTTCTGGTCATGGCTATTGTGTGGGTCATCTGGCTAGAACGGAATAATCGGGTTTTCAATGCCAGGTCTGCAGGACATGATATGTTGAAGCGAGCTGTCATCTCTCTCTTCAATGCTTGGATTGTACCTTGGCGGGACAAGCTAGGTGTGGAGGCTAATATCTTCTGTAACACTTTACTGTCTTGATTCCTAATAGATTCTGGTTGGGGTCCGCCAAACCCTCCCTCCATCGAGGAGGGGTTCTCAAAAAAAAAAAAAAAAAAAAGAAAGGCTAAAAGGATAGAATGTCCACCAATTACACCACTGTGAACATATAATCAAATATACTCCCCCCTCTCGACCCTCAAACTCAAACAGGTTCATATACAGAGGTCTTGTCGAGAATGAAAAAATGTTTTATGGTATATATCACCTCATGAAGTCTGCAAGCTAATGTGTAGAAGAAATATATGATAGATTAGCGTGTCATGGTTACAGTAATACGTACCAAAAGGAAAATTTCAATCTATCTCGATGAGTATGGTACACTCATGAAACATCGAATAGATGCAAATCTATCCAAAAATCCTTTTGAGCAATATTCAATTAATATAGCAAGCGATACTAGTCACATAATGGCATGCACATCGATCGAGATGTATAAAAGTCAAATATCGATTGTTATGAAATGATAGCTAGGGTTTGGAGAGAATGAGAATACTATTCATTAAGGGATTAAGCCCAATATATATGTCCAATATAACCCGACCCGACTGTGGATGCCGGAGGGAGGGGCTGTGGTGGGAGGCATTGCGGTGGTCGGAGGGAGGGGCTGCAGTGGAGGGGGAAGACCGAGGGAGGTGCTGCGGGGGCCAGAAGGAGCAGCAATCATCGTCATTGTCGGTGCGAGAGAACCCTAGAGCTCTGATACCATGTTCGGATATGACGGCTAGAGTTTGGAGAGAATGAGAATACTCTTCATTAAGGGACTAAACCCAATAGATATATGTACAACATAACCCGACCTAACTATACATAGAACCCGACCCATCTATACATTAACATCGATATTCAATAATGTAAAAAAAACAACCGCTTAGAATACTTGTATACTTGTATCGTAGCACCAATACCTTTCTATCCTCGAGATTGTACCCAAGAATGAACACATATAGCAATATATTTGTAAGATTGATCGTCTCGGTGGAAGGACAAAGGAAAAAAAAAACAAGTAAAAGGAAAGATGATAAATAATTTGGAGTCTAAAAGTAGAACCGCTCGAAGGAGAGAGATGCTTGATATGACCTTCGAGGGTGAATGAGGAACGAGATAACAATCTCTGCCTAAAACTGAGTAGAGACATAGGATGGCAACCACAACGCTATTTGTAGTTTACCAAGTATGTTGTGGGCCATTTCTTAAAAACAGAATAGGAGTCTTAGTTTATGTCGAAAAGTATTTACAAGAGTCCTAGTTTTTTTTTTTTTTTTGGTATTAGTAAAGGTTCAGGTCACAACATATGTCCAAAGAGGTGCCACAGCCTGGCGCAAGCAATACATATATCGCACACCTGTGGACAACGCCACCACGGCGAACCACGAGCCCGATAGCCCGGCTAACACCCAACGCCACTCCGGCGACCGATAAGAAGGGGTCAAACCACCCCCAAAAGCAATATTCTCCACCACCGGAGGGATACACGGAGCCCAAGCTCCTACCGCCATCACACCGGGAGCCCCCAGCCCACCGGCGGACCCCAAAACACAATCTAACTAAAAACACAAACAAGGAAAGAGACCACGTCACCAAGAGTCGCCGGACCTCCGACGATCCCTCCGGTGCCTCCACGCCACGTCGAGCCTGAGCCGCCATCCATGCCGAGACCAGGAGCCGGCGAATCAAGCAGGGGCGAGGTCAATGACATATTCAAGGCCGCTGCAACGAACACCCGAACCGCTGCACCTCACCGGAGAAGATGACCCCAGCCACATCGCCGGAGCCAGAGGGGACATCCCAAAATCGATCATCCACAAAAACCCTATCTACAAGGGGGGGCGAACCCAATCTACAAGGGGGGAAAACCCCAGATCCGAAACGGAAAAGGGCCACATCGTCGATCGCCCAACCCCCCCGGTGCCATGGCACTGGCGACCGAAGGGGCTGAGGGATGATCGCTAAAACCCTAGCCATCTCAAAAAAGGGGGAAAATGGGGAAAGGCGCTGGTAACTGGGACTTACTTACAAGAGCCTTCTTGAGTCATATGTCAGGATAGGAAAGTTTGAAGTCAATTAGGATTGGGTCTTCAGTTGGTTTGAGGGTTCAACACACACACACGTAAGAGGGGATACAGATTATAGAGGAATTATAAATAAAATTTATGATGTATGAGTTACAAAAGCTGATGACGTTTGGTAACCCTAACAAACTGAAGTTTGGTGATCATTTGGGGACAGGGAAATTGATAGACAAGGGTTTTAATTTTAGCCACAAATCAGGCTAGAGAAGCTCTAACATGTAAACATATTGCATCCACAATGTAGGAGCATTCTAGGTCAGATTTTTTTTTGGTATTGCAAAGGGGAGGTCACCAGACCTCCGGGAGGCGCCACAACCCGGTGCAAGCACGACCACCGCATGTCGGTGGAGAAAAAAAAACAAACAAACAACATGCCACTTGCCTAACACAGCACCACCAAACACCGCCGCACACTGGCAACCCTAACGTACACCCAGGCACCAAAGGAGGGCTCCAGCGCCACCAGTACAACCACTGCGCAAGGAAAATGGAACAAAAAAAAAAAACACACAAAAACAAGATTCTACATCACCTAGCAACAAAAAAAAATAAAAAATGTCCGGATGTCGCCTCCATCCGCTCCAGTGAGGGTAGCCTCGCTACGTCTGCAAGCCACGAACTGACGCCAAAGTCTCGCACCACTGAGATCCACCACCGCGCAAAGGAGGGGCTGGAAAAGCCCACAACATACATCGGCCGGGGTCCAGATCTCCAGAACCACCCGCGATCGGCCTGGAAATCCGCGATCCGTCGACGAAGGCACCGACCCGAGGAGGAGGCCACATGCGACTCCACACCACCGAGCCTAGGGGACACCTGCTGTACAGGGGGAAGGAAAAGGGCAGATCCGACTGCTGGACGCCGTTTATTAAGTTCTCCTGACCTCCCCGGACCGCCGACGATGGTCGAGGAGGCCAAGAGGGAAGGAGACCAAACCCTAGACCAGAGGTGGTCAGTACAGCAGAGTTCACCAGGAGGGGTCTTCTAGGTCAGATTTAAAGCATGGAATCTTCTTTTTTTTTGGTACAAAAGCATGGAATCTTAAACATGAAAGCGAGCATAGGTCGACCCACCTTCTTGATACTCTCCTTTATGGGTATGGAAGAACCTTGATGGTTTGAGAGTGGTGACCCAACCATCAATTCTTCATTAGTAGTAGGAATAGTGATGGAGTCTTAAATATGAGAAGAAAGGTGACCATATTATTGTAGGCCTATGTCAAGGACTCCCAGAGATAACCATCCACAACTTCCTCTATCTTTATCCTACACCAACGGCTAGAGTGCAGCTAAAGTTCACTGACTCCCATATATATATATTATGGTCACTGCCCGTTAAATGGGAGTACAAGCATGTGTATCATGACATAAAGCCTATGACATGGCAAGTCGATTCATCTCACATTTGGTAGACAGAAGGGTGATTCAGGAAGAAATTAGAGAAGTTAAGTACTACATCTAGACGGACGGATCTTTTCGATCGGCGTCTGAGATTGTCAGCGAAGCTTGGGTTCTAGTATCCTCCAAGGGACAATTGTGTGCTGCGGAGGCTTTCAGATGTAGGGTCGAGTCTCCACTCATGGCGGAGTTGTGGGCTATTCAGACGGCGTTGAACGAGCTGAATCGACGGCAATTTCAGCAAGTGGTGGTGCTAACTGACACGGCCTATGCTAGAGATGCTTTGATACTGGGGCGAGGGGTTCCAATGGCTCTGTGTTTGATTATTGGGTCTTGTATGAGCATCTGGGGATGTCTTAAGGGGGTCACGATACAATGGGTGCACATGTCGATTAATAGTGCTTCTCATTGGTTGACTCAGGAGGCCAGGGGTCGGGGGCTGGAAAGGTACTGGGAATCGGACTTCCCTCAGGTTTTGTTGGCCCTCGTGCATGAGGATCTCCAGGTCCTTAAGTGACCACAATTTGTAATACCAAAAAAAAAAAAATGACGTAAAGCAACCAACCAAACCGATTTTGACGATAATGTAAACAATCCTAGTAGCCCATACGGGCCATACCAAAAGGAAAAGGTTTGATTATTAAGACTTAGGAGTATGTCTAATGAAGAGGGGTTGATTATTAGGACTTAGGAGTATGTTATTTTTCTAGAGTGATAAAAGTTGATGGATGCTATCATAAGCCTAAGGGAATAAACAAATAACAAAAGTTAGTGAGTTTTTGATGGATTCGACATGGACTCTCTCTCATTATATTTAGTACTAGTTCACTCGAAGCTTTATGAGAGAGAGAGAGAGAAAGAGAGAGAGAGAGAGAGATTACGAAATTTTGTAATTTTTTTTACCATCTTTCGTTGTATGCTTATTTCAGGCAAGCTATCTCCTGATCACTGTAAATGAATATCTGTCTTCCATTTCTTTGAACTCCCATCTTATTTTAGCTGCATGACACTGAGAAATAGAACTAGTCTGCTTTTTTTTTTTTTAAACCCAATACATTACACAATGATTTCTCACCTTAAATGTAATCGTCGTCTTCTATTCCCTAATACTCTTAAGCGAGAAATTTCAGCAATGAAGAACATAAGTAGAACCGTCAATACTTTTTATGACCTTTAATTAATACGTAATTACACGGCGAAGCCGACAAAAATTACCAAGTGGTCTGGCAGCATAGATTGCAAGGGGCCACTTCTTTGTAGGGTCAATTTGACTTACCCCTCTGAGTTAATAGGCCAATTAGACTTACCCCTCTAAAATGATATCAATTAGAGTTACCCCAAATTTGGCTTAAATCCCCGAAATTTCTATGTGATAATAAGACAGAATTGGGGGTTTCTCAAAATACCATATAGGCATTGGGGGTGGTAAGTGAAAATTTTTGGGGGTTAATGCTAGCTTTTGGGGGGTAAGTCTAATTGGCCTATTAACACACGGGGGGTAAATCAAATTGACCCTTCTTTGTATGCTCTCAAAAGGGTTGAAGAATCTGACCACTGAAATTAGAAGCATTGCGAAAGAGCAATTTATGAGAATCTAGATGGGGAAGAGACATTTTGCATGGAGAGACGACGCCCAAACGCAATCGAGTTCAAAGGTCTCTTAGATTAGGGATGGCAACGGTGCGGTTTTGCTTAAAACCGAAACCGCACTGCAACAACGAACCGCCACACCGAAATCACACTGCACCGCGACGGTGTACCGTATGTAAAACCGAAACCGCACTGCGGTTTAACATTATAATGGTCTAAATGATACGGTTTTTTACGGTTTTGGGCAAAACCGAAACCGCAACATCGAAACCGCACCGCGACGGTTTTATATTTTGGCAAACCAAAACCGCAACATGCGGTGCGGTTTTTTGCGGTTCTCAGTTTTAAACCGCACCATTGCCATCCCTACCTTAGATTATGGAATTTAGATTCTGAACGAATTAAGAGTTCATAATTAGGGAGGGAATAAGAGTGTAATTCATAGATCAACTTTTTTTTTTTTTTTTTGCAAACCAATTCATAGATTACATTGTAAAGATCAAGTGTGAATATAAATGGACAAAACCATAAAATGAGCAATAAAGACAACAAGAAAGTAAAAGAGAGAGAGAGAGAGAGAGAGAGAGAGAGAGAGAGAGAGAGAGAGAGAGAGAGAGAGAGAGAGAGAGAATCACCAAATATTGTGTAGATGGACCATGACGATTGGATCCTAGGTGAGCGATTGGAACTTGGAAGTCCGAGGCTCTGATCGCGAGGAGGAAGGGACGCCGTGGTCGTAGAGAGGAGGGGGTGGGGGGGGGGGGGGGGAGGAGGAGGGGCTGCGGCCTCTCGCTCCTGCCCGCCTCCCAGAGTATCGTCTCGAACGCTGGAAGCTCTCCTCCCCCGCAACGAGAGAGGGGAAGGAGTGTGTGCATTAGTAGAGAGGCCCCGACTGAACATTTCGGAACTATGAGCATTTCCCGCCCTAACTCAAATTTTTACTCTAATACGAGTAAAAACTCAATTTAGTCCTGAGTACTCCGGTTCTTACTCAAATTAAAACTCAAAATTAGATGACACGTTAATAAATAGAAAGGAATTAGGAGATGACTGTTATAATTTGGTATGGGATTTGAGTCTCCCCCGATTTTGTGAAAAATTTGAGTAAATCTCAGTTTGGAATAAGTCTAAGTAAAGGACTGGAGTTATTTTTTAGACGACTTTATTCATATTCAAATCTGAGAAATGATTTGAGTGAGAGTTGGAGATGCCCCAACGAGTTAGGGTTGTCTGATCTTTTAGGAATCATCATAGGTTTCGATGGATTTTGAATTCACACGTCATAAAAAGATAGAGTAATGCTATTTGAACAATCTCCATCGGCAAAAACTTCGACAAATTAGACCCATGCCCCCATGGCGGGCCCTAGTTTGTCGAATTTTTTGTCGATGGAGATTGTTCAAATAGCATTACTCAAAAAGATATTCAACCAAAGAGTCTAACCATATTTCCATAAAAATTTAAAAAAAGGGTATTGTGCCTAAGGTGCTTGACCAGAGATCAGCTTAGCGATAAGGACTGACAAAGAGATCGGTCACTCCGATTGAAAAATGTCCATTTTACCCCTATATGTAGTTGTACAAGAAAATCATGTGAATAATAAGAACTTGATGATTTCGCTGTAGCAATTGACTACAGTGATTTCACTGTAGCCAAAAAAATTAAATGAGATTTCTAAAAAAATACTACAGTGATTTCACAGTTGCAAATAATAACAATTCTAAAATGAAGAGTAACAATTGCTACAGTGGTAGCAAAAGTAACAATTCGGTGATTAAAGAGTAACAATTGCTACAGTGATTTCACTGTATCAAAAAATTATCACGATTTCTTTTAAATTTTTTTTGCTACAATGATTTCACTGTATCAAAAAATTATCACGATTTCTTTTAAATTTTTTTTGCTACAATGATTTCACTGTAGCAAAGAGTAACAATTCGGAAGTGAAGAGTAATAATTGCTACAGTGGTAACGAGAGTAACAATTCGGTGATTGAAGAGTAACAATTGCTACAGTGATTTTCACTATAGCATAGAATTTATTGAGATTTCTCAAAATATAATTGCTACAGTGCTTTCACTGTAGCTAAGAGTAATAATTTGAAAATGAAGAGTACCAATTTGAAATGAAGAATAACAATTGCTACAGTTGTAGCAAGAATAACAATTCAGTGATTGAAGAGTAACGATTGCTACAGTGATTTCACTGTAGCAAAGAGTAAAAATTCGGAACTGAAGAGTAACAATTTTTTTGGGTGGTAAACTGAAGAGTAACAATTGTTCCAGTGGTAGCGTGAGTAACAATTTGGTGATTAAGAGTAACAATTGGTACATTGATTTCACTGTAGCAAGGAAATTTATCAAGATTTCTCAACAAAAGATTTCACAGTAGCAGGGCGTAACAATTCAGAAGTGGAGTAATAATTGCTACAGTGGTGGCCAGAGTAACAATTTGGTGTTCGAATAGTAACTGTTGCTACAATGATTTCACTATAGCAATTTTTTCCTCAAAATTTTTTTTAAAAATTGTTACAACGATTCCACTGTAGCAAAGAGTAACAATTCGGAAACAAAGAGTAACAATTGCAGCTAGATTTTACTATTAGCGATATTGTTGTCATTTAAAGGGGAGAAAAGTCAACAGAGAAGTTTGCTCTAAATGCATCTTTTTCGGGAGGAACCTAGTGCAAAAGCATCTAAATATTGCTAAGTCCCAAAAAAAAACCTTACCATGCTAGGCCACTTAACTTTAAAACTAGGAAATAGGTCCATTTTGAACATTATATACATAATATGCCATATGAGGATACTATAGGGATTTTAAATTTAATATATGTCGAAAATATATATCTTTTTAATGCATTTGTTGAAACCACCGACAATACAGTCTGCATCCATGTTGGGTATTTTTCTTGCTCCGATCTTCAGCCTCGCCAAATGAAGGCCAGAAGATGGTGAACTCCACCATTGTGGTGGTTGGCGGCAGTGGCGGAGAGAGGGGGAAGAGATGCGACTACCTCGATTTAGGATTATGGGCTACTCCTCCGAATTTTTTTCACGATCCCATGAATCAGGAACACTCCCTCAAAATTTTCTCATGATTTGGGTTGGGTGCAACAAACGGTTGTGATCATGCCACACAAAGTTGGCAATAGAAAATTGGAAAACTAATTGACATAATAACATTTTCCCGAATCGATCATGTTAATTGGGGCGACCTCAGATCTTTTTTAGGGTCCCGTATCACCTCTTAATCCTAACCTTTGGTAATGATCGCGCAAAAAAACACATGTCATCACTCATTTAACGGTTGGTATATAGTAATTTCACATTATTACTAACTACAATCTTATTTACGAATGAGCCATTATGATCATGTTTCATATTTATTTTAGGGACATATCCCAAATGGTATATGTTGACATTATTTGGTCCTATTTGTTTCAATACCCTAAAAATAAATAATAGACCCTTTAGGTGCATCATAGGTGATTGATACATGTTAGTTTTATTGACGGCTACTTGATGGACAAAAGTATAATACTAATGGATAAACTATAGGGGATCAGCTCCACTCAATTTGTGCCTCCCTCAATTAGCGTCGATTGGTGGCTTCGATTGTTCTGCATGGCTGGTAAGGTATGAACACCCATGATGAATCTCTCATTTAAACTCTAAACAAGAAAAACCAACATATTCTTAATGGGCAATGCTATTTGGCCTGAGGGTTTTCTCGATTCCGCTTAGCTCGATTGACGTGGCAGCGTGCAACTGATGGTGTAAAAGACTTAAGGGCCGTTAGTGGGCTTCAGCTACCAGTTGCACGTTGTCATGTCAATCGGGGTGGCAATATCGGAAAAACCTTCGGGCTGAATAGCATTTCTCAAAGGCCACCATCCTTGTAGAGTAGTCCAATCTCATGGTCCATCTTGGTGGCACTGACAAGGTTAAAGGGGCGGAGCGGATGGAGGAGGCAGGGCGATATGAATTGGGTCGGATTACGATTCAAAACGTCAGTCCATGCCTTATTTGCCATGCGGCATGAATTGAAGCCAGTAATACACGTTAATTAAGGGAACACCAAGTTCAGATAAATCAAACACAAGATATCCAGATTTGTAGTGATTCGGGTAGGGGTGTCAACGGGTCGGGTCGGGTTTAGGATCGTGTCCAAAACCCCTAGATCCGGACCCGACCCGTTTAACTAATCGTGTCTAGATCCTAAACCCATACCCGACCCGCTAATAAACAGGTAGACCCGATAAGACCCGTTTACCACACGGGTCTATTCAGTTGACCCGATCCGACCCAATCCGACTCGACCCGACCTGACCCGATAGACCCGCTGGTACTGCATATATTACAGTATCGGATTGCGAGTAGAACCGACCCGACCTGACACGACCCGCTGAATTTTAAACGGGTCTTCCCGGGTCTACCGTGTCCAGACCCTAAACCCAAACCCGACCCGTTTATTAAACGGGTCTATCGTGTCGACCCGTTTACGACCCGATCTCGTTTAACCCTGACCCAGACCCGCTAACTTCGTGTCGGGTCGTGTTGGGTCCAAAATTGCCCACCCTGAAACCACCAACCAATTTATCTATCTATCTATCTATATACATATACTAAAATTGAAGCCTCTCTCCCGTGTTGTGACACATGGACGTCTTTTTAAGAGCTAGAATTCTTCTTCCGGGTGTGAACACGGTTCTTTTTTAAATCCATTTAAAAACCTACCATAAAAATGTTAAATTTTCATTCAATGGCATTCAATGGCATTTAATGGTCATTTGATGTTAATCTCTCTCTCTCTCTCTCTCTGTCTCTCTTCTCTCTTCTAACAAGTGAATCACACTCACTTCAGATTTCACACTTCTTCGAACAATTGTGATATCGTCTTTGCCAAATGACGTGCATCTAGGACATTCGGGCATTGCTCGGGTTTCTTACTAGTATATATACTAAAATGGAAGCCTCTCTTCCATGTTGTGACACGTGAACGTCTTTTAAAGAACTAGAATTCTTCTTCCATGTGTGAACATGGCTCTATTTTAAATCTATTTAAAAACCTACCATAAAGGTGAAATTTTTTTTTTCAATAACATTTAATGATAATTTGATGTTAATTTCTCTCTTTCTCTTTCTCTTTCTCTCTCTAACAAGTTAATCACACTCACTTCAGATTTTACACTTCTTCAAAGAGTTGTGATGTCATCTTTGTCAAATGGCATGCATCAAGCACATTCGGGCATTGTCCGGGTTTCTTACTAGTAATATATATGGATCGTAACCTCCATCACCGACAGCTCGACTCGCTGGAGCAATTTTTTTTTTTTTTAATCTCAATGTTACCTTCTCATTTGAACCAATTGCATGTGCTTGTGGCCGGCACCCTAACCAATGCGTCAAGCTGGACTATATATTTCAAGGGCTTCGTATCCTCGTCAATTGCGACCCGCTACAATTTTCATTGGTAGAGGCCTGATGCAAGCTGCGTGGCAAAGACGACACCACATCTGTCTAGTGGAGAGTATGATCAGGGCTAAGTTCTTTCATCTGTCACGGGTGCTTGCCATCTACGAGGTTCTGCAGCCCCAAGACCGATTATGATGTTGCCCCTTCGCGGGACTCGCATTGTGCCTCTATTTAGGAAGCACGGACACTTCCCCAAGCCTCCGTACCCGTGTCGGACACCAACACTTGCCGGACACGCATGTGCCGTGTCCCACGTACTTCCAAGAGCCGGATATGGTCGGACACTTCGCGGACACTAGCCGGACACACACACACCAGACATAGTGGGTTGACGGACTGTCCGATATATGATCGAGTCACAAGCTGTTGTGATTCAATTTTGGCTTCAACCTATCTAATCCTCTGAGGTTATAACCTCAGGGGATCAGATAGGTTGAAACCAAAACTGAATCGTAGCTGTCCTTTCGCATGCCATTTGGGCTTGAGTGCAATTCACTTGTCAGGTGATTGTAACGGACAGTTATGATTCAGTTTAGCTTTAACTTATCTGATCCTCTGAGGTTTTAGATAAATTGAAGTCAAAACTTAAACACAGCCCGTTCTATTCCATGCCTTTTAAAGCTGTACAAGATTCACCGATCGAGCTGGATGTAACTAACGATTGTGATTCAGTATGCATTTAATTTTTATTTTAGTTGGTTTATATGAGATTTTTTAGGTAATTGAAATATATATAAATTATAAATACACATAAAAAATAAATTAAAAAATATTAATTTATTTTATGGTGTTTCCGTCATATTTGTGTTTTTCTATTTTAAGGATTTGTCGTGTCGGCGAATCTGTGATCCCGTACCGGTGTCTTTGTTGACGTGTCGAATTTCAACCACTTAAGATAGGAGTGAGAGAATGCTGGTTGCTGTTTGGTACAGACAGCCGAATCAAACAGCCAAATGTGTCAGATAATCACGGACGCGTTTCCCCTCGTCTGTATCCGATATAAGCGGATAACCCGACCCTCTCTCCCATCACGACCGTTTCGCGGGAACGGACCATAGTTTCAGAGGGCTCTGCTAAACCCTCGAACCCCTCCCATGGCGCTTTATAGGGTTTGGATCTGCTCCGCTGCCGTCACCCTCCTTGTCTTCTTCTCCCTCCCGCCAGCCCTAGTGGCGGAGGAGGGCGGAGCCGGAGCAGGAGAGACGGTGGAGGTAGCATCTTCCGTCCTCACCCTCGACGCTTCTAACTTCTCCGCGACAGTTGCCAAGCTACCCTTCATCGTCGTCGAGTTCTACGCCCCCTGGTAATCCAACAATCTTATATATTTTAAGCTAAATTAAGTAATTGCATGGTTTATGATCGTCGGGATGTGTCGATGATCCCTTCGTATTCTTTAAAATTTTCCCCATTTTAATCTATGCATCAAATTTGATTAGGAACGACGTATTTGAGATTAAATTGTTCCTGTCACGATGATCACCTAGCATAGAGAGAGAGAAGGAGAGGCTAGGTTTTGGGAGAATGGATTAATATCTCTCATTAGGCCAAGGGCCAAATATATATATGTGTGTCATACAAGGAAAGAAGCAATGAGTATCCTATACAGGCTATCTACGGGTATCTGTATCTCAATGCTATACACTATCACTAACAGCCCCCCTCAAACTCAAGGTGGGTCATGCACCATGAGTTTGCTAAGCAGAAACTGAAAACGTGGAGCAGGATGTGACTTCGTGAAGAAGTCAGCAATCTGTTCTCCAGAGGAAACAAATGGGAGGGAGATGGTCCCGGCCTCATACTCCTGGCGAGAGTAGTAGCAATCGAGCTCGATGTGCTTCGTCCTCTCGTGGAAGACCGGGTTGGTGACAATCTGTATAGCACTCTGATTGTCACAGTGAAGGGCTGTAGGTTCAGAGATCTCAACCCCTAGATCTCCAAGAAGTCGGCGCAAGTGAACGATCTCTTTGGTAGTAGAGGCCATGGCTCGAAACTCTGCTTCAGTACTGGAGAGAGAGACAACGCTCTGCTTTTTGCTACGCCATGAGATAAAAAAATCTCCAAAAAATAGGCAATAGCCGGTAGTCGATCGACGAGTGGTCGGATCACCAGCCCAGTCGGCATCCGAGTAGGCACGTAGGACCAGAGGAGAAGTCGATGATTGGAAGAGCGACCGGGTGATGGTGCCTCGGAGATAACGGAGAAGCCGAAGAAGGGCAGCATAGTGAGCAGAGCGAGGGGCTTCGACAAACTGGCTGATGATGCTTAACGGCGTGGGCAATGTCGGGCCTGGTGATGCAGAGGTAAATCAACTGACCAACGATCTGTCGGTACCGAGTAGGATCTGAGAGAGGCTCACCATCGGTGGGACGAAGCTTCACGTGAAGCTCGAGAGGGGTGACGGCAGAGCGATCATCGGAAAGGACAGCTCAGCTAAGGATGTCAGCCGTATATTTCTGCTGGGATAGCAGAATCCCTCGTTCACTGTGGGCGATCTCTAGCCCAAGGAAGTAGCGAAGGGGACCTAAATCCTTCATCTGGAACCAGCGCCGAAGGTGCTGTTGAAGGGAAGTGATGGCAGCGGAGTCATCACCTGTGATCAATGGTTTAAAAAACGAAAGGCGAAAGACGGGCGATCAAGTGGTTTCAAGGCGGAAGGCGGAAGGCGGACGAATAGGCGGGCGCCCGGAGAAAAAGGCGGGCGCCCACCTATATAAAATATATTATATATATTCTATATGTATGTATATATATAAATTTATAATTCTATATAAAAAAACAATATTAGAAAGTTTTACATATGCAAACATCAAAACTACCGATCTGAATATAAAAGTTTTATGAAAAGGGAGGAGGGGATTGGGTGGGTAGGGGTATTTCGGTATGGTTACCTCAATACCTATACCCGATTGTCCCTCTAACTTGAGTATACCAGATAATACAATTGTACTCCAACTTTATTGTGATGTACCTAAATTCCAACCAATCATATATTGTTATCCAAATTCTATCCAAACTCATACCATACAAGAACCAATATAGTAAAAAATCGTAAGAGCTTCTTAAACATTTCATCACAATACATTGGAAAAAAAAATCCTCAAGCAATTGCATATGGTGAAGAAACAGAAAATTCATTACATAAAAAAAAAATTTCCTCAAGCAATTGCATACAGTGAGACCGCCTAGGCGCCTGCCTTTTACCCGCCTAGGCGGGCGCCTAGGGGGTCGGATCCCGCCTAGGCGCCCGCCTTTATTCAACCCGCTTGCAGTGCCGTTTTTTACTGAAGCGGAGAGGCCAACCCCCTAAAACGCCTAGGCGGCCGCCCGGACCGCCTTTTAGAACAGTGCCTGTGATAATCATGTCGTCGACATATAATAGGAGAATTGCCTTGCCTTGAGGAGATGACCGCACAAAAAGCGAGTGGTCCTGCGAGCTCTCAATGTAGCCGATCTCGGTGACGGCTCGTCGGAAATACTCAAACCAAGCTCGAGAGGCTTACTTGAGCCCGTAGATAGCTCGATGGAGGCGACAGACATGCTGGGGAGGGGTATGCAAACCAGGGGGTGGCTGCATGTAGACGACCTCTGAAAGATTGCCATGGAGAAAGGCATTCTTCACGTCCATCTGAAGAAGAGGCCATCGACGGACTGCTGCAACTGCCAGGAGTGCACGAACGGAGGTCATATGAGCTACGGGTGCGAAAGTATCCTCGTAGTCTATTCCATATGCCTGAGTGAAGCCACGGGCCACCAACCGAGCCTTGTGCCGCTCGATGGAACCATCAGGTCGCCGCTTGACCTTGTAGACCCACCGGCAACTGACAGACTCAATGCTAGCAGGAAGGGGGACAATATCCCAAGTCTGAGTCTGCTCAAATGCCTGAAATTCCTCACTCATAGCCTATGCTATCAAAGTCGGGACTAGTCCCCGACTAGTCCCCGACTAGTCGCTGGGCGGCATTTTGCCGACCGATTTATTTGGATTTTTTCATTGCTGGGCGGTAGCCCGACTAGTCCCCGACTAGACCCGACTAGCCCGACTAGTCCCCGACTAACGACTGCCGACTAGTCCCCAGGCAGCATTTTGCAAGCAAATTTTTTTTTGAAAGAAGTCTTTGCAAGCAATTTTGTTTGGATTTTTTTACATTGGCTCAAAGTCTTGAGTAGCAAGACTCACAACTATGGCTCTTCCCTGTAATCATCTGTTGAGCACCTGAGAATCTCCGATAAAAACATAGACAAATAATTAGTTTATTTGTTGATATTCATATAACCCTATAATCAAAATTGGGGTTGTTCACTGATTAAACATCATCAAACAAACATTGTGATGAATTCTTAGTTCTGAATCTTTTGGCATGGGCATGAAGCCAATACAACTGTGTTTTGTTAGACTGTTACTTATGTATTTATACCCATGTTGTGAAGTGTGAAGGTATGTATTGTTATTAACCGACTAATATCATATACTTATTGACATTTATACTAGTTCATATATCATATATGTTTAGGGAGGGGGGGAGGGGTTAGAATAAGTTTTGGCCGACTAGTCCCGATTTAGTCCCGACTAGTCCCGACTAGTCCTAGTCGGCCCTTGGCCGACTAGGGCCGACTACCGACTTTGACTGCATAGCTCATAGCCTGCCTCCACTGAGGGGACTGGACGGCCTCCCGGTACGATCGAGGCTCCTGGTCTGTGTGAAGGGCTGCAAGAAAGGCTATAAACTGAGGCGAGTAAGAGGTGATCGTGGCAAAGCCAAAACGGTCAGGTAGGCCAGAGCTAAAGCTGAAGCGATCAGGTGGGTGGTGCTCGTGTTGAAGATAGCGGGGCGGCGGGCGAGGATCCACGACCGGAGACGTCTGACTGGGCGTAGCAGGCGGAGTACCATGGGTATCGGGAGTATGAGGAAGACCGACGGAATCAATCGATGACGGTGGAGAGGAGGGGACGGAGGAAGACTCCGTGGAAGAATCACTGGAAGCAGGGGGAGAAGTAGAGCTGGACGAAAGGGGTAATGGAAGTGGGTCTCGGTGGATCAGGGCGCCAGCTAGTGGGCCGAATTCTGGTCGAAGTGCCATCAGGAACTGATAAAGCTGACGGCGCTCCCAGAAGGCTTGGTGGGCGGCACGGCACTCGGGAGAGACGGGAGGTACCAGTGACTGAAGCTCCCGCCAGGGGTAATGGAAGAATCACTGGAAGCAGGGAGAGAAGTAGAGCTGGACAAAAGGGGTAATGGAAGGGGCTCGAGAGTCGGAGACAGGGTGGTAGGAGTCTCCAAGAAGGTAAGGTCCTGAGCTGCAGCGGAGTAGTAAGGGGCATCCTTGACGAAGGAGACGTGTCGAGAGATGCGAAGGCGACGAGTCGAGGGGTCATAGCAACGATAACCCTTGTGCTCGGCGCTGATTCCTAGGAGGATGCATTTAACTGCACGTTCGGACAACTTCGTGCGCTCATGGGGTGGAAGGAGAACGAAGCAGGTGCACCCGAAGGTGCGAAGCAGACGGTAGTCAGGAGGGGAAGAGAAAAGACGCTCGTGGGGAGATGCACCACCCGGAAAAACAAAAGAAGGGGTGATGTTGATGAGATTGATTGAGGTCAAGACAGCCTCAGCCCAGAAAGTGCGTGGAACGGAAGCAGAGAGAAGAAGAGCACGCGTCGTCTCAAGGATATGACGGTGCTTCCTCTTGGCTACTCCGTTTTGCTCGTGTGTGAGGACATGAGTGCTGAAATAGAGTCCCATGCTATGCTATCAAAGTCGGGACTAGTCGGCGACTAGTCCCCGACTAGTCCCTGGGCGGCATTTTGCCGACCGATTAATTTCGATTCCGTCATTGCTGGGCGGAATCCCGACTAGTCCCCGATTAGCCCGACTAGTCCTCGACTAACGACTGCCGACTAGTCCCCAGGCAGCATTCTGCAAGCAAATTTTTTTTTTGAAAGGAGTCGTTGCAAGCAATTTTGTTTAGATTTTTTTACATTGGCTCAAAGTCTTGAGTCGCAAGACTCACAACTATGGCTCTTCCCTGTAATCATCTGTTGAGCACCTGAGAATCTCAGATAAAAACATAGACAAATAATTAGTTTATTTGTTGATATCCAAAAAACCCTATAATCAAAATTGGAGTTGTTCACTGATTAAACATCATCAAACAAATATTGTGATGAATTCTTAGTTCCGAGTCTTTTGACATGGGCATGAAGCTGATACAACTGTGTTCTGTTAGGCTGTTATTTATGTATTTATACCCATGCTGTGAAGTGTGAAGGTATGTATTGTTATTAACCGACTAATATCATATACTTATTAACATTTATGCTAGTTCATATATCATATATGTTTAGGGAGGGGGATAGGGGTTATAATAAGTTTTGGCCGACTAGTCCCGAATTAGTCCCGACTAGTCCTAGTCGGCCCTTGGCTGACTAGGGCCGACCACCGACTTTGACTGCATAGGTCCCATGGGACTGAAGGAGTGTCCGCATAGCAGTGGAGAGGTACTCGAGTGCGCAATCAGACCGAAAGGTCTTAATGCGACAACCGAACTGTGTGTGGACCATCGAGGTGAAAGTCTGATAGACCTGAGGAACCTCAGAGCGGTGCTGAAGAAGGTAGACCCAAGTGTATCGACTGAAGTCATCAATGAAAGAGATATAGTAGCGATAACCACACATCGAAGGAAAAGGTGCAGGGCCCCAGATATCAGAGTGTACTAAGTCAAAAGGAGCAGAACTCTGAGAGATACTAGAAGTAAAAGGTAGGGCTGTAGCTTTGGCAAGCTTGCAACCGGTACATGTAGATAAAGAAGAAAAAGAACAAGGACCTAGAGCTCCAGTCTGCAGTAAGCTCTTAAGTCGAGACTCGGAAATGTGACCTAGTCTTCGGTGCCACAAGTCGGTATCAGGAGAAGCTAGGCCACAGACGCCAGAAGGGGAAATGATGGGAAGATGAAGATGCCCGAGGTGGTACAACCCGCCTGACCTGCGACCAGTGCCAATCACCCGTCCGATATGTGGATCCTGCACAACACAAGAGGAAGGAGAGAAAGTCACAATACATCCTGAGTCACAAAGGCTGCTAATGGAGATGAGTTGCATGCGAAGCTGGGGGACATGCAACACAGTGGGTAAAGAGAGGCGACCGCTCGGTTCTATAGTGGCGGTAATCGATCCACACTACGAGATGGTTAAAGAAGAGCCATCTGCAGTATGTATCGATGGAATGTGCGGTGCCGGTCGGCAATCAGTAAGCAAGGAAGTATTGGAAGTCATGTGATGGGAGGCCCCAGAGTTTAAAATCCAAGTAGCGAAGGTACCGGGGGTGGCTAAGTGAGCAGAGGAACTGGAGGCGCTGGAAGCCTCGGCGGAGCTGAAGCTCGCCTGCTGGTCTAGGCGGAACTGAAGCTGTGCAAGCTGCTGCTGAAGGAGCTGAGTACTGTCAGGGGCGTCCAAGGAACCCCGGGGTGATGATGGAACCGTGCGAGGAGAGGACGGAGCAGCAGCAGCAGTAGAGCCAACGGGTCGACCACATCCTCGGGGTCCCTGCCTCTTCTCGGGATGCAGCTTCCAACATGTGGCGACAACATGGCCTGGTTTGTGGCAGTGAGTGCACACAAACTGATCACGACCAGAAGCAGAAGTAAAAGAGGCAGTTGGGGCTGCAGCAAGGACGCCCGTGTGGCTGGAGGTGGGCGAAGTAGCCCTGGTGGCGATGGTGCGCAGCCTGGTCTCTTCGGCGACGAACTCAGCAATGGCAGCATCCAAACGTGGAAGTGGGTCTCGGTGGATCAGGGCGCCAGCAAGTGGGCCAAATTCTGGTCGAAGGGCCATCAGGAACTGATAAAGCTGACGGCGCTCCCAGAAGGCTTGGTGGGCGGCACGGCACTCGGGAGAGACGGGAGGTACCAGTGACTGAAGCTACCGCCAGTAACCACGCATCTGCGCATGGAATTGCTGGATCGTACGATCGTCCTGCTGTTCGGACTGGACCTGGGAGAGGAGAGCATACTCGCAGGCGCCGCTAGACTCCACGAAACGCTCAACTAAGGAGCGCCATATAGCTGCGGACGTTCCAAGAGCGGCGAGGTCAGCACGCATTGTCCGATCGACTGAAGCAACAAGGTAGGCGGCGACCCGTGCATCACGAAGACGCCACGCTTGAAGAGCGGCGGGGAAAGCCTGACTCGGTGCCGTGGTGGTGCCGTCTAGTAATCCAAGAAGGCCACGTCCGAGAAGCGTGGTCTGAACGGTTGCTGCCCATGCTTCCCAGTCGGCGGAGGAGGCGAGAGGGAAATCCGTCGAGCTCGGCAGGAAGTCACGAGTATACTCGAACGGGAGGCTCTCAGAGTGTGGTGGCACGGGCGGAGGAGCATCTACAGAGGAGGAGTCGGCCATGGCGGCTCACCGGCCGAATCTGTGGCTTCACTTGGTTCCAAGAGAACGAAAAAGCAGACCTGGAGGTCACCGGCGCGAGATCGAGATCGAGATCTCGGAGCAGATCTGGAAGCAGATCTAGGAGGACCAAGCTGACTTCAATCGGAGCGCAGGGATCAAGATCTCAGGGATCAAGATATCACTTGCTGACTTCACTTGCTGGCCGGATCTCACTCGGAGCGCAGGGATCAAGATCTCACTCGGAGCTGCTGGCCGGACTTCACTTGGAGCGCAGAGACGAGATCAAGTCGGAGCTGGCCGATATCTGGTCGGAGCGCAGGAAGGGAGCTGGCCGAGATCTTGGTCGGAGTGCAGGAAGGGAGCTGGCCGAAATCTTGGTCGGAGCTGGCCGAGATCTGGTCGTAGCTCAGACGAGATCTGTTCGGAGCGCAGGGATCTGGTCGGAAAACAGGTCGGATCTGGTCGGAGCGCAGGGAGCTGGCCGAGATCTGACGAGATCTGGTCGGAGCGCAGGGATCTAGCCGGAAAACAGGCCGGATCTGGTTGAGATCTGGAGGGAGGACGCTCGAGGCTGCTGGCCGGAGCTGCTCAGGGCCAGATCTCGCCGGATCTGGTCGAGATCTGGAGGGAGGGTGCTGGCCGGAGATGCTCAGGGCCAGATCTCGAACCTGGTGCAGATCTGGCCGGAGATCAAGGATGACAATTGGAAGTCCGATCGTCGGACGTCGAGGAGAAACGGATCGTCCGCTCTGATACCATGTCACGATGATCACCTAGCATAGAGAGAAAGAGAAGGAGAGGCTAGGTTTTGGGAGAATGGATTAATATCTCTCATTAGGCCAAGGGCCAAATATATATGTGTGTGTCATACAAGGAAAGAAGCAAGGGGTATCCTATACAGGCTATCTACGGGTATCTGTATCTCAATGCTATACACTATCACTAACAGTTCCATCTTTAGACCGCTTATTTTATGGATGATGAGGGACTAGGATTGATCTGGAGATGAGATTTAGAAGGGTTGAGATTTGTTTTCACTTCTCCCATTGGATTTTAATGCTACTAGAACCTACCCATTGGTTTTGATGGATAATGAGGGGGTAAGATTGATTTGGAGATGGGATAAACAAGGGAAATGCTAGGTTGCCAACTTTTGCGTTGCCAACTTTACGTGGCATCCGCCTAGGGCTCATCCATTGGCCCCCACAAAAATGCTCCCTGCAATGAGGACCTGCCAGCACTCCACATCACGTGAGTTGGCAACAAAAGTTGGCAAACGAGTTGGCTATATAGCATTACTCGATAAAGAAGGGTTGGGATTTGTTTTCACTCCTCCCATTGGATTTTAATGCTACAAGCACCTACCCATTGGTTTTTATGGATGATGAGGGGCTAAGATTGATTTGGAGATGGGATAAAGAAGGGTTGGGATTTGTTTTCACTCCTCCCATTGGATTTTAATGTTACACACCTACCCATTGGTTATTAATGCTGCATGCACCTTAATAGTTTCTTAATGTCTATAAGAGTTTCTTAATTGAGGGTTTTTTTTTATTGTTTTGGAAAAGGATGGTCTGTCGCCCTAGCACTACCGGTCCACATGATCCTTTAGACCCACCTCCATCTGTAAGCATATCATACTTCAATAACTAGCTCTTCTAAAATGAATTGGTGATACCCGAAGGACTTTATTAATTGAGGTTTTGTTGGTGGTTCTAGAAGGGGATTGTTCCTTGGTTATAATACTTCCGCATGATTTGCAATCTTCTTGGAGAATTACATTAATGATTTTCCTTTTCTTGCCATGGTTAAAACATGTATTTTCCTTTCTCGTACTCGACTTGATCCTAAAATCTAAATAATTGCCCATTTCTTTTGTTTTAGATATTCACCCGTTTCCTATGCCTAAAGCTTTTGCCTTGGAAGAGACTAAAGAGCTTCCTTCTTGTTTCATTATTTGACAAACTGCTTGTTACTTGGGAATTGCCACCGGCGCAAGGCTCTAAGTCGTTGCAATGCTCACAACTCATCATAAAAAAACCATCTTCATAGAGGAGAGTTGATTCATGATACTCTGCACTTCGTTCAAATGTTCTACTAAAGAGCTCCCTTCTTTATATTCGAAGTTTGCAAGCTTCATAACCGAGAATGTCTTCTTTCCTACAATATTCTTCTTATAGAACCCCTCTAATTTTGTACATAGAGTATGTACTCAGATATCATTCTTCGCCATCCATAACCATAAAACAATGGACCATCTATTTGGGGTCGGCTTTATGAATCATTCTTCGCCATTCATTTCTATTTATGGTTATGTCTGTTGTCAATATAAGTTTCTACATGTATTTTCCAATTTCCATTAATGTTATTCTAGGTCCTCCCTCTTCCTCCACCTTTTTCTTGCTTCTTGGACCTTCCATAGTAATCTGAAATCCTCTTCTTATTGGGGTCACCTCTACTCTACGTTATACATGCCCAAACCATCTTAATCTATTCTCCATTATCCAATGTAGTCAAGGCGGCACCTAGACGACGAGTAATTATTTTATATATATATATATATATATATATATATATATATATATATATATATGATTTTAGTAATCTACTAACATGCTGATTATAATTTTCACCACTTAAAAATCAAATTATCTAGAAAGTATAGAAATACCGTATCCATAAACTGAACCAGAAAATAAAAAATGAAGAAAAAATTCTAAAAAAATCAGGAAAAATAAAATAAATATATTAGGGTTTAGGGTTTAAGTTTATATTTAATTCAACTCAATTTTGCGTTAATTCAACTCAATGAGTTAATTTTACTCAATTTGATTTAGTTCTACTCAATTTTGAGTTAATTTAACTTAATTTTGAAAATCCCCTAAATTCTTATGAACCTATCATCTAAGAAGCATGGACACGGACACGACACGACACGGACATGCCGGCACGATATTTTTCAAAAAACCAGGACATGGACACGTTATGGGACACGCTGAAAATTATATATATATATATATATATATATATATATATATATATATATATAAAACAAGTCTTATATTATGATTTGTAATCAAACATAATGCTAATAGTTAACTAAAAACGTCTCCAACAAACATTATAATGATTCAAGTGTATAGTTTCAAATTTTCAAAACACAAAAAAACAAATAGAACACGCATAAAATCATCATCCATCAAAGCTAATGTCAAGTGTTACCACATCATTACCATCGACGTGCAGACCACGGCCTCCATATCCGGCTCATTGATGGAAAGATTCGCAATCTCAAGAACCCCAACATCTTCAAATGAGAAAAAAGCCTCTTCGGTAATATCCGACACGCTCCAACACGCATCCGACACGTGTCGGACAACCTTTCTTCATAGAAGACACGTTTTTTGATGTGTCCGACACGTGTCGGACGAGTGTCGGTGTCCGACACGTGTCGGACACGGACACGTTGAGGTCCCGAGAGTGTCGGTGCTTCATAGCCTATCATAAGAATTTGAGTTAATTAAACTCAATTTTGAAAACCCAAATTCTTATGAACCCACCATAAGAATTTGAGTTTATTCAACTCAATTTTGAGTTTATTCAACTCAATTTTGAGTTTAATCAACTCAAGTTGAGTTAATGCGACTCAATTTTAAGTTAATTCAACTCAATTTTGAAAAACTCCCAAATTCTTATGAACCCATCATAAGAATTTGAGTTAATTCAGCTCAATTTTGAGTTAATTCAACTCAATTTTGTAAAACCCTCAAATTCTTATGAACCCATCATAAGATTTTGAGTTAAGTCAACTTAGTTTTGAGTTTATTCAGACTCAGTTTGAGTTAATGCAACTCAATTTTGAGTTAATTCAACTCAATTTTGTAAAACCCCCAAAATCTTTTGATCCCATCGTAAAAATTTGAGTTAATTCAATCTAATTTTGAGTTAATTGAACTCAATTTTGAAAAGCCCCCAAATTCTTATGAACCGATCACAAGAGTTTCAATTAATTCAACTTAATTTTGACTTTATTCGACTCAATTTGAGTTAATACAACACAATGTTGAGTTAATTCAACTCAATTTTGGAAAAACCCCAAAGTTTTTTTATTGTATCGAGCAAAATCTAACTCAATTTTTTAAAGACCCAAAATTGGATCAATTGAAAAACTACCCAGGCACCTAGGCGGTCCTAGGCGCCCAGGCGCTAGGCGGTTCTAGGCAGTCTTCTAGGGAAAACACCTGCCTAGGGCATCGTCTAGGTGCCCAGGGGTCCAAAATGCGTAGGCGTCCACTTAGGCGGTGACTAGGCGACGCTTTGACTACAAAGTCATTATGTTGTCCTCAATTGGTGCTACACCAACACTTACTCAAAATGACGTTAGCGACTCTTAAAGTACCCTAAACCTTCTTATGAAGATTCTCCAAGAGATTTTTTCCCTTATCTTTTATCTTCTCTCTCTTCCTTGTTATTATCCTTTCTTTTGTTCACTGTGGCCGTCGGCACCTCAAGGCTCTTTATATAGAGGACATAGGAGGGACTAGGGAGAGATCGGTGCCTCCCTAAGATTAATGGGGTCAAGAGACTAGAATCCTGTAGGATACATGTTTTACTTCACTTTCATGTGGTTTGTTGGGCAAGACCACCTCATTGACCTTGAAGCCATGTTGATACCCATCATGGCTTATATTGACTCTATTGTGGTGCCTACATTTTGAGTTAGCTAGACTCCAATGTATGGGATAAAGGCATGATTGTTGTTGTCGTATTTATATATTTAAATGTTTTTGTTGAACCTTGTACTTAAATATTTTTGTTGAGTCTCGTTATGCTCTGATAGATTGATACCACGTGTTGAGCTGCCCAAGTCTCCTTATTGCTTTTAGAACTCGACTGGCAACTAGGTTTGGGTCCTCTCTTGTTTTCACTTTTTTATGTTTCTCTCTTTATGGCAGACCACCATCACTCGTGAGACCTGTTACTTTTAATATAGATTGATAAAACCCTAGTACAATTGAAAGTTTGAAACTCTTTTAACTGGACTCAACTCTTCTCTAATACATCACCTTTCAAAAAAATTTACCTTTCATTCAAGGCAACAAAACTCAGCAATGTTTTACCCACATTGAATCAATTGTTTTTAAATTATTTATTTGTTGTATTAACGGAAATCATTGAGTGTACATTTACATGGAACGAAAGCTAGTAGCACATGTCACTCATTGGCTTTGTGGTAGGACCTATGTTATATGTATTGGTGTATAATTAATGGGAAAGAGCTGCACTGTTGCATTCGATACTTTTTCGACATATTGCTATATATTTAGTTAGGGAATGATTTATATCATGAGAGGATACTGTAAAGTAAGATTATGCTATGTTGGCCATTTAGTGAAGGTGATGGAGACCAGCCCAGATGTATGCATCGCCTCCACCAACGACCAGCCTAAGAGGCCCATAAATTTTTTTATTGTATTTTTTTTATTATTTTTGAATTAGTAATTTAAGATTTGTTGCGCAAGTCATCTTTTATTTATTTTTTAATCCCACATCGCTTGTGGACGTTATTGGATGTAACCCTCCCTATTATATATAGGCAAATGAAGAAAACTTTTGATCCTGGATTGGATTGAATTGAGGTGGATTCCTCAACATCTAGTGGATTCCAGATCTTCCCCCATTTCTTCACTTCTCCCCCTTTTCTCATTCTTTTGAGATTCTCCTCGAGAAGATGTGCATGACGTCATCCCGTTTCGTTCTCTCTATTTTCCCATGAAGAAGAGAAGAGGAAAAGGAAGAAGAAGGTCCCCGGTCTTTCTTTCACTTCTCCTCCTTGCCTCTTGCACCCAAGTCTTCCCCCTTTTTCTATTTTTCTCAGCACGCGAAGGAGCCCTGACTTCCTGTCTTCGCTGTTTCCGCGCCTGAAGAAACCCTAAAGCCGCGACCCCCCGTTTGCCCTTGTTTCACGTACAACAAAAAACATGGACGTGGGGTTAAAAAAATTTCAGTGTCCGCACTTTATCTAATGGCACCCCGGCAACTAGCTATTTCTATGAAGGCACCACCCCCTTGCAAAACAACAGTTTTCCGAGAGCACCCCCAGTACTCTAGAGAAGCCTTTATTGCTATTTTGCTGATTCGAAGCCTTCTTTCCTCGAAGATCTCGCTCGTGGATCGTCTGCTCGTTTGACAATTCATCGAGGTGATATTCTTTCGTGTTCAATCTTTTATTTGGCATGATTCGAGGGATATTTATTTGATTTTTGTGGGACCCCATATCTGTCCCCCATCAAAAGGCCAAAGCATGATGTTTTTTCGAGAATTGTTTTTGAGCACTTGTCTTAAATTAGTACCTTGTAGGAAGTTTATGATAACAAGATGTTGATATTATGTTCATCAATTGGATTCATAATTATGATTCATGTTCTTTTTCTAATTACTATTGCCTGCTTTAATTGATCCCAAAGCAAGTTACTTTTTTCAAGCTCTTCATAATATTTTTTACTGATTAAAATATATTTTCTGCATGAAAGGTGTGGGCATTGTATGAAACTGGCTCCTGAGGTAATGACTTCTCAATTTGCAGACACCGATATCAACTTATATCCATGGGGTTTCTAGTTTTTGTAACGTGATAAATTATTGCTGCATCTGTCTGCTGAGCATCCCTATTCCGGTTATTCTGCTTTCAGTATGAGGAGGCTGCGTCGATTTTGAGTAAGCACGACCCTCCAGTCGTTCTTGCCAAAGTTGATGCTAATGATGAGCTAAACAAAGAACTCGCTTCTAAATACGAGGTGAGTGGTTATCCCACACTCAAGATCCTAAGGAATGAAGGACAGGATATCCAGGAGTACAAAGGTCCTCGGGATGCTGAAGGTATAGTTGAATATTTAAAGAAACAAGTTGGTCCTGCGTCTGTTGAAATTAAATCTTCAGAAGATGCTAGCAATCTCATCAGCAATCAGAAAACCTCTCTCGTAAGATCTCCGTATATTCTCTTCTTGTTACTTATCCTGCCGACATTTCCTGCTGTCATAATCTGGTTAATCAAACATACAGGTGGGGATTTTCCCTGAATTTTCTGGGGAGGAGTTTGAAAACTTCGTAAAAGTAGCTGAGAAATTACGCTCGGAGTATGATTTTGGTCATACAATGGATGCTAAACTCCTTCCACGCGGGGAATCAATAATAAATGAGCCCACAATTAGGTTGTTCAAACCATTTGATGAACTGTTTGTTGATTTCAAGGTATCTTTTAGGTTCATATCTCATTTTTAATCTTCTTCTACTTGTATATATGAGTATTTATTGATACTCATTAATGGATAAAAGTGTAGAACCTTGGTATATGTTTTGCGGAAATTCTATTTGATCTACTTCCTTGCTAATATAAACAATCTATTTGATTCATTCTCTTGCAGGATTTTCATGTGGATGCTTTAGAGAATTTCATTGTATCTGCGAGTTTGCCAATTGTCACTACTTTTAATAAGGATCCCAACAACCATCCTTTTGTCATAAAATTCTTCAACAGTCCTAATGCCAAAGTAAGGATTGAAGTTGTTTTAGTCAGACAAATTGAGTAATATATGCTGTACATTTTTATTCTTGTCTATATCAATGTAATACAAAAAATATGGAAAAGCTTTCAGGACAAAAGAGATAATCCTTAAAAAAAATGACTCAAGAAGGATTGATAAAGCTGACCTAAATAGATGGGACAGGCTTGATAGTGTAACACACTGACAGAAGCTCAATAACTATTGATATGGGTGTATAAAGATAATACTCATACTGGAAATAACAATATTAAAGTTGTGGATGAAATGTCCCCATTCAACAACCATGCTAGTAATGGTCACATTTCCTATATTATCGTTGTATGTTAGAAATTTTCTGCACGCCAATTGAGTATTCATGTTTTTATTCTCTATATGATCCATGGTTTCAGAGGTTTGAAGTTTGAACATCCTTTAACTATGAGATCTCAATAAATACAAGGATCTGGACTGAAAAGACCTGCCCAAACTACATTTGTTGTTGGTGGAACTTGAATGAATTAATATATTCTAGATACACAGTCATTATTCCTACTACTCTGCTGCACTTCAAAGTTAGTAACCAGACTCCGAAATGTTTTATAAGTAATGCATCTTTTGGCTGATCTTCTGGACTCGTAGAATTACTCTTCCTCTTCCTCAATAGTTTAGCATGCTGAATGGTTGGAATTATAAACACATTTTGATAGGATCAATATATATTAATATTTTTTCATCATGTTTCATTGGAATTTTTTAAAAATAGGTATGTTAGATATTGCTCTTTATTGGTGGTATTACTGCTGAATATTTTGTACTAAATTAGATGTGTTTGCTTTCATTTCCTTTTTTCATTTTTTTTCATTACAACACGATCATAAATTGGGAAGACATGCTACACTAGTTTGATCGATGGGAATGCCATTATTAATTTAATAATAGTCAGCATTAATAATCATCTTTGTAGGTTTTGATTAGTGTGATAAATGCTATCCCTTGCTTCTCTGCATGCGGCTTATGTGCTCTTTTGGAAACATTTGATAATTTTTTTCCAGCATGTTGCGATGCATACAATCTCAGATTGCAGTATTGATCTTGTACCTTATTT
The DNA here is from genome assembly GCA_947650365.1 of Chamaelirium japonicum. Classification (NCBI taxonomy): domain Eukaryota; kingdom Viridiplantae; phylum Streptophyta; class Magnoliopsida; order Liliales; family Melanthiaceae; genus Chamaelirium; species Chamaelirium japonicum. The sequence goes on along the minus strand of OX393551.1, from coordinate 19,880,075 downwards.
TTGTGTATAGTTCGTTCTGACACCAATCTCGCAATGCATAGGCTATGCTCTTTCTGAATTTCAGCAATGAGTATATTGATGCTTTTAAATCCAAGTATCGTGAGGTTGCTGAACACTACAAAGGAAAGAATATAAGCTTTCTTATTGGTGATCTTGATACCAGTCAAGGTGCCTTCCAGGTTATTTCTTGTGGATTCTTTTGACTTTTCTTTCTTATTTTGGCATCTAGTTGATTTGATGCCTTGATGGTTTCTTGACAACCGTTGGTTTGTATTTATAATTAACAGTACTTTGGCCTCAAAGAAGATCAGGTGCCCCTCATCATCATACAAGAGAATGGCAGCCAAAAATATCTTAAACCAAATTTGCAACCTGATCAAATTGCAACCTGGTTGAAGGAGTACACTGTATGTTTATTTTATCATCATTATTCCTCAACATCTATTGTGTTTTATTGTTTGTTCCCAATATTTTCTTTCGTGTGAGGCTAGTCTACTACTCTAATGATGTATATGTATCATTGTTCCTTACGTTTGAAGTAGCAACATGGTCATGCTTGCAGTATATCTAACATTTATTAGGAGGTCCGTTTTGCTCTTTTTACTTGACGTGGTGTATGTTTGTAGGATGGTAACTTAAATCAGTTCAAAAAGTCAGAGCCAATTCCAGAAGTTAATGAACAACCTGTCAAGATTGTTGTGGCTGACAACATCCAAGAAGTGGTGTTGAACTCGGGAAAGAATGGTTTGTTCTTGTTGGCATGTTCTTTCTTCCAAACTTGTTTAAATCACTATTGCTATTAATAATGTCTTGAGCAGTTTGATTTTGGTTATCCTATTGTGATAGGTACTATAAACATATTTGTTGTCTGATGGAGAGTATTTGTCTACTTGATTTCTTGTATGCTTGATCTTAAATAAATTGGAGGACTGGATCCACTTGATGTAGCTCTGATACCAATTGATGAATGGATCGGGTACATAATGCCAAAGCTAGGTCATAATGGGATTAGCCGACCATGAAAGAGAAGAGAGGGGAAAGAAATCTAATTTCAGCATAAGTTATGTGAGCAACAATTTTTGATGGTTGCTGAATATCCATAATAATTCATAAAGAACCGGTATTGCATGTTTACAACCTCTTCTATCAGTATTGTGTAGCCAACGACTCTTGACATTAGCTAGGTGATTTGGGACAGACGCAGGAACAAGACTTATCGTAAAGATTTAAATATTATACTTATAAAATTCAGCAATTAAGATTAAATAACAGTTGAAATTTTCAGGTTACTTTGGAACTAGCAAATGTGAGAAAGAGGGAGAGAGAGATGACAGTCTCCTCTTTCATATTCTTTTCCTCTTCTCTTTTTCTTTGTCTTCTTTCTTGGCTTCTTTCTTCTTCATTGGATTTTGAACGATTCCCTTGCGCAAAAATTTGAGAGCAAAGGAAATAGAGATGAGTCTAGAGGTTGTGTGAGACTTCACCACTAAGCACTTGCATGCATCCTTCATCAGGAACACAAAGCAATCAAACTTTTTATTACTCATAACATAAAAAATAATGAAAGACCTAGGGGCTTTAAATAACTCTCCATGGCAATACATAACTCTTCCACGGGCAACGTGGGACTAAACAAAAACAAGAAAACGTCAAAACATGTAGGCTGGAAATTGCGCTCATTAATGCTCCGAATTTGCATAATAAAGAAAAGACAAACGGGCCTTGACGGGTGAGCTTATCATCATCCAGCGAGACTGGTTGGGCTGCCCTCCTGTGTCGACGGTTGTAGACGTGTGTGATTTGATGCCTGATATCCTCATCAGCTCTCCTTGGTTGGGAGGAACCTGACCCTGTCGAGTGTTGCTTCTGGAGGCTCTGATAGTGCTCGAGTTGGTCCAGATTTATCCTCTTAACTCATCTCGTGTGATTCATGTGTAGTTGGTGTTTGGGCGTCCTTTCCAGTGAACAAGGTACCGTTGAAATTCTCCATCTCTGGTAGAAACAACCTGTTCATCAAGAATAACGTCAATATGCTTTTTTGTGCTTGCATTATAGGCGGTAATGCAGACGATACTGTATCGGTATAGGGTCAACACATATTTCATGAGAATGCTCAATAAAATGGTCATTAGGTATAATTACTGGACCTTCAAAGGTTACAAGATTTTCCACATTGAAAATACTAATAATCTCAAAATTAGATGGTAAATCAATGACATAAGCATTTCGACCAACCATTTTCAGTAATTTAAATATTCAGACACTACGTGCTTATGGTTTTTTAACGGTCCCTGCAGGGAACCGCTTAGGCCGAATCTGAATCATTACATAATCACCTATATTGAATTTTGTATAACGTTTACATGAATCATCAAAAATATTATATTGTTGATTACTTGTTTGAATTTTCTTACTGATTTCTTTATGTAATTCCTAGACACGACGTGCATAAGACCCGATTGACTTTGAGACTCTAGCATACGGAGACACATGAAGAGGACATATAGGCTTCCTAGGTTGATAACCATGAACAATTTCAAAATGACTCATGCTTATAGACCTATGGATGAAATTGGTGTAAGCAAACTCGGCTATAAGAAATATTAAATCCCAGTTTCTATTACTATGACCCACCAAACACCTCAATAAATTATCCAAGTTTCGATTGACCACTTTAGTTTGGCCATCAGTCTGTGGATTATAAGCCATTGAAAATTTTAATTTGATCCCCATCATTCGCTTGAGGGTTTTTCCAAAAGTAGCTCATGAATTTTAGATCCTGAACTGACACAATAGTCTTAGGGAGAGCATGCAGTTTGAAAAGAGATGTTGCAGAATTGGTTAAGCAATGTCAGACATGTCAAATGACCAAACAATGAAAACAAAATACGGTACTCTATATCCCTTTTTTTGTGCCTGATTGTCCTGGCAAGATATGAGCAGGACTTCCTCGAACCTTTAGGAAGCATGATTCCACATTCGTGGTAGTAGACCGTTTCTCAAAAATGTCCCACTTCATACCATGCTCCAAAACTTTGGACGCCTTAAAGATAGCATAACTCTACTTTGATGAGGTCAAACTGCATGGTCTCCCTAAGATCATTATGTCAGATCAGGATGTGAAATTCATGAGCTACTTTTGGAAGACCCTCTAACGAATGATGGGTACCAAATTAAAAATTTCAATGGCTTATCAAAAGACAGATAACCAAACTAAAGTGGGCAATCGAAGCTTGGATAATTTATTGAGGTTCTTGGTAGGTGATAATAATAGGAACTAGGATTTAATTCTTCATACAACCTATTTTGCTTAGAATAATTCCATCAATAGTTCTATATGCATGTCATTTTGAAGTTGTTTGTTATCACCCTAGGAAGCATGTAAATCTTCTCCTTATGTCTCCACATGTTAGTCTTAGAGTCAACCGAGTCTTATGCATATCGTGTCCATGAATTGCATAAAGAAATCAATAAAAAAAATTCAAACAAGTAATCGACAATATAATTTTTTTTACTAAATCACGTAGACATTATACATAATTCAATATATATAATTATGTAATGATTCAGATTCGGCTTGAGCGGTTCCCTATAGGGACCTTAAAGAAACTGCAAGCCCGTAGTGTCGGGCCATTTAAAATAATGAAAAGGGTTGGTCAAAATGCTTGTCATTGATTTACCATCTTACTTCGGGATTAGTTATATTTTTAATGTGGAAGATTTGGTAGCCTTTGAAGGTCCAACAATTATACCCGATGACCCATTTATTGAGCCTTCCCATGATATTAGTGCTGACCATATACTTGATATTGTGTTGTCTGCCTTGTCGCCTATAATGCAAGTACGAAAAGAACAGATCGACGCTATTCTTGATGAACAAGTTGTTTCTATCAAAGATGAAAAATTCTATCGATACCTTGTTCGCTGGAGAGAACGCCCAGATTTTGACTGCATAGGGATCACTCGAGACAAGCTATCGAGGATAGATCCAGACCTACTTGAGCACTTTCAGAGCCTCCAAAAGCTACTTCCTCCCACCCTGAGAGAGTTGATGAGGACATCAGACCTCAGATCACACGCGTCTACGGCCGTCGACGTAAGAGGACGGCCCAACCAGTCTCACTTTGGTTTGGATGATGATAGGCTCACCTATTAGGGCCGCTTTGCCTTTATTTATTTATTATACAAATTCAGAGTATTAATTAGGGTATTTTTCAACTTGCATGTTTTGGCTTTTCTTGCTTTCGTTTAGTCCCACATTGCTTGTGGGATGATTATGTATTGCCATGAAAGGTTATTTAAAGTCCCCAGGCCTTTCATTATGTTTTATGCTATGAATAATAAAAAGTTTGATTGCAATGTGTTCCTGATGAAGGATGCATGCAAGTACTTGGTGGCGAAGCCTTCGCACAACCTCTAGGCGGTGATACCTAGGGTTCGCCCCCTGTCTCTATTTCCTTTGCTCTCAAATTTCTGCGCAAGTGAATCACTCAAATTCTTGTGAAGAAGAAAGAAGACCAGAAAGAAGAGAAAAGAAAAAGAAGACGAAAAAGTAGATGACTACCATCTCCCCTCCCTCTCTCTCTCTTTCCTTCCCTCTCTTTCCCTCCCGTGCGGCAGATCCACATGCCAATCCTCCCGGCTCCTCTGTTTCACGTGGAAGAAAGACTGCGAGGCTTGGTTCACGACATACAACTCATGGGAATAATATTTCCCATGTTTTTTTTGTTATTTTCATCGAGGGCAACCCCAACTATCTGAGTTCTGATCGCACAACTTCTCTGCATACTGCACAGACTTCCAGAGCCTCTTTGGGTTCCATGCGGCTCCTCTAGGGTTTGTGGCAGCCCTTTGACACCACGACAGCGCCGTTCTTTCTCTCTCGCATGCGATCAATCCTCTTGTTCACTTGAAGATAATTAACCATTGCTCGTGACTCTTCTTGCTCATTTGAGGATTCATCAATCTCCTCCGTGCTTGTTTGCATCCGCGTAGAAACAATAGCATGCAAAAAACCCAGATTAGATCGATCCTATCCATTTGAATTATTCTTTGCATCAATATAATTGCTTGTTTAAGATAGATCCTGCAACAACATAAAAGATTTATCAATTGAAACCATTTTGAGCCATAAAGATTGATCTTGAAATCCTATGTAGGGTTCTCGATATATTATTATTAAATCTATTACTCTCCTTGGCCAACGAAAATCTTTGCATTTCCAAACGATCGAATCTTTTATTTCAATTAAATACTTGAAACTACATGCTTGCTTTTGTCATCTATATCATTGAAATAATCATTTATCTTGAATATTAAATAATCAAAATTGAATCCTAAAATTTTATATTAAAATTATTTGCGAGAATTCTTGCTGATAAATTATCATATAGGGCTTGCAATTAGTGTCCTGTATCAACTTTGGTATCAGAGCAATAGGTTTGGCTAGGGAAATTCTTTCACACACACACACGCGCCCATCGGTCTCCCCATATTTGTCCATTTGCATCCAAACTAAGTTCCCCCTTACATGAGAACCCGTAGTGGCTTAGAGTACGAGTCTAGTGAATCCCATACCACAATGGATCCTGCCATGCAAGAAGCCATAAACTGATTGACTGTCCAAGTAGCATCTTTGACAAAGCAAGTAGCTGAGTCCGAGAACGAAACTATAGGCTTAATAGAAGCCTTGAAGGCTGAGACAAAATAATTGATTGAATTTGAAGCAAGCCTCGAGAGATCCCAAATCAATGAACACGATGGAAGGAGCCAAGATCGAGGTCGAAATTATGACCGAGGCCAAGGTCATGGGAACAACGGTGAGCGTAGAGATTAGGAGGATCATGAGGAGCATTAAAATTGATGGTCGCCTGGACCCGTAGACTTTTTCTGACTGTTTAGCTGACATCGACCATTACTTTCACTGGTACAACATGTCGGGAGATAGAAGGGTGAGGTTCGCTAAGATGAAACTCATAGGCCAAACCAAACTGTTTTGGCACAACACAAAGCGACTCATCGACAAAAAAATTCAACGACCTATTGTGGACTAGGTTGAGAGGGAAGAAAAGAGTGAAAGAGAAAGAGGAGAGAGATGGCAGTCGTCTCCTTCTCTTTCGTCTTCTTTCTCCTCTCTTCTTCTTTGTCTTCTTTCTTGGAGTAAAATAGCAACTAAACCCCCTCTAAACTACTGCTTAAAAATAGTAAAAACATGGGACCCTACCCTACATTACTTCAGTAGTATAGATTATTTTTTCGGTTTTGGGGAAAAGTAGACCATTTTAGAAGAGGGGAAAGAAGGGAAAGAGAAGAAAGATAAAAAAGAGGAGGGAGGAAGGCGAAGAAGAGGATGAAAGAGATGTAAAATCCACATAAAAAAGTAGTTTTATATAAAAATTACAACTTGGGATTACAGAAACTGTACTTCCGTAGAGCCCTATAAGCAAAGAACCTAAATCATTCTAATCCAATCTATAGGATTATGGCACATAACCTACCTATAGCAAAAGTTATCCTTCATTAACCTCAATTCTAATTAAAAATGAAAATCCTAACGGCACTGATACACTCTTTTCTAATCAACTTAAATTCTGACCAAGTAGATAATGACCTTCCTAATAACGAGCCTCCACCAACTCTTAATCAAGTAATCTTCCTAAGTTTTCTCTTACATAAATTTAATAATAAATAAATACTGAAATATTTAAAACCATCAGAGTCTCAATGCAGGTTGAGGATTCAGTAGGGGACGCGCGGAGAGGGGGCACTCAATATGGAGGTTATTAGTAAGACATACTTTACATTTTGTGGGGCTTGGAACTTGGATAGGTACCAGTGGTGATTCAGATTCACAACAGATCCTGATTGACTAAGCTTTACGTTACTAATTTTGTGCATATACTTACTTTCTTCTTGTTTATGTTTATTTTTGTGTTTGTGTACTCTCTAACGAGTTGTGCTAATTTTGTGGTGCAGTTCTGCTTGAATTTTATGCCCCTTGGTGTGGACATTGCAAAAAACTAGCACCGATCTTAGATGAAGTAGCTATTTCGTTTGAAAACGATGCTGATGTGATTATTGCAAAGATGGTAACCCTCTTTTCAGTTATTAAGTATTCTTTGAGTTAGTGGTCGAAAACTTTCTGACAGAATGTCTTTTCTTCTTTTCAAAATAAAGAGTTATTAGTTATTTGATAATATATACTATGTTCATGACTAACCTCTTAAATGCCTATATGTTAGGAATAAGGTTATAAGCCCCTTCATTAGATGATTTTAATCCTTTATGAAATAAAAGAACATGGACATGATACTAGTAGAGTGGGCATCAAAGAAGTGAATTAAGTTGAATGTAACTTTACATTTTGTCTACCAGTTTGATATATTACTAAGCATGTTTCTGTGGTTGGAAGTGGCTGCATTAAGGTTAATAGCAATCTTCTTGCTTTGTAAAACAGATTGGACATAGGTTAAATGAGGGCCAGCATAGTGTATAAAAAAACAAACTAATAACATCAAAGAGGAAGCTATACTTTTTTCTGTACGAAGTTGTGTATGCGCGAGCACCATGCACATGCGTGTGTAACTTGTATAGTTACTTATTTTTATGGTAGTTTAATTGATAACATCACTTAATATAAGTTGAGGCTGCATCGAGCCAAGTCTTTGCATATACGGTGTTCTTGCAACATTACGATTTTTTGAGATTGGTTGTTGCAGTAGAGGTATTTCTAATAGAATTTGAGTGGAATGGTATCATGCTATCTATATTAAGTAAGGCCATTTTTATTATACTGGTCATCATACTGGGCAACAAAGATGTGATACAAGATGAGCATAGCAGTAATGATAATAGTAAACAATATCGCGTTTTCTGTAGAGCTTGGTGAAGACTGAGTGCATAGCCAGAAGTTTAGGAACTACATATATAGAGGAAAGGAGGATAACGATGGAAATGGTATGGTCACTTGTGCAAAGATTAGATGAGTCTTCTAGAAGAAGGAAAACAAAAAAACTCAATGTTCTGCTTAAACTTGTCAAAAAGGATAGAGCGTAGAAAATATGGATTTTGTAAAGGTCATAGAAGGATGCGAAGAAGAATCATGATAACTGACCATAATTTGGTGGGTTACTTACCTCTTCTTGCTTAGTAGAATAGTTGTCTAGTTGCTTACTAGTTTTATTTCAAGAGGTGGTCAGGTTGCAAGTCTTATATATGATTCATCATCATAATCTCTCTTTTGACTTGTCCTTTTATTTCAATTTTTAGGGTTTCAGTATGTAAGTAAATAGTATTATCTTGGTTTCTCAGTGTCAAATGTTAGTTGGGAATTGTTAATGATACACATACTAAGGTGAAAGTTAATGTACCTGACAACAGATTATAGACCTTTCGTAGTGTTTTTTTGTGTGTCTATTTATGCAAATCCACAATTCCTCATCTTGAGGCTCTTGTTGGTATATTGAGTTACATTTGTTGTTCTTAGGTGACATGTAGTCTTGCCTGATTTGTATTGCAATTTTCAAATGTTGATAAAGTGGTACTTTGCCACTTTTTTGATGGTGCTCACTTATTGGCTAGTTTGAGTGTGTAAAAGGAGTAAGGAGCAGTGTAGTTAAGGCGTCAAGGCGATGCCTAGGCGATAAAAAATAAATATTATATATATATATATATATATATATATATATAAAAGTAATTTATGGTTTTATGCATAATAAAATTTAATTTCTAGAGATAGATACTGTTGAAATAATAATATTTGATAATGGGTATGATATGGAGCGTATGATAACCTACAAAACCATTATTATTGCAGCAAATGAGAATCACATATCAACCACAATGATTAAATATTGCAACAAATATGAATCACATATCAGCAAGAGAAACATAACCCTATCATACTCATAAATTCAAGCAAATATCATAAGCATAAACATAATCATATTAGGTAATCTATTATTTTTTGAAAATTTTACATCCACGTATAAAAAAAAAACAATTAAAATTACTCATCTAAATCACCTAACCATCTATATCATCGTCACTCTTATATGAATCATCCTTATATGCCTTTTTCCTCTTCAAACCTTGAGAAAATGGACATACTAGTTTTTTTTCCATTAATGATGGCATGGTGTTGGCCATCTATAAAGCAACATGGACCCTATAAAACCAAACATGAGCCAAGAAAACTCAATTGAACCCGACTAATTTAAAAAAAAAACCAAAAAAGAAACCAATTATTAAATAGGCGCCTAGGCGCCCGGGTGGTCGCCTAGGCGACCGCTTAGACTCCACCGCCTGCCTAGCCATAGCCTAGGCGGTCGGTGGTCCAAAACGCCTAGGCGATGGCCTAGGCGGCGCTTTGACTACACTGGTAAGGAGAGAGACATGATTTATTAGATTTAATGTAGAGCTTGCATTATCATAATTTAAGTTAGTGTGGCATGCAAATTGACACAGCTCAAACCTTTATGATATGTAATAACATGTGCAGTTCAAAGCCAAGCTGCACTAGTGCTGCTGCTTTTCCAATGATTTTTTTAGTTAATTAAAGGTAATAATAGAAAGGGATAATTGCATTGACCTCTGAGGTTTGGCATAGATACAGTGACACCCCTCGCTATTCAAATGCACATTGACCTCCCCCAAGGTTTCCTTTTTTTGGCAAGACCTCCACTCTGCTAGTCATCCGTTTGGTAGACAAACAGTTACGCATTATGTCATACAAAAAAAAGTCGATTTCGTATATTTCCCTTTAAAGTTCAAGCAAAAGTAAAAAATAAAAATAAAAATTCAGAAAATAGTACAACTGGTCATCCTGTCTAAATTCATGTCGTCCTTCTCAAAATCATTTTCAATTTTTTTTGAATTGTTTGTCAGATTCATAAGTATGGGTAACATAAGTATTTTTCGATTTTCTTTAACGGAAAACATGCACAACAACCGAACTAAAGATTTAAAATATGTATATTTTGAGATCTGAGCTGTATTTGGTTAGCCAGACTCTCTTGACCTTAAGAACTAGTTCCTATTTCTTTCTCAAGGAAAAAAGGTTGATCTTCCATTCTACCTTCCCCATTTTTAGGAAAATAGAAGGTAAAATGAAATTTAATGAATTTACGCCACAATCTCTTCACTCCTTTTCCATTGTGAGGTTCTTCAGTAGTTGGCCCTCTTTATACAGTATCTTTTCCAGTACTTAGTTAATGAAGCTTTCATATTCGTAAGTGTTTTTTAACTATTAGTTCGACTCTTCTCTATTTAGCCCAGCTTTCATTCCTTTGATTATCTGACAATGCTATGTAATTTTCTATAGGATGCTACAGCAAATGATATCCCAAATGACTTCGAGATAAAGGGTTACCCGACATTGTACTTTTCTTCAGCGAGTGGCAATCTTATGCAGTATGATGGGGGTAGGACAGCGGAGGACATTATTAATTTTGTTCAGAGTAATAAGGATGCAACCATGAAACCTGACTCCATTAAAGATGAACTCTGATCAAGGTGTGCCTATCCTACTTTGTCTATGTTATATTTCTTTCTTATTGGTCAAACGGTTTGACAATTGAATGTGCTTCATTCTGTTTCTGTCAAATGAAGTTCTCGTATTGATATTGTATTTTGTCAGTTCTCACTTGTTTACCCCCCTAGAAGTTATGGAATTTGATGAAATTTGGTGAGGGTGTTGTCTAGGGTAAGATGATCATCCTCACCAATTTTCATCAAATTCCAATACTTCTAGGGGGGTCAAATGGTCGAAACAAAATCTGCAGATTTTAACTGTGACTGCGGACGGCTGATTTTGCTTCGACGATTTGACCCCCCTAGAAGTTTTGGAATTTGATGAAAATTGGCGAGGATGATCATCTTACCCTAGATAACACCCTCACCAAATTTCATCAAATTCCAAAACTTCTAGGATTGTCAAACAATGCCTGAGGTGCAGCAACGACACTGCACCTCAGGTCCATGCTCCCCTTTCCCTATATATATATATATATATATATATATATATATATATATAGAGAGAGAGAGAGAGAGAGAGAGAGAGAGAGAGATGCTATAGTGCGGCACCGCATCACTGCCGTCTGATGCACCGCTGCGTGCATGCGATGCACGCAGCGCGTCCATCAGACGGTTGCGTTGCGGTGCCGCACTTACCACATGCCGCAGCATAGCATGCCCCTATATATATATATATATATATATATATATATATATATATATATATATATATATATATATATATATATATATATATATAGGGAAAGGGTAGCCTACTCCATGGAGTAGGCTACTTACCTACTTCATGGACCATATAGACGCCACATGGCACTTTTTAATCGAGTTTTTTTTTCATATATGGTCAATCTAATTTGGATAGATTATGATTATGAAAAAAAATCCGAAGAAAAAAACTTAAACCAACCCGATCAAGTTGAAACAAATTTAACGGTAAACTGTGCATCGTAAAAACATTTTTTTGTGGATGCTAAAAATGCTACTTGACATATATTTTTCTCAAATTTTTTTGCTTGATAATTGTTGGGAGGGATGAACCTAAGTTGACAAAGTCTTAACTCCGGTTAAAAAGTGCCACATGGCATCTATTTAACCCATGGAGTAGATAAGTTACCTACTCCATGGAGTAGGCTACTCTTTCCCATATATATATATATATATATATATATATATATATATATATATATATATATATATATAGAGAGAGAGAGAGAGAGAGAGAGAGAGAGAGAGAGGGCTGTTACGTTGAGCTGTGAGCTACGGGTATAGAAAATGAGCTGCCCTCATTTTGATCCCCCTAGGAGTTTTGAAATTTGATGAAATTTGGTGAGGGTGTTATCTAGGATAAGATGATCATCCTCACCAATTTTCATCAAATTCTAAAACTTCTAGGGTCATCAAATGGTAGAATCATTATCTACCGTCCGCAGTCACCGTTAATTTTGCTTCTACCATTTGATGACCCTAGAAGTTTTGGAATTTGATAAAAATTGGTGAAAATGATCATCTTATCCTAGATAACACCCTCACCAAATTTCATCAAATTCCAAAACTCCTAGGGGGATCAAAATGAGGGCAGCTCATTTTCTCCACTCGTAGCTCACAGCTCACTGTAACATTCCTCTCTCTCTCTCTCTCTCTCTCTCTATATATATATATATATATATATATGGGTCGGGATCGGCTGACCCAGCAAATTTTGACCCAGCAATAACCCAGCACCCTTTGATGCACCTAGAGGTTTTAGAATGGGCTGATTTTTGGTAGGCATGTCTATGGTATGTTGATCATCCTCACAAAAAATCAGCCCATTCTAAAACTTCTAGGTGTATCAAATGCGCTCTTCAAATCAACGGTTTTTTACTATTAATTTTAACCGTTGATTTGAATAGCGCATTTGATGCACCTAGAGGTTTTAGAATGGGCTGATTTTTTGTGAGGATGATCAACATACCATCTATGCAGTCAAAGTCGGTAGTCGGCCCTAGTCGGCCAAGGGCCGACTAGGACTAGTCGGGACTAGTCGGCCAAAACTTATTCTAACCCCTCCCCCCCTCCCTAAACATATATGATATATGAACTAGCATAAATGTCAATAAGTATATGATATTAGTCGGTTAATAACAATACATACCTTCACACTTCGCAGCATGGGTATAAATACATAAGTAACAGTCTAACATAACACAGTTGTATTGGCTTCATGCTCATGTCAAAAGACTCAGAACTAAGAATTCATCACAATATTTGTTTGATGATGTTTAATCAGTGAACAACCCCAATTTTGATTATAGGGTTATATGGATATCAACAAATAAACTAATTATTTGTCTATGTTTTTATCTGAGATTCTCAGGTGCTCAACACTCAACAGATGATTACAGGGAAGAGCTATAGTTGTGAGTCTTGCGACTCAAGACTTTGAGCTAATGTAAAAAAATCAAAACAAAATTGTTTGCAAAGATTCATTTTAAAAAAAAAATTTGCTTGCAAAATGCTGTCTGGGGACTAGTCGGCAGTCGTTAGTCGGGGACTAGTCGGGTCTAGTCGGGATTCCGCCCAGCAATAACGGAATCGAAATTAATCGGTCGGCAGAATGCCGCCCAGGGACTAGTCGCCGACTAGTCTCGACTTTGATAGCATAGCATACCATAGACAACATGCCTACAAAAAATCAGCCCATTCTAAAACCTCTAGGTGCATCAAAGGGTGCTGGGTTATTTGCTGGGTCAAAAATTACTGGGTCATCCGATCCTGACCCTATATATATATAGAGTAGTGATACATTGCGGCGGGGGTTAGTGTGCGGCTTCCGTGCGGCCGGCCGGGGAGTGTACGGGCCGTCCGATCAACCGATCCAACGATCGGGATTCAACCCCCCCACCGACCGCAGCTGTTACTGTGGCGGACACAGTAACAGCTATTTCGGTGGGGGGGGTTGAACCCCGGCCGTCCGATCAGCGTGAGTCGAACGGCCAAAATTCTTTCCGCCCGGTTAAAAGATGTAGCCGTTCGATCGAATGATCGAACGGATGAGATCCCATGGGAAACAATCGAATAGGACAAAAAATAATGATAGTATACTTTTTGTCCTATTCGATTGTTTCCTACGGGATCTCATCCGTTCGATCATTCGATCGAACGGCTACAATTTTTAACCGGACGGAAAGGATTTGGACCGTTCGATTCAAGCCGATCGGACGACCGGGGTTCATCCGGACCACCAAAACCGGGGCGGAAAGGATTTGGGCCGTTCGATTCACGACGATCGGATGGCCGGGGTTCAACCCCCCACCGAAATCGCTGTTACTGTGCCCGCCACAGTAACAGCTGCGGTCGGTGGGGGGGTGAATCCCGTTCGTTGGATCGGTTGATCGGACGGCCCATACACTCCCCGGCCGGCCTCACAGAAGCCGCACACTAACCCTGGCCGCAATGTATCATTACTCTCTCTCTCTCTCTCTCTCTCTATATATATATATATATATATATAAATATATATATGGGAATAGGAACACGGTCCTCCCGACCATCCAACACACTAGTCCTCCCTTCAATTTTGGTGCCACATGACAATTTTTAACCATATTTCATTTTATGGATGATCAATCCACTCTAATTAGATCAAGATTTTTAAAAAAATTCTAAAAAAAAAACTTAAAACATCCCGATCAACGGTCGACAAATTTAACGGTAAACTGTAGCGTGCAAATATCCCTTGCTATGGTTAATTTAAAAATGCCACTTGGCATATTTTTTTTTCAAAATTTTTTTCATGATCATTGTTAGGAGGGATGTACCTACCTTGACCAAGCCCTAACTCCGGTTAAAAAGTGCCATGTGGCACCCAAATTGAAGGGAGGACTAGCGTGTTGGGTGGTCGGGAGGACCGTGTTCCCTATTCCATATATATATATATATATATATATATATATATATATATATATATATATATATATATATATATATATATATATATATATATATATAGGACTTACTTGTATTGCCCTTGTATTGGCCTATTGGTCTAATGAGAGATTCATTCCATTCTCTTTCCAAACCCTAGCACTCTCTTTCTCTCTCTTCTAGGGTTTGTAACATGGTACAGAGCTAGGTTGATCGTCGTCGGCATCTTCACCGATTCCCTTGTCTCGATATCGCAGCCACATCGGATCTCTCCCGATCCGATCCCTTGTCTCCTCGGCCGATGTCGCAGCCGTCTCAGCACCCCTTAAGATCTGTTCTGCGAGTCCAGCCATCAAACTCTCAAATCCTTGTCTCCTCAAGATATGTTCGCCGCCTTTGGGAAACCCTCAAACCCGTAGCAACTGGTTGCTTTGGGAAGCCTCACAACGCACAACGAAACTCCCACGCGAGGCTCGTGACATCCCTGCCGATCGCAACCCTCACCAGGATCAGTTGCACCTCTGTGAAGCCCTCCAATGCATAGATCCACTATAGTCGGTTGCCCCATGAGCCAGATCGCGAGCCCCTGCTGTTCCCCCACGAGATCTGTAGCCCCTGCAGTTTTCCCACGATCCCAATCGTGCGTCGATCTGCTGCGCTTCCCCCACGAGCCTGATCGTGAGCCCCTCATGACGTCCCTGCTGTCAATGTTACCAAAATGACCGACTTTTTGAAAATGTCGCGTTTTAATCATGACTTATTCCCCAAACGTTTGTTACGGGAATAAGTTACGATTTTTTCAAAAAGTCGGGTTTTTTTGAAAAAATCGCGAATTACGCGTATTAATCGCAAATTATGCGTTTCTTTTCCCATCTTTTTCCCAATTTTTGCTAAATTTTTTTTGTTAGAATACATATATCTAATTATTACCTAATTTACCAATTTTTCCCCCTTTTTTTTCTGATTTTTTATTGATTTTTTCTTTTTTTTTCCTTGCCGACTTTTTCCCGACTTCCGACTTGGTAACATTTCCTGCTGATCCATTGCTCCTATCTCCTGCGGTTTCCTCCACCAGGTTGATCCGCTGGACAGGGATCCGGTGCTTTACCCCACGAGCTTGATCCTGTGCAATGACTTTCCCTTCGGCTTTTGTGCCCGATTTCGTAGGCCCTTCTTCCATGTTGTCTTCCTCCTCAATAACGATTCTGCCGATCATGACTCCTTACAAGATTCCGAGGGAATTTCTCCCACTCACGAGAAACTTCCTCCTCCAGGATATGTCCGATTGACCGGCTTGGTCAACCACTGTGAAATCTGCACTCGAGGGGAGCAATCTTTGAGAGCATCTTAATGGCTTTCTGGCCTATTCTTCCGAAGATCATGCTTATGGCCCGTGACGGCTTCGTGACCAGCGCATCAAGACATATCTCGTTGCCTCCGTGGATCGTTCCCTCCGTCGGGACATGGTTGGACTTAATACTGCTGCAACGATCTAAGGCCACCTCACTACCCGCTTTGTTAAGAAAAACGGTGCACGTGAGTACCAGCTACTCACTCAGGCCCATTCAACACAGCAGGACGAGTTGATTGTTTAATAGTTTTATTGTCAAATGCGATACTACAGGATCTCACTTCTGTTCCTGATTCGTCACGTACCCTGGAGTACCAGCTCTACCGAGAGTGTTTCCAGCTCTACCAGTTTTTCGCAGCCCTTCAGCCTGAGTTTAGTGCTCTGGCGAGTTAGCTCCTTCACCGGGACACCTTCTTCGTCTTCACGAGGCTGTCGCTAAACTGGTAGCTGAGGAGACTCGTCTGCGTACCCTTGCCTCCAGGGTCTCGTCTGTTCCACCTAGTTTTTAGGGTGTATTGGCTGCATCTCCACCTCCAGCCTTAGGTCCTTTAGCTGCTTCTGTGTCTTCTCTCGTTGTGGCTGCTTCACACGGCAAACCGTTCTGCAGCCACTGTCAGATGCCGGGTCACTTCCTAGACACCAGCTACTCGTTTTATCCAGAGAATCGTCCTACATACAGAGATTGAGACTTCAGAGACCACGGTCGCGACCGTGGTCGACCGGCTGCTACTACTGTAGCAGTTGCCTCTTCAGTCTTGGTTGAGGATCTACAGTCCATTCATGACAAGCTGGCTCAGCTTAGACTTTCTCAGCAGTCTGCCACTCCTCCTGGATCTTCCAGTGCATCGGCCCTCTCTGGCTCTCCTGGTAGTTCTGTTGTTTGGATATTAGATTCGGGCGCCTCGCACCACATGACTCCAGATGCTTCCTTGCTTACTGCTTGCCAGCCTGCGACGCACTTGCCCCCAATTCATACTGCGGATGGCTCTCGTTTAGTCATCTCTCAGTTTGGATCCATTACTACAACCTCTGCTCCCGCTAGCCGCCTCTCCTTACCTCATGTGCTTCACGCTCCCACACTCCACATGCACTTTATTTCTATTAGTACTTTGTGTGACTTGTTTGGTGATGTTTATCTTTTCCTCTTGCTCTGTGCAGGATTTACGTACTGGATGATCGATTGGAGCTGGTCGTAGGACGGGCAGACTATACTAGATGGAGTTTCTTCACTCTCTGACTCCGTCTTCTTCTAGGTTTTGTAGAGTTCTCTCCTGATGCCGACCTGTGGCACAGGAGGCTGGGTCATGTGTCGAAACCACGACTTGGGAGATTACTCCATTCTGGAGTTGTAGGTCGTGGTCCGTTTTCATCCTTGTCTACCTGTATCGGCTGCAAGCTCACAAAAGATGCTACCCTTTCCTTTACATCTAGTATTTCTCAGAGCTCTGCTCTTTTTGATCTTGTTCACTCTGATATTTGGGGGCCTTCTCTTCCATCAATTAATGACTATTTATACTGTCTTATTTGTAGATGATTTCAGCCGTTACACTTGGGTGTATCTCCTTTGTTGTCGCTCAGATATTCTTCAGTTTTATCAAGACTTTATGTACATGATCCACACACAGTTTGGTTATCACATTAAGATATTTCGATTGATTGCGCCCTTGAGTATCTGTCCACCGTTATGTGCACCTTTATTCAGTTCCATGGGATAATTTTTCAGCACTCGTGTCCTCACATCCATGAGCATAATGGTGTTGCTGAGAGGAAGCATCGTCATATTCTTGCGACTACTTGTGCTTCTCTTTTCAGGTTATGTTACTTGACGATTCTCGGCTAAGACCCTTCTGACCTTTGTCCAGCTCATCAACATCACCACTTCGTCGGTCCTTCCTAATGAGGTTTCCCCTCATGAGCACCATCTTTCTTCCACACCCGACTACAATACTCTTCGTACGTTCAGGTGCACTTGTTATTCTTCCTCCCCATGAGCGCACGGAGCTGTCTGCTTCGGCAGCCAAGTGCATTCTTCTTGAAATCAGTACTGAGCACAAGGAATACCGTTGCTATGAACTTATTGCTTGTTGCTTGCGTATGTCTCGATACTTCTCCTTTGTCGAGGATACGCCATACTACTCTCCTGAGACTCAGGATCTCACCTTCCTTGAGGTTGCTTCTCCTCTGTTCTCGTCCCCTGAGCATCCTTCGTCGGCTCCGCCGGCTCCACTATCTCCTTTCTCACCATCGATTTCCCCGGTTCCACCGGCTCCTTTACCCATTGTTTCCCTAGGGGACTCTTTCGCGGTTTCCTTTCCTATGTCTGAGCCACTCTCTCATCCACGGGTTGTCTTCCCTTTTTCTCAGGTCTACTCTCGTCGGTCTGCTCCTGTGCTTTCCTCCCCCTTGATGGAGGCTCCTCTTGGTACTCTGCCTATTATGCTTGCTCCGTCCTCGCCGGTTGTGGATCCGTGCCCGCCTCGCTACCCTCAGCGAGAGCACCACCCACCTGCTCGCTTTAGCCATGCTACTGGACCTTCTGACCGTTTTGGCTTTGCTTTTGTCTGTAGCTACTCGCCTCAATTTTTTGCTTTTCTTACCGTTGTGCATGCAGATTGGGAGCCCTGGTCCTACTCTGAGTCCGTTCAGTTTCCTCAGTGGTATCGAACCATAGATGAGGAGTTTTAAGTCTTTCAGCAGACACAAACCTTGGATGTTATCTTATTGCCCTCCGGCGTTGAGTTTGTCAGTTGCAAGTGGATCTATAAGGTCAAACACCGACCTAATGGATCTATTGAGAGGCACAAGGCTTGGGTGGTGGCCCGTGGTTTTACTCAGGAGTACGGCGTTAACTACGAGGAGACCTTTGCTCTGGTGGCTCAGATAACCACCGTTAGTGCTTTTCTGGCGGTTGCATCCGTTCGCCGTTGGCCCCTTATTCAGATGGATATGAAGAATGTCTTTCTTCACGGTGGCCTGTCTGAGATTGTTTACATGGATCCTCTCGGTCTTCGTGTTCCTCCTCAGCACGTTTGTCGTCTTCGTCGGCCATTTATGGGCTCAAGCAGGCTCCTCGCACCTGGTTTGAGCGGTTCCGCCGGTCTGTCAGGGAGCTTGGTTATTCAGACTGTAGTCAGGACCACTCTGTTTGTGTGGTTGTCCTCACAGAGCCGGCGATCCTATTATTGTACGTGGACGACATGATCATCATTGGAGATGACTTTGCTGTGATTGCTTGTCTTCAGCAGTACCTGAGGAGTCAATTTCAGATGAAGGATTTGGGTGCTCTTCGCTACTTTCTCGATCTTAAGGTTGCATATAGTGCAGATGATATTCTGCTCTCTCAGCAGAAGTACCTTTCAGACATCTTTAGCCGTACTGCCCTTTTAGATACTCGAACAGTAGACACCCTTCTTGAGTTTCACTCGAAGCTACGTCCTACAGATGGAGTCCCTCTTTCAGATCCCACTCGGTACAGACAGATTGTGGGTTAGCTCGTCTACCTTTGCATCACTCGACCTGACATTGCACATGCTGTTAGCATTGTCAGTCAGCTTGTTGTAACTCCAATCTCAGTTCACTATGGTGCTTTTCTTCGGATTCTCTGGTACCTCAGAGGGATATTTACTCGTTTCTTGTTTCTGTCGTCGTCTTCCTCTTTCAGCCTTCGAGCCTATTCAGATGCAGACTGGGCTGGAAATCCGACTACATGTCACTCCACCACTGGTTGCTGCTTGTTTCTCGGCAACTTTCTGATATCTAGCGCAGCAAGAAGCAGAAAGTGGTCTCTTTCCAGCACTGAAACTGAATACAGGGCCATGGCCTCCACGACCAAGGAGATAGTTCACCTTCGATGTCTCCTCAATGATCTAGGTGTTTCTTTCTCCAGGCGTACTCCACTTCACTGTGATAACTGGAGTGTTATTTAGATTGCTAGCAACCTGGTTTTTCATGAGAGGACAAAGCACATCGAGATTGATTGTCA
Source organism: Chamaelirium japonicum (assembly GCA_947650365.1). Lineage (NCBI taxonomy): Eukaryota > Viridiplantae > Streptophyta > Magnoliopsida > Liliales > Melanthiaceae > Chamaelirium > Chamaelirium japonicum. Next base: position 19,860,306 of record OX393551.1, on the reverse strand, counting down.
CTTCGTCCGACAGGAGTATGAGGCCATGACGATCTCTCTACCCTTTGTTCCCTCAGCAGAGCAGAACGCAGACTTCTTCACGAAGTCATATCCTACACCATGCTTTTGATTGGCAAACTCTTGATGCATGATCCACCTTGAGTTTAAGGGGGTTTGTTAAGATATGTTCATGTATATACTTATACTTAGTGTATGGAGGACTTACATGTATTGCCCTTATATTGGTCTATTGGTCTAATGAGGGATTCATTCCATACTCTCCCCAAACCCTAGCTGCTCTCTCTCTCTCTAAGGTTTGTAACAATATCATTTTGTCAAGATTCTCAGCTTGTTTTTCAGTGTCATTTCTGCTCTTTTCATGCAAGATGTTAAGCTGCCTGCCTTCATGCATTGGATATTCTAGCTTGAATCTTTAGAGCAATGTTTTAAAACTCGATAAAACTCGGTCGGATTTCGAGTCGAGTTATTTGGCTGAGTCGGTCCGAGTCGGGATAAAACTCAGCCAAGTCGGACCGAGTTTACTCGACTTGGCTGGCTTTCGAGTCGAGTCCGAGTTTCGAGTTTTTGAACACTACTTTAGAGTGAGCTGGCCACTCATTGTGTTATATCTAGGATATCATAATGTAACAGTATTGTTTGTCTGCTTATCATCTGGATAGTGCGTGAAGAATATAGATACTTGGCATGATGTTCAAATGACTACCTTTAAAAAACTGAGACCCATTTTCCCTTTTTATTAGAGATAAATCATTAGATTCACTTTGGTGCTTAATTTGGATCACTTGGTTCACATCCCATAGTTTATTCCCTTTGAAGTTAATCCTCTCTCTTGAGAATAGTTGCTGTTGATACTTTATATATATATATATATATATATATATATATATATATAGGGAAGTGCTAGAATGCGGCATGCGGTGCGTGCGGCATCGCACCGCAGTCGTCTGATGCACTGCTGCGTGCATCGCATGCACGCAGCGCGTGCATCAGACGGCTGCGGTGCGATGCCGCACGCATATATATATATATATATATATATATATATATATATATATATATATATATATATATAGAGAGAGAGAGAGAGAGAGAGAGAGAGAGAGAGAGAGAGAGAGAGAGTAGTGATACATTGCAGCCTTAACGTGCGCACCCCCTTCCCCCCTTCCGGGGTGTTTTTCAATTTTTTTTTTTTTTGGGATTGATCACCTACCCTTGGATAGCACAAACAAAAAATTTCAGCTCGATCCAAGACCTGTAGGCCGTCCAAATGTGTTGATCAAAATGACGGTAAAAATGAACGACCGATAAAAGTCGATCACATTTGAACGGCCTATAGGTCTTGGATGTGAGTCAACTTGCAAATATTTAGACCAGAATAAGCTATTCCATATAAACCAGAACCCTCCAACCTCGATTCAAGGCATACCCAAGGGACCTTAATCATTGGATCAAAATGGTGGATCAATATTGATTTGAGGACGGCAAACACCAATAAGGCAATGAGTCTCTTTAACATAAAATAACCCTGGTGGCGATCTGTGAAGGACACATGTAATAGTCCCTCTCCTTAAAGGTTGACTGACACAGTAAGTGGCGACATAGTGAAGGGAGCTTTTTCCAATGATAATGAAATAATTACGACCATATATAAGACCAGTACCCAACAGCACTGTAACATTGAAGCGACTTGCCTGATCAAGTGTGGTGGCTTCCCGCTCGCTGTGGCAACTTCCTGTAGGCCTTTCCTATGCCCTTTGTGGTGACTGGCGACTACTGTAATACACCGGTCGACTGACCGAGTGCGGTGTACAAAAAAAAAACCTGTAAGGTAATCGATACTCTTACAAGTTTTGCGATCTTCGCCGGAAAACAAGTCATATCGTTGCTGATTATCGTTGCTCACAGGATTGCTGCTACAATTTTTTTTGCCGTTATGTTGAAAGGGTCGTGCACTTGAAACTGAAGCTGACCGACGTCTCGCATTTGCAGGAAATCTCCGACTGCCTGTAGTAGGTGGATGTGCGTACACTAGACTGCCATGGTAGAGGGTTAGCCTGGATTATGTTTTCACTTTTCTCATGAGCTATATATCAATAAAAGAAGAGGCTTCCTCTCAATTTTTATGATCTTATGATGTGTATTATCAGTGTCTTGGGTTAGTTCTTTCTCTTTCTGCAAAGAGACCCTCTCTCTCTCTCTCTCTCGCTCATGGTCTGGGTTCTTAAGAAGAGTGACTGCCCTCTTTTTTTATGCAAATTCCTCCCCAACTAATAGATCAATTTTTGTAACCTTCCTGAAATCAGTATTTGCAGAAACCTCCTTCATGTATGTCGTTTCAGTGCTCTACATGTATATGCATTTGTGTACACTCGGTATCGAAATGTGTACGTATTTTACTTGAACTGTGTGCGTATGAGGGAGGTTTCTGTAAATACCGAATTGTGTGCATGAGGGATGTGGCACAAGATACAGGTTCGTTCTGGGTTGGGGATTGGGTAGACCCGGCTCAACCTGAGAATTGAACACATATATGAGTAGTCTACATATAAATAAGTCACGAGTAACCGTTGGTTGTTTGCTAAGGTTGAACCAACTACGAAGAGAACCCAACGTGTTGCTAACCCGACCTTAGTGTGGGTCGGGTCGGTTCAAGGCTATGTCCAAATCGGATTGGCTCGGGCTTCAATATGGTAGAACCGAACTAGTTATGTTTTGTTTTGGGCTAGCTCAAACCCGAACCGGGTTGCGCTCCTAGCTGGAAAGGGGATTCACAAGTCGTTATCTATCTTACTCTGGGAATAGCAGAAGATCCATTGACTACTAATTGTTTGCAATCGTTGTCTACATGTCCTTGAAGATCTTCTCATATCTTGAGAGAGGAAAACCTTGTTGCATCGACAAGGTTATCTATCGGAATAGGTTCTTTTATGTAGGGATTTTAGGGGTGGCAATGGATCGTGTCGGGTAGGGTTCATCTCGTGTCTAGTTTCGGGTCGTGTCCAAAACCCCTATACCCGTATCCGATCCGTTTAGCTAATCGTGTCTAGATCCTAAACCCGTACCCGACCCGTTTATAAACGGGTAGACCTGATAAGACCCGTTTATCACATGGGTTTATTCAGTTGACCCGATTCTACTCAACCCGACCTAACCCGATAGACCTGCTGATACTATATATTACAGTATCGGATTACGGGTAGACCCGACACGACCCGTTGAATTTTAAACGGGTCTACCTGAGTCTACCGTGTCCAAACCCTAAACCTCGACCCAACCCGTTTATTAAACTGGTCTATCGTGTCGACCCGTTTACGATCCGAACCTGTTTAGACCTGACCTAGAACCGCTAACTTCGTGTTGGGTCTGCCGTGTTGGGTCCCAAATTGCCAGCCCTAAGGGGTTTTGGTATTTTTGGCTGTAATTTGATGGGAGCTATTAGAAGGTCTTTTGTATATAATTTTTTAAAATACTAAAGGATGGTTTATATTCTTAAAAATACCGAATAGCTTCACATACATGGTCTGATCGGCGCCGTCACCATCGATCCGCCCACCGCCTTGCTGGCCATCACCCATCGCTGGCCACCACCATCCACGGGATGGCGGGTGGTGGTCGACGGTGGCGGCCGGTGGTGGTGCCATCCCCCTTGGTTCACCCCATGGTCCATAGTCCCATCACTCAGAGGGCACCCACCTCATATGCTGACGTCAATCGGGAAAACCATCGGGCTGAATGGCATTTCTGTTGGGAAAATGGTTGGGTGCCGATAGCGCGGCCGGAGGCCTACCTGTGGCTTGTGAGTGCCAAAGAGCGCCGGAATGGAGGAGAAGTTGGAGGCCGTGAAGCGGTCGCTGGAGGCCTCAGCGGCGGAGATCCTCCCCACCCCATCCCTCGACTCCCTCCCCTCCAAATTCTACCACGCCTTCGTCCTCCACGGCCTCCGCGTCGACCTCGTCGAGCCCGGCCGCCTCCTCTGCTCCCTGACCGTCCCTCCCCGCCTCCTTGTAAGACTCAAATCCCCATCTCTCTCTCTCTCTTCTCTGTCTCTGTCTCTGTCTCTGATGTGTTTGTTCACAGAACACCGGCAACTTCCTTCACGGTGGCGCCACCGCGTCCTTGGTGGATCTGGTCGGCTCCGCTGCCTTCTACACCGCCGGCGCTCAGACGAGCGGCGCCCCCCTAGAGATCAGCATCTCCTACTTGGATGCTGCCTTCATCCATGTGGGTACCCCTCTTCCGATTTAATGTTTTCATCTTTCGGATTTAATTTGGAATTGACGTATGGATGAGTTTGTGATTGACGCATGGATCTTTTGGATTTATTTCTAAGTTTTTAAGCTTATGTACTTCAGAGTTTCTGTACTTCAATCAACGGGGCTGTTAGCCTTGTGGTACTTCGTCTCTCCTGTGTTGGAGAGGTTCCTTGTTTGACTCCCGGTATGGACATTGTGTTTTGAACTTTCCCTCGAGGCAGCTGTTGCCTTGTTTGCGCGTGCGAATCCTGACCGTTGATGTCATGTTCACGGGAGGCCCTGTCCAGCAAAAAAAAAAATTATTTACTTTATAGTACTTAATACTTATAGAACTGATCGACATGAAGTTCTAGGACATATTGTGGAATTTGTAACAGTAAAGGCATAAGAGTATCTCCAATCGTTGGAGAGGCTATTTTGGCATCTTGTCATATTTGGCTCTCCATATGGGCAAAGTGCTAAAATCGTTGGAGAGTCATTTATAGCAAAATGACATAATGGCTCTCCTCCAACGTTTGAGGATGCTCTTAAATGAAAAATAGCAAAATGACATAATGTTGGAATCGCCGAACTCAGATTCCGTGTTGGAATGTGCTATTCCTATATCATATTGGGATATACTAATCCTGACATATCGAGTAAGGAGTTGTATGGTCAAGACACCATACAGAGCTCCCACATTCACAAAAATGGTACTCTCAAAATACTTCTATAATATTTATTTGAATCATGTCTCTTTTTTCCTTCACTCACTCTTACACCCTCACTGATTCATAGCAATATATATATAGGCATATAATACCTTGGACTTCACACATTGACTCTTGGACTTCTACAATCATTCACTCACATCCAACTCTCATACGTCTACACTCACCATTTGAACTCCCCAACACAACTCCTTGGTTTCCACACGTCACATTCTCACATGCTTTGGCCAACATTCATGCACCAAAATTAATATCCCAACAAACTCGCCCCTTAGTTTGAGGTCCAAATTTTTTTCATCTTTCATCTTCGATTGTCGATGACTTCGGATTCAGAGTCTTCCATGTGGTCTTCCTCAACCGGATCTAGCTCCTGTTTTAAAACATATAGTTGTTGACAAAGACCTTCATTCTTGGCAGTAGGGCTGCAAATGAACCAAGGTGTGCATGAGTAGCTCACAGACAAGCTCGGTAAATGCTCGTTCGAACTTGTTCGATTACTATTTGAGACAAGCCCAATCCTCAAGTTTAGGCTCGTTTAATAACTCACCAAAATTATCAGATAGCTTGGAGTTTGGGCAATTAAAGCATAATTCACCAATATAACTGTGTAAGATCAGGTTAAAGTTTGAACATTTGAAGCATAATTCCAAGGCTATAGTTCAATTTTCTCCTTTCAAGGCCAAACATTGATGCGGGCTTGGGTGCTATCTGATGTTTAATCACAAAATGGGACAAGTTTGGACTTAAGTAAAAGCTATAGGCCCAAAACCAAGCTTGCTTGAGCCCGGCCCATTGCCAGCTCTACTGTAGAAGCTCCTAGACACTCCTGCTGTAGAGTTAGATGTCTGTTTCATAGAAAAATTGATGAATAGATGCGTATGATTCAACCCAAAGGTTAAGTTGAAGAAGGTGAATCAGATTTAATTTGTTGGTTGACCAGATCCCTTGATTTTTTGAAAGAGTTCTTTAGATGTTTGTATTGGTGGTTTGAATATTTTATTATGAGCTTAGTTGTTCAAATAAGTCGAGCCATAGTTGGTGATAATGATTGTATGGTCTGGTAACCTTATGTTGCTTGTTGATTGTTGTTGATATCAAAGATGCCCTTTGCGTTATGGACAGCTCAGTTTGACATGTGGATAATGGAGGCAGTGAATCAAATACTTGAAATGATAATATTTCTAGATCAATGGAACAAGATTGTCAGGTTGGCTCAGAATAGTCGTTCCGGGATGACTGTGTTACTTCAATATTTAAAATGCTAAACCAGTCGATCTCGTTTCCTGTTGGTTTTGAATTATCTTCCGAGTAGTATCCCTTCACCGAAGTGAAAATAGATGGTGTGTCTCAAGCATCATGTGTGTCCGTAATAGTTAGCTTTATGTTTGCCATGCCCTACACTCAAGTATATACATTGTACAAGTAGTGGGAGCAATGAATATGTTGAAAGTAGGAAGAGATTGTTAAAGTGCTGAAAAGTAGATGCTTCACCATCTGAGGGATACAACCGAGGGTACTAGTTGTGAGGGTGGCTGAAATTTTCATTTAGCTATGCCCATAGATCTTGTTCTGCTGACACCATCAGTCATAGCATCACTATTATTCATTTTTATGGCATTGGTGTATGTATTAATGGCTATTGTATTTTACTCTCTTGAACTAGGGTGTTGGGTTGTGTCCTCTATTTTGAGTGTTTGGTATGGGCTGTTGTAAAAAGGACTCAAAAGGATGTGACACAGGGTGTGAGACCTACTCTTGTAATCCTCTGATTTTCCCTGTATTAGTCAATTGGTGATCTGCTCCTGCCCCATGGATGTAGGCATCTGTATCGAACCATGTAAATCCTATGTGTCTGGTGTATTGTTTTTCCTCTATGTATTTATTGTTCCATAGGTCTTTACATGCTCCAGTCTGATCAGTTTCAAAGCAAATCCTTTATTAGTCGTTTCTTTGAGAATTTTTGGTTTCAGTTGGGGAAAGCGACCCATGGAACTGGCCATTGTGTTGATTTGCTTTTGTTCATGATGGGTAGGTTTCTTTTTTTTTTTTGAAAAGTAAGGTAATACTATAAAGGATCAGAAAGTATATACAAGTGAGCATCTACCGATACTCCCTAGGGACAAAAGAAAAGAAACCAATACTGAAAACCATCCATCTAACTCTCCACTCTTGTAGCTCAATACTCTCTTGGCTATTGATCAGTGTTCTAAAAAGCGTTCTAGGCGGCCGCCTAGGCGCTAGGCGGCCCCCCACCGCCTCGCCTAGGCCCTAGGCGCTCTAGAAAAGCGGTCAAGCTCCCAGGCGGAGCTAGGCGGCCGCCTAGGCTGGCTAAGGCTGGCCAGGCGGACCAGGCGAGCCAGGCGGGTTGAGGCTGGCCAGGCGGACTAGGCGGTCTAGGCGGGCTGAGGCTGGCCAGGCGGACCATGTTTGCTTTTGTTCTTGTTAATCACTCAATCTTGAATTATGGTTATATACTTGTTCTTTAAAATAATGGTTTGGGATAATCTTGAACTTATATTAATTTTTAAACATATATATATATATTATATAATATCAAAATAATAATTAAAATAATTAAAAAAAAGGCAAAACGCCTAGAAGCCGCCTAGGCCGCCTAGGCGCTAGGCGGCCCCCCACCGCCCGACTAGCGCCTAGCGCTTTTTAGAACCTTGCTATTGATCGAAGGCACTTATGTATTGCCGAAGATATCTAATAGATCAGCACAAATATCTTTTACGACTGACTCCTTGAATCGATTCATGCTCTCAAAAATTCTCTGGTTTCTCTCCCTCCATGACGGGTAGGTTTCAATTCTGGTTCTTTCAACTGTCTTGCTACTTGTGCAGACGTCTAATATTAAGCTTTGTGTTAGATTTAATTTTGAAGAGCATTCTTCTCATTTTTTAGTTATTTTTCTTTGATATGTATGATTGGTTGGTTATTTAGGAGGAGATCGAGATTGACGCCAAGGTCTTGCGAGCTGGAAAGGCCGTTGGGGTTGCTACTGTAGAGTTAAGGAAGAAGAAGACTGGAAAGATAATTGCTCAGGCACGCCACACCAAGTATCTCGGTGTTGCTAGTAATCTTTGATTGGGCCTTCTCATATGTTTCATCTGTGATAAAAGCATGATTTTCATGTCACTCCAACAAAAAAAAAAGTGTTGTTGAACTGATAATGTCCTTATAAAGCCATTGTTAAAGTCTTACATTGGATCATGAAATGATATCTATTTGGGTGAACATCTCAATCACATGTGGCGGCTCGTGATTTGAAGTCTTCTGTTGCTGCATTCAGCTCTGCTATAGATCTGACTTCTGAACGGCCTTTATATATGCTGTATAAAAAGGCTATTATGTTGTTGAAATTTAATTTATATGAAGGTATCATTATGTTTTGGATTGATCAGCAGTATCTTACAAGCATTAGCAGTTTCTGTACATATCCAGTTTCAATATTACTTCATCCAATTTATTTCCCAGGTGAAGTAGGCCAAAGCTTGCTGAACTGTCAGGCATGTAATGTTTGTTTTTGTTTTTGCACATACAAACTCAATATCATAGATAAATCAATTTTATTTCCCAATAAATGTACATATATCTCCACAGATGCGCACCTGATTCTAACGTACCTATTGGCATCTGGACCATCTACGTGTGGGGGCCTCAAATCTACCAATCACATGTGGAGGGCTCAGATCTTACCATCTATTTGGACGCTGGTTTGTTTTTGCTACGAGATAGAGAGGATGTTGTTCCCACAATCATAACGCCCAAGCAGCTTGTTTGATAATCAGGTATGGCATTCTCTCCTCCTCCCCCCCCCCCCCCCCCCCCTTTTCCCTTTCTTTTAGTGTACTTTATTGGTATACCTACTGTCAGAACTCTGGGAACTTCCTCCACAATGGTGGCCCCAACAACCGATGTCTCCTTGAAGATTACTGTTTCATTTTTGGATGCTGCTTCCATCCATGTGAGTAGGAACCACCCTTCTTCGTCATGGAAAATTCCAATGCTTCTATCATTTTAAGTTTGGTGAGTGTTAAATTGTTAATTTAAACATTGCATCAACTCACTAATGGGTTATAAGTTTCGTTGTTCTTTCTAGAGGTTCTACTAAGCTTTTTTTTTTCAGGCTTTATGTCATTGGACCCTTCTAATACCAAATAATCAGTGGAAACAAATAAAATATTAAATGTCAGAAGTTATCTTTATTAGTCTATTTAATTCATTATAAAAGTAATGGCTGTATTTCCTCCATTAAAATGTGTGGATCCCAGTCCAGTAGAAGGAATGGTTTTAACCAATGTAGTTTTAATGCAGAACGGTTTTGACGCTACAGTCCAACAGAATTCTGTACTGAGAACCTTATCACATCCTTGCCACGAATCTAACGATAATGCTTACTGAAGTATCTTGAATTGAATCAGAAGGGGCTTCACAAACGTGCTTTTAGATTCTGTGAGAAATTAATTTGTTAAAAACTTAAAATAAGCTGGCCGGATTTTATGTAGTAATCGTTTGGTCTGGAACTCAAATGGGTCTTTTGTATTTGAGATGTTATTTGGGGAGAATGGATTGGATATCAGTAGGGTGATAACATTGGCTTTTGGAAACATTTGGTGAGGGGCTGAACATCTTAGTTCGTAATAGATGTGGAAAATCCGGTATAAGTTCAACTAGGCTTGGTGATATAATACAAAATATGATGCGCTGTTTTCTACCCACGAACAATATAATCCACGAATCTTATAAATTTTTGATGAATAATTCGTGCATTCTAGATTATGTGTTAATCATGTTGCTGCATTAATGAATAATTCGATTCATTTGTTAATATTATGTTTCCATATTAAATGTTTTTTTTTCAAAAAACTCTTTTGAATCTTGTATCTATGCACTCGTCTCAAGTTGTTTACCTTACTATTTCGATTGAAAAAAGGATAGATCTCACACCATTGGATTATTTGGTCTCACGCTATTGGATTATTTGGTTAGGTGTCAATAGCTTCTTACACGTTTTGTGAATTCTGCAGGTTTTTACTTCTTTATTGTATCTTATGCATATGAATTTATCTCATTATCTTTTTTTTATCATTTCCCTCTTTTTTGTAAATTAGATGCCTTCAAAGTATATATCACTTTGTTCATTTTGCAATCACACTTTGCCCCCTATAAAAAAATCTTGACTCTGCCCCTGAAACCATATGAGAGAGTACAATGTGTTGTAGGCTAGTGGATTTTAAGAAAGAAAGAAGGGTGCCTTAAGGTCATACTGAAATTAATTGAGGACGTGTATGAGGGAGCAATTATAAGTGTGAGAAGCAACTGTGGTGAGACATGAGTTTCTAGTCATCGTGGGACTTCACTAAGGATCAGTACTTAGCCATATCTTTTAACTCCTGTTATTGATAAACTTACTCCTAATACACAAGAAGTACCATAGTGTGTTTTATTTGCACAATATATAGTGTTAGTTGTTGAAATCACGATGGAGTTTAATACTAAATTGAAGTTTTGGAGGAATTTTTGTAAGATAAGTGTCTAAATTAGAACTAAAATGGAGTATATGGAATGTAGTTTCAGTTGAGATAATGATAATAAAGTCCTTTTCAAAAGCTGCAAAATACAACAATGCGATTAATTTTGGCATCTTGTATCTATTATACAAAAGAATGGAGAGATAGATGAGAATATATTTAATAGAGTTATAGTTGGTTGAGTTAGGTGGAGTGGAGTTCCGGGGTTGCTATGTGATCGATGCATGCCTTTAAGAGAATGAAAACTTTACAAAAAAAAAAAACAGTAAGACCCAATGTTGTATGGTACATAATGTTGGGCCATTGAGAGTTCAAGCACACAAGATAAGTGCGACAGAGATGAGGATGCTGAGATGGATGCGTGGCAAAAATAGGAGGGATAAAGTGAGGGATGAGTATATTAGAGGACTTGTTGAAGTTGCACCAATTTAGAACAAAATGATGGAGAATACATTAAGATGGTTTGGGCATGTACAATGGAGAGCAGAGGCCGAACCTGTTAGGAAAGAGTCTCACATTACTATGGAAGGCTTAAGGAGAGGAAGACCTAAAATAACAATGAAGGAAGTTAGAGAAGATATGGAAAAGCGTTACCATTCAAGTGTAGTTAAAAAGGCTTTCATTTGCTAGTTCTCATCCTAGTCAACACTCCGTTATGTCCCATTATTGCATGTTTGCCTTGACCACAGTAGTATGATTGGGAGGGACTCCTATAATTATTCAAAGAATTTATACTGGGGACTCACGAGTCGACAAAGTAGATCATGCTTTGTTAGATGATTCAAATAAAATTTAGCCAATAAAGAAAGGGAAAATTAAGTGTAGGTCCAATATATATCATCATGATAAGGTGCATGACTGCTAATAGTTTCAACTAAGCTTAGGTCCATGAAATCAAAGTTGTTTTAAAAGGTGATCCTATCCCGTATTTCTTGCACGTAGTAAATCCTTTGGCAACCGTTTTAGATGACGTGTTATATTTAAATACCAAAAATATCCAAGGGATCCTCCCACATTAATTAACAACAATGCTATAGTGAAACTTTTTTTTTTACGGGAATAGTGACAGGTCGCTACAATGATTTTATTGTAGCAGCTACAGTTATTTCACTGTGACTGCTGCGTAGGCTTTCCTATAGTGAAATCACTAGTAATAATACTCAATTATATGAAAATGATACTCAATTCCTTAACAGTGAAATCACTATAGTACTAAGTATCATTTTCACATAATTGAGTGAAATCACTATAGCTGCTACAGTGATTTTGCCGTGCTGCTACATAGACGTCCCTATAATGAATGATACATTTGATATTCTATTATATAAAAATGATACTCAATTCATGTAGGGAATTGAGTATCATTTTCATATTATATTGAGTATCATTTTAACTAAATGTAGCAGCTACAGTGAAATCATTGCAGCAATGATACTCAATTATATGAAAATGATACTCGATTACTATAGGGATTTGAGTGTCATTTTTATATAATTGAGTATTATTTTAAATAAATATAGCAGTTATACTGAAATCACTGTAGCAACTATAGTAAAATCACTCAATTTGGTGAAAATGATACTCAGTGATACAATAATTTCCATATAGGGAATTGAGTATTATTTTAAATAAATGTAGCATGTATAGTGAAATCATTGTTGCTGCCACAGTAAAATCACTCAATTATATGAAAATGAAACTCAGTGCTATGTATATTTACTGTAGGGAATTGAGTATCATTTTCATATAATTATCTTACCACAATGATTTTACTGTAGGAAAATTTATGTTGTAGCTACGGCGAAATCATGGTAACAGCTACAATGATTTTCATTGTAGCTGCTATAGTTACTTTGAATTCGCCATCGGTTTTGAAACTGGTCGTCACATAGGAATTGGTTGGCGGTTATATAAGCAATGACAATTTTGATAATTAGAGTAACTTACACCGGACATATTAGTCGTTTGGTAACCAATTGAGCTGTTGCAATTAATACGCTGAAACATTGATCTGAATTAAGAGGATAAAGTTGTCAGGACCTAAAATGGAACTATTAAAATGGATTGCATGCTATCCGCGCCCCAACAAAATCAGACGACATAACTGTCTCGACCATTTAAATTCTAGTCACACCATGATAAATGACAATGGATTCTGTTGCAGCCACACAGAAATCCTGAATAACGATATACAGACCAATTACTTTTTTAATATTACTTTTTTTTTTTTATAATTATGATTATCATAGCCAAACAATGCCTCGGATTTACGAGAGCATTTTTGGCACCCATCTGGTAATGCTGCACTTGCTTACGGCCCAATTGGGATGTATATCTCAACAGTAACATAAAGTAAAGAAATATTTGATGAAATATGCAAATGTAGAGAGATGGTGTTGCTGAAATTTAGTGTTTTGCTTTCGGTGGAAACATCTAATTGTAACAGGATTAGAGCTATTCAAATTTGGTCGGAAATGTTTATACTTAACACTAAATTTTTTTTTTTTGAATTTTTTTTTTTGATGAACCAGCCAGATGGTCAGAGAGCATGGCGCTAGAGCAAGGGTTCAAAGAGGTCCGAAGATCGAAATGGAGGCATCCGCTACTATTTATTGATTCCATAATCCTGAGAGCATGACATTAATGGTCAGGATTCACACACGCAAACAAGGCACACCAGGGAAAGTTCGATCCACTGTGTCCGAACCGGGAGTCGAACAGGGAACCCCTCCAACATGGGGGAGAGGAAGTACCTCTCCAACTAATGTGGAAGGCTGAGCAGTGGGTGCAGCCACATTGTAAGACCAGCCCGAATCATTCGTAATTAAACACAGTAGGTTTGCCATCAATAGCCAGCTGTGGTCGTGCTCACACCTATCCTATCTGCCTCGGTGCGCCGATTTCTGTTCACACGTCATTCTTTTTTTTTGGGTGGATGTTGACACGTCATTCATGAATCATGAGAATAGGTAATGGGAAGACGAAGACAGAAGAAAAAAAAAACCGATGCCAGGCAATATCTTCTCCTTCCATATTGAGGATATGACATCTTCTTTTCGTCACTGAAATCCGTTCACATGGAAACAATGCTATTCTCCCATCCAATTTTCCATCCGGATCAGGCCATCCTGATGTGGCACTTGATAACACTGTCCGAGTGCGATTAGCCTGATGGGGTGCCACATCATGATGGTCTGATCTGGATGGGCTGTAAAGCATTTTCCATTCGCATGGGGCCGACTATGGTCCATGGATTCAAAATATGAGTTGACAATTGGTTCGAGGAAAGTTGTAGATTGGCTATTAATTTGATGTCAAGACTTTGAGAAGATACATCGTCATCGGGGTATATACTGATTTTAGAGCATCGTAATACTTTTAACAAGATTGGAACCGATCTCGTGATCATGGATGGGAAGTCGGACGAAATCAACTCATGTAAGGAACCAGCGTGAGAGAGGCGACCGCCTTAATACATGAAGATGAGAAGCACACCAGAAAATAAAGAGAAATGGCTTTAGGTGGTTCAACCAAAGTCAAGCTATGTCCGTCGATGAAGGCAAGAGGTCTTCCACTGTTATTCAATAACTAGTAAGAAATCCGGGCAATGCCCGAATGTGCTTGATGCACATTATTTGGCAAAGAAGACATCACAACTATTTGAAGAAGTGTGACATCTGAAGTGATTGTGATTCACTTGTTAGAGAGAGAGAGAGAAAGAGAGATTAACATCAAATGACCAGTAAATATCATTGAATGAAAATTTATCATTTTTATGGTAGGTTTTTAAATGGATTTAAAAGAGAGCTGCGTTCACACACGGAAGAAGAATTCTAACTCTTTAAAAGACGTCCACGTGTCACAACACAGGAAAGAGGCTTCCATTTTAGTATATAGTATAGATAGTACAAGACTACAAGACTCAACAACAAGCAAATAAACAATAAAGATATATGTAACATTCTTTCCGTAATTAAAAACTCTCTCTCTCTCTCTCTCTCTCTCTCTCTCTCTCTCTCTCTCTCTCTCTCTCTCTCTTGGGGGAGTGTTAGCGTATGTCACTTATGTCTCATGTACTTTTTTTGTATTAGTTGTACTCTTTGATTTGTTCATTAGTCACGTCCAATTGTATTGGCAAGGCTAGGGTACGTATGTTGTACATAACCGCAGCCGTCTTGTATCAATACTGAAGTTGGAATTCATGAAAGGTATTCTCTCTCTCTCTCCTCTTTTTATGCCACGACCTCTGGTAGCTGTTAGCGTACATCGTGCTGTTGTTACATTGCAAGTTCTTGCCTGCAGCCGTAGTAGCTGCGCGATACCCTCCCTAGGCTTATTAATGTATTTACCTTTTTTAAAAAAAATGAAAGTCTAACGAAAATACTCGAGTGAATCAATGCGGTTTCTCTCTCCTCCGATAGCGCCGTTTAAACTCATCCAGAAGGGTTTGGAGTGGCATGAAGAGATGAGTGCAAAGTCGGGTAGAGTGATCCACAGGGTTCGATCACCAAACTAAGCACAACCTATGAACTCAAAAGGGCCAAATTGAAACTCAATTTCTCTTTCTACAACCCACTTCGTCTAAGTGATGAACCATGAGATGTGAGGCTAATGATTGCACCATGATTGATCGAGCATTAATGCTCCACTATTAGATTGGATTCGTGTGTAAGCAAGCAGGGCAAAATGTTCACACGTGGCAGTGTGATGCCTTGGTCTCGGAGGGGCTTCAATGAACCGAGAACAGCTTCTTCAACACCTTCACCATCACCAGCAGGCTCGGCCGCCTTCTGTGGTGAATCACGCGGCAGTTCTTGGTCGGCCTCGGCCACCGGAGCTCCACGTCGGCGGCTAACATGCCCGTCGGGCTGGCCGGGGGATCCGTCGGGGTAACCACCCCCTTCGAATTGTCCTCCGGGCTGTGGGTGACTCGGCGGAGCTCCTCGTTGAAGTCCTCCCACAGCATGTCCATCCTCTCCTCGTATTCCGAGAACAGCCCGCTGCCGCCGCCGTCGCTGAGAGCCGGGGAGCTCGTCCCGGCATCGCCTTTCGGCGCGTCGGCGGCGGCTTCTAAGTACGAGAAGCTTCTGCGGCGGCGCGCGGGCTCCGGGTCGGTGGGGACGAACCACCGGGAGGAGGCGACGAAGTGGGGGAAGGGGAAATGGGGGAGGGGGCCTGGGCCTTTAGCAACGGTGGGGAAGCTGAACTCGTCCATCATTTCTCTCGATCGACGGATAGAGATCGGTAGCTCGATCTTATAAGAGAGAGAGAGAGAGAGAGAGAGAGAGAGAGAGAATTGGGGGGGTGCGGGCATCTGTTCTGTCGCCGGATTGGGCGGTGGACGGAGGTGAAAGAGACTGGTAGGGCCGGGTGAATGAATGCTAACCGAGGCCTTTCGATGCATACAACGGTAGAGGGCCAGGGATGGGGGGGGATCAACGGACGTCACGCTAGAGTTGCTAACGGATATGTTTGGATGTTACTCTTTTTTTTTTTTTTTTTGGTGGGATTTGCATTTCTCACTCACCAATAATCCTTCCACAAAAAAATAATCGGTGGTAGGTCCAAAAAAACCAGAGTGTATATAACATTTAATCCCATTTTAAGTTCATATTTTCAGTTAAGTCCACCGATATGACTATTGCATAAAGCTTGATCATCTGTTCATTGTTTCGATTGCAAATGATCCGATCTTAACTGTTTTAGATGACGATTTTTTTTAAAATCATAAATATTCATTGTATCCTCCCACATTAAATAACGGTAGATGATATATGCATTTTTTTACGGCAATAGTGGCACGGGTTGCTACAGTGATTTTACAGTAGATTTTACTGTAGCTACAACAATGATTTCACATTAGCCGCTACAGTGAAATCACTGTAGTTGCACAGCGAAATCACTGTAGCAACCTGTGGATTCATTATGGATTCTAACAAGATATTTTTACAGTAAAATCACTGTAACAAAGTACTCAATTTTATGCAAATAATACTTAACTAAATTGAGTATTATTTTGCATATTTGAGTACCATGCACTGGTTGCTGCAGTGATTTCATTATAGCTATTACAGTGAAATTCACTGTGCCGGCTAAAAAGGCTTTTCTACAGTGAATCAATGTAGCAAAGTACTCAATTTTATTCAAATAATACTCAATTTTATTGAGTATTATTGTGACTGAAATTGAGTACTATACTAATTTTACAGTAGCAAAGTGTTTTTAGCAGTCACGAGAAAATCACTATAACAACTACATTGATTTCAATGTAGCAAAGATACTCAAATATATGCCAATAATACTCAATTGAAATGAATACTGTTGCTATAATGATTTCACTGTAACAATGTGTTTTTTAGAAGCGACAACGAAATCACTATAGTGCTACAGTGATTTACTGTAGCTGCTACATCGGAATCACTATAGCACTATAGTGATTTCACTGTAGCTACTACAACGGAATCACTATAGCGCTATAGTGATTTTACTGTAGCTGCTACAGTGAAGTCACTGTAGCAGCTATAGTGGTCCAACACTAGGTCTCAAAATTATACATTTCGTAGAGATCAGGTGAAGTTATTTAGACAATGGTAGGTTGGTAAGTTCGTCAACTTAACCAAGGCTATTTTAGTCTTGCATTAACCAAATTTGCTGTTACAACTAATTTGCTGCAATGTGGACATAAGCTTAGAGGAAAAGGTTGTCGAGACCTATCATAAAATGAAACTCTTAAAAAGGACTGTTTGCAGTCCGACAAAAAAAAAAGGGGGGGGGGGGGGGGGGGGTTTACAAATTAACCCCTACAATCTTCTCTATTTATATATAAACCATTATAAAACTGATATTTACATATAAACCCCTCAATTAATTTAGCAATTAGTTGACATCCAAAACGAGAAAATATTTTGATTTCATCGTTAAAATTTTACCTAAACTCTATAAATACCCTCCAATGTGAGAATTCTTCTAATTAGGTCCAAGGTAGATTCAGGTTATGCCTATGTTTTTGTTTTGGATTAAGTCTATGTTCAATAAAGATATGTCAATTTAAGTAATTAAAACCATGAGTAAATTGATTATTTCCCCATTAAATTAATAAAATAACAGTCGGATGAATGAATATTTCAAAAATATTTCTTTATTTTGGATGCCAACTAACTATAGCGATCGATATATAAATATTGGATGATTGAAGGGATTTATATGTAAATATTAACTTTACAAGGTTTTATATGTAATTAGAGAAGATTATAGGGGTCGATTTGTAAAAAACCCAAAAAAACTCACCATTACATAATATAGCATTAATTACTGTATTTGATGCACAATAGAGTATCATTGATGCAGGGATGGCAATTAAACGGGGGTAACCCGATCCCACCCAACTCTAATTTTTTTTGGAAAATTTTATTCATACGCAAAAGTATTTTACATACCCCGTTTTCTCCAAAAAAATTGATTCCTAACTCGCAACCACCCCCCCCCCCCCCCCCCCCCCCCCCCCCCTACATAGCATTAGTACCACCACCCCACCAATTCCCCTCCTCCTCCTTCCCCATCACTGCCGGAGCCGCCGCTGGAGCTTGTTGGTCTAGCATTGAAGCCACCCCCTCCCTCCTCCATCTTCCTCAGCCACTGCCACCACTTCCCCTCCTCCTCCTCCCCCATCACTGCCGGAGCCATCGCTGGAGCTCGTTGAGCCCTTCGTCGAAGCCACCTCCTCCCTCCATCTTCTCCATTGCTGCCAAAGCCCTAACCCACCCTAGAGTAGCCGGAAAAGGCTTCAGTGGTGGTGGGAAAGATGGAGGAGGTTGCTTCGATGACCAGCTTGACGAGCTCCGGTGGCGGCTCTGACGGTGATTGGGAAGGAGGAGGAGGGGAAGTGGTGGGGTGGCGGCTCCTGCGGTTTGGAAGGGGAGAAAGGAAATAGGTGATTTAGGTGGGGGTATGAGGTGAGAATTGACTTTTTGGAGGAAACGGGGGGGGGGGGGGTATGTGAAGTATTTTGGGGTATGTATAAAATTTTACTTTTATTTATTTCTTGGTTGGAACTACGAGGGTTATATTCATGACGCCCCAGCCCAGAAATAGAAGCAACTTTACAATTACTCAACTGCTGTTTCTCCGAGGACACAAAAACAGAGATGCAGTCGAGAGTAGAAAACAAAGAAAAATTGATCCATTTCCGGATCGAAAACTTAGCTAGAGCATCAGTACAATCATTAAGATCCCTCTTTACATGGGAGAATCTACATCATACTCTATTGGGATGGGTTTGGGCGGGTTAGAAATTGTTTGCGAAAATTCGATCGGGTTAGGAACGGAGTTGGGTTTGGCCTACCCCACTCCAAACCCGATCCGTTTACATATATATCAACTAACATATAGGTTAATATTAGTTGCACTTGCTATATCCCAAAATTTTCTTTCGTGAATATTATTGTTTAAGAAAAAGTTAACTTTTTTTATAGTTAAAATAAATTTATTTACTACTATGTTTTTTATTTCTCTTTTAGTTCAAACACAATTAAACTCGTTTCGATTTATCCTGTCGAAATATACTTGGGGTGAGATGGGTTTGAATTTTCGCTAATATAAATGAGATGCGTTTGAGATTTTTCTTTCAAGCCCAATACATGTTTGGGACGGGTCTGGAATAAGGTATTTCTTAACGAGGCGGACTAGAGATAGGGTTGCCCATTCCAAATCCGACCGTTGCCATCCCATATAGCTCGTCATTACTACTACTAAGAAAGAATTAATATTGCACCGTGGTATATTCTCTAAATACAACCGGACTAAAAAATTAAAAAATGACCCGCATTTCCTAGCATTAGATTCTCAAGAACAACCGGACACCCCTTTGTTCACTAGTCTTTTACTTGTATGATCACAAGAAGTTAGAAGACTCTCAAGTGACCATGCAAGTAGTGTGCTCAACCTCTATAGATATGATCTTGGATAGAAGGTTGAAGAGAGGAGGAGAGGGGGAAGAAGAGAGGAGATGGAGTTCAAAGATGAACTCACTAAAACCTTACTCTTTTAATTTATCCTTTAAGCCTAAAACTCATTAGTAGCTGAAAGGTATAGGTGTGAGCTATTTATAGCCCAAGGAAGCCCTTAGGTGGATGGTTAAGACCAAAGGAGAAGCTTTTATCTTTAAGGAGCTATCTCAGCCAAGTCATGCGCACGATCCTACAGTCGTGTGCACAAATTTAAAATTGTGTGCATGACTTTCCAACGTGTTGTCATGCCATAGGACCGTCCCATATGGGGCATAAGGTGGACATCAAATAGAGTGTAGCCAACTTGGATCGTGCGCACGACTTTGGAAAGCGGTGCGCACGACTTTAGTATGGTAGACAGATTTTGTGCTAAAATTCTGAGTACTGAAAAAACTAAGACAAAGTCGTGCGCACAACTTTGAAAGTAGTGCGTGCACGACTTTAGTCTGGTAGACAACACAAAAAACTTTTTTTCATCATAGACTAAGGCAAAGTCGTGCGCACAACTAGCCAACTATGCACACACTAAACATAGAGCTTCGGTTCTAGCTCCGAACGAAGTGATCGAAAAAGTCTATCATGCCCATGTTGTCATTCCTAGACTAAAGATGCCCATATATTTTGATTTAAAGGTTTGGAATGAACATGCATGCATTGACTTAACTGAAGAATCAATCGATCGGATAAGCGTCCATGTGTGTGTGATAACTAGTCATGCACCTTAAAACCCTACACAAAAAAGTAAAGTCTATTCCAAAAGGGTTAGAAATGTACCTTCCATGCCTAAGCATGGTGGGAGAGGACGGTAGGAAAGGCCTTGGCTGCAACGGTACATCTTTGACGAAAATGAACCAAACCTAAACTCTACGTACCCTTCCGCCTTTAGCTCACAACTACTCACTATACCGATAAAATAGGTTTATTTAAGTCACTAAAAACTAATTGCTACATAAGGAGACCTAACACTACATACTCAATCTTTCATTAGGTTCTAGACTGGGTCGTGCACACGACTTTAATATCGTGTGCACGACTTTCCACGTGTCATCATGATATAGAACTGTCCCATATGGGGCATAAGGTGGATATCAAATAGCGTGCTGCCGATTAGGATCAAGCGCACGACTTGGAGAAATCGTGTGCATAATTTAGTCTTGTAGAATATGCTTGATAGTCCCCAAATGACTAAGGCAAAGTCGTGTGTACGATATAAAGTCTTGCGCACGATTAGTTTGCTATATACACATAAATTTAGGATTTCGGCCATTGTTCTAAAAGAGGTGAAACGTTTGAAGTCTAGCATGTTCATGTGGTCATTTCTAAACTAAAAGATGCACACATATCTTTATCATTTGTTTCTGAAATGAACATACATGCAAAGAAAGAAAATAATAAAAAAGATCGAAAGAAACCAGGTGTGTGCGTGTGTGTTTAGCTAGTCATGCACCCAAACCTTAATCATAAGTGTAAAGTATATTCCCAAAGAGTTATAAATGTACCTTGCATGTCTAATCATGTGAGAAATGATAGTAGAAGTTGTTTTTGGCCGCAACGGTACTTCTTTGATGCAACTAAGCCAAACTTGACTCTACCATACTGACTTTAGCTTGCAGCTACTCAACTACACTGGTAAAGTTGGTTTGCTTAAGTCGTTAAAAACTAATGACAACATAAGAAGACCTAACAACTTTTGCTACAGTAAAATCACTGTTATATATATTTTTTTAAATCTCGTTTAAAAAAAATTGGTACTGCGCAATCATTGTAGCATTTGTTACTCTTTTGTATCAAATTGTTTCTTTTTAACAAAGAGCAACAATTTGATACTAAAGACAATAATTGCTACAATGAAAGCAATTGTTGCTCTTGCTATCGTGAAATCAATATAGCAATTTTTTTTTATAAAATATTCTTTTTTTTAATTTGCTATTGTCAAATCAATATTGCAATCGTTGCCTTTTATTATCAAATTATTGTTCTTCATGTGATTTTATTGTACAATTGTATGTAGGGATAAAATGGATATTTTTTAAACGGAAGTACTTAATGTAATCGAAAATATTTTACTTTCCTTTACGTTAAATATTTTTTTTATCAGGAATTAATCATCAGTTTTCTCCTTTTTTTTTAGAAAGAATAACCTTTGTTTTGAAATAAAAAAACAGAGGTTTCATATTGTCAAAAAAAAAAGGGGATTTGTAGTCTTAACTCTCAAGTCTTAATGAGAACTAGAGGCTGTTACAATCCGAGGCCCTCGCGCAGTGGAACACGACACGCGTAGAAGCACCACGGTGGAGACAACCACCGACAAAACCGAGCGAGTAGATAAACACAAGCAAAACATCCAAGAAATTCCATTAGCGACCGATCAATGGATTCACTAGTATGGAAAAAACTCAAGTATAAGTACACTTGTCTTTGACTAATCCCATATATACCCACAAAGAGATACCTCCTAGAGAGAATAGATCCCACAGCCCTACACCCTGAAGAACACCGAAGAGAACCCTCTCCGAAGCATTCCGATCTCCAATGGATTCCCTTCCTTCTTTCATGATGATGGCTACAATCTAAACTCTCCCTTAGGTTGCTCTTGTGCCTCCATTGATCACCTAGGTTTGTCCTAGGACCTCCCTTTTATAGGGTTATATTCGTATCCGACTTGGAGAAGGACTCACACGAGAAAGCCCAGGCCGAACCGCCTCACCGGCGTGCTACCATATGAAGTCATGTGCACGACCTAACCCAGTCTTCTTGCCCGACTTTTTTGTCGATGCCAGGTCGTGCGCACAACTCTTCCTGGCCGAGTTCTTCGCCCCTTGTGATTTGTCTTCTGCCGCTTCTTTCGCACGAACCTTGAAATTGTATGCGGCTTGTTTGGAACGAGCCGCATCTTCAACAGAGACGTGTGTGGACATGAAACTTGCAGCCAAACAGTCAAAGTGGTAGTCTCATCCTCGTGGAGGCACCAAATTTCAATAAAAGACTATTCTCACTTGAAAATTTATTCCCCCATGGTGCGGACCCCCTAGGGTTCATCCCATGGCCCATAGACCACCCGCTAGCGCTCCATTCACCTGGAGTTATCCCATCGGATTGTCCCTTAGTTTGTTCAAACAACATTAGTCGTGGGACTTGGGCGGTCTGATCCAAATTTGACCCGCCCAACCCAAACAATGGACAATCATGGGCAAAGTTGGTTAAAAACTTGGACGGATTTGGACAAAAAAAGATCAATCCGATTTTAATTTGGACAGATTTGGGCATCATCTTTCCCAACCTGAGGAACCCGAAGAACCCGAGTAGGTGAGTACAGCGGCATACATGCTTGTAGGGTTGCTGTTGTTGATCCATCACGATAGCCAATCGATGGATGTTTTAGAGAGAGAGTGTGTGGTGTTGGTTGATTTATTTTTTGTAATGGTGGTAATTGTTAGTTAATAGAATAATTTACTCTTTTTTTTTGTTTTGCTTTTAAGTGATCAAGTATTTCTATTTACTAGTAAGAAACCCGGGCAATGCCCGAATGTGCTTGATGCATGCCATTTGGCAAATATGATATCGCAACTGTTCGAAGAAGTGTGAAATCTGAAGTGAGTGTGATTCAATTGTTAGAGAGAAAGAGTGAGAGAGAGATATTAACATCAAATGACCATTAAATATTATCGAATGAAAATTTATCATATTTATGGTAGGTTTTTAAATGGATTTAAAAGAGAGCTGCGTTCACACACAAAGAAGAATTCTAGCTCTTTAAAAGACGTCCACGTGTCACAACACGGGTTGAGCTTCCATGGATTCTCCGGATCCACGGGCAAAACGGATTAAGGTGTGTGTAGGTTGGATTGGGCATGGGCAGACCCTTCAACCCGCCCAAGTCCCACCCCTAAACAGCATGACTCAAAAAAGTAATGCTATTTTGCCGAGTTCAAATTTTCAAATATTCTTTCTATAAAAAAGTAAAGAAAATGAAAGAAAAATCAAATATCCTCCTGATGGACCGTAAGTTGGACTTGGAGTGGCAATCCTTGACCCGACCCGCCAACCCAACCCGAACCCGACCCGAAGTTAGCGGGTTTGGGTTTGGCCTAAACGGGTTCGGGTCATAAACAGGCCGACCCGATTGGCCCGTTTATTTAATGGGTCGGGTTCGGGTTTGTACTTATAACCCGATTGACCCGACTTGACCCGTTTACCAAATGGGTCGTGTCAACCCGACCCGACCTGAATTGACCGACCCAACCTGAACCAACTCGACCCAACCCGGCCTAATCCGACCCGTATGACCCAACCTAACAGGTTTACATGAGTTCTGTTGACCCAACCCGAGCCAACCCGACCCAACACGACCCGACTTGTTTAGTAAACGGGTTAAACGGGTCGGGTCGGGTCAACCCGTTTATTAGGCGGGTCGGGTTTGGGTTTAAGTTTTTGACCCGTTTTTTAAACGGGTCGGGTTCGGGTTGGGTGTTTTGCCTTTATACCTATGTCTCAACCCGACCCGAACCGACCCATTGCCACCCCTAAGTTGGACCCCGTTGGTGGTCCCGACTCGCATCACAATGGCCCACTGAGGCGCAACCATCCAATATCCATCCACCTAATCTCTCTCTCTATATATATATTTAAAAGGAGAATGCTTCTCCAACATCGAGATGGGTGTTGGAACATCCTAACGGTACATTCGATCACAACCATCTGATACATACCAGTTAGGATGGGTGCGATACCGTGATTCACCAATCCGAGATAGGTGCCGGTCATCCGATGCCACGTCAGGATGTGCCCAAGACCTCGAGGATGGAAAAGGCCTGCTCATCTGAAAAGGTGTCAGACAGGGAACCTTTCACACATGGGAGCAAGTAAGTGCCACCAGGCAAAGAACCCGTTGGTGGTAACGGTGATGATGTAACTCGGATGGACCTTCAGTGGAATCGCAGCTGCACTGCAATTCACACCGACGATGTTACCACCGGTTCTCGTAGGTTTCTATCAGCTGTCGGCCCTTGTTCTTCTCTTGCTCATCCCTCTCCTTCTACTGCTAATCTGGAGATCAGGGGGTCTCTCTCCCGAGAGCCACCGCCGGCTCCCTCCATCCCCACCCAGGCTTCCCATCATCGGTAACCTCCACCAGATGGGCCCACTGCCCCATCGTTCCCTCCACGCCCTCTCCAAGAAATACGGCAACCTCATGCTTCTCTATCTGGGCCGGGTCCCGACCATCGTGGCCTCGTCCGCGGACGAGGCCCGCGAGATCTTGAAGACTCATGATCTCGTCTTTGCTAGCAGGCCTCAGTTGAAGATGAGCCAGGTCGTGTTCTACGGAGGCGTCGATATGGCTTTAGCACCCTATGGTGAGCACTGGAGGCGATTGAGGAAGCTATGTGTCGTCAACCTCTTCAGCGGAAGAATGGTAGAGTCCTTTCGGCTCATACGCGAGGAGGAGGTAGACTTCACGATCCAGGAGGTTTCCTCACATGTTGGTGCAGTGGTGGATATAAGCGAGATACTGCACTTCTTTGCCAACAACATCCTTTGTAGGGTTATTTCTGGAAAGTTTCAGATTGGGGAAGAAGGCCGGAACGGCATGTTCCGCGAGCTGATAGAGGAGAGCAGTGCACTCTTTGGAGCAGTTTATGTTGGGGACTACCTCCCAGGTTTGGCATGGATGGACGTTTTCTTCGGCCTGGGCACGAGAGCTAAGAGGGTCGCCAAGAGATGGGATGATATGCTTGAGCAAGTAATCAAAGAGCATGCCAATCGATCCGAGGGCGATTGGCCCGAGAACACCGATTTCATCGATGTCTTGCTCTCTCTTCAGAAGGACCCTAACATGGATTTTGTCTTGACCCAAGAGCACATCAAAGCACTCTTGATGGTAATTTCTCTCAATAATCAAATCTTTCTCTTTTTTTTTATCTTCTAACTTTTGAACAAAGAACTCAATCAGATAAATAGCACTCCAATCCTTAACTCAAATTTGTGTAAAAACTCAATTTGGTATGAGTTTAAGGGCAGGATCTGATTTTGGAGCTTTTACTTGGATTTGAGTAAATACACAATGTTGGCTGAATAGTAAGGCTATAAATAGGAATACCCTTAGTGATGATCGTTAAGAATTTGATATGGGATTTGAGTCTCCCCTGATTTGGAAAATAATAAGAGTAAACTAAGTTTGGTATAAGTCTGAGTAAAGGAATGGCGCGGTCTTTTTGGCCTTTTCACTCGGATTTAAATCTAAGTCATGATTGAGTAAGGGTTGGAGGTAATCCTAAGTTTGACACCATTCATTTCTTATTGATTAGCATCATGATGAGAGGGTCTCTAACTGATAGCTCAAATGGTAAGACATGCAACCCGTGGCCTTGGTCAAAGGTTCGAATAAGTGCTACTGCATATTTCCTCTCGCTTTGTATTGCCAGGCCTTCCCTGGGTGTGATTCACCCTCTGTATCTAGTAACTGAAGTTGATCAGGATTAAGTAAAACATAACCATGGTAATATTTAAAAGCTGGCTACATCATTCTTATATGTTATTTTTTACAGAACATGTTTGCTGCGGGAACCGACACATCATACATAGTCTTGGAATGGGCAATGGCTGAGCTTGTTCGAAACCCAAAATCAATGAAGAAGCTACAAAATGAGGTGAGAGGGATAGTCGGTGGTAAATACAAGGTCGGGGAGGAAGATTTATGTGAGATGGACTACTTGAAAGCCGTGATAAAAGAGGTCTTGCGGTTGCACCCTCCAGCTCCATTGTCGCTCCCACGAGAGTCGATGGAGAATTGTGAGATTGGATTATATAAAGTTCCAAAGCACGCAAGGGTTATCATCAATCTTTGGGCGATCGGAAGGGACCCTAGGTTTTGGGAAGCACCGGAGGAGTTCCGTCCTGAGAGGTTCATCGACAATCCTGTGGATTTTAAAGGGATTGATTTCCAGTTCATCCCATTCGGGGCTGGTCGGAGGATTTGCCCTGGTATGAAGTTTGCAGTTTCGACTACGGAGCTTGTGTTGGCAAACCTGATACATCGATTCGATTGGGAGTTGCCCGCCGGCCTGACGACAGAGAACCTGGACATGGATGAGGCTCCGGGAATAGCCACCCATCGAAAGCACAGCCTTCGCCTTGTTGCAAAACATTTTTCTTTTGTTTCAACTGAAGGTGATATCTGATTAATAGACTATCAGTCTATCTCTCTGTCTGTACCTCTCTTCCAATTATCTGTAATGGAGAGAAAGGGAAGCTATCTATTATAAAAGTAAATTTTAGATTAAGGTTCAATTGCTTGGATATTTTATAATACATCTATTCTGACCCCCAAATTTTTTTTTTGGGGTATAGCAGAAGAGTGGATATCATGACTTCATAATCCTAAGATCCTCATACACAAGGGCCGAAATAGGCAAAGGGATATCGGTCTCCCATATCCCTCAACCCTAGATACCCAGGCATCATGGACTAACCAATTGATGTAGGCACCGATAAGGTACACTACAATCCTAAACCCTTTTAGGGTTCTCTTTGGTCAATAACTAAGGTTTAGTGATCAATATAGCGACATATAACTCAAAAGGACAGCAACTTAGATTATCTCACGCAGTTCTAAAAAGTCCATGCAATCAACATATAGCAGATTTAAGACTTAAAAAAAAAAGATACAATATTATCACAAAACTAATTTCAGCAAATAAAAGGTTAAATCGCAGCAATAGATATTAAAATTTAAAGAGAGGCTTGCATCAGAACTTTCACTAAAAATAGGCTAAATATGTTTACTAGGGTTACCGACAGGCTATAGATAGCAAAACTAGTAAATAGGCATACGTTAGGGCTTCAACTAGCGATGAAAAGGACGATGACGGCTGCGATGCAGAGCGGAGGCAATGGAAACAAATGAAAAACGATGCGGATGCGAGGGGAATATAAAGTAAAAGATAGATACTTCCTGGGGTTTTCCGTCGTGGGTCGATTGTGAGGATGCGCCGATGATCCTACACACGGAGCAAGGCCGGTCGTCGGGAGAAGCCGAAACCTTCGAAAAATCAACACCAAAGCCTTCGCGAGGCGAAGTCACTGATGCGGCAAGGATCGGGGACACGCGTCTCTCCCGGAAGCACTCACGAAGAGGCACAAATTTCAGCAATGAGCAAAGAACTGAATTCTTCTTCTTTCTTCATCTTTTTGTAGAATTAGGGTTTCTGTTTGGAAGGACAAGATCAAAGGGGAATAAGGGAGGATGGTGGGGATTCAAAGGGCTAAGAAAGGCAAGGAAAAGGGAGAGAAACAAGGGAGAGAAGAAAGAGAGAAGAGAGGGACGGACTAGGGGTCCGGGCCTCGGTTTCCATGCGGACAAGGGAGCCGGTCGGGTGGTTCACGGGAAAAGAGAAAGGGGGTGGGGGCGGTAACTCAATAGAAGACCTATTGGGCTTAAGATAAGCCCATTTAATCCCTAACTGAAGCCCATAACTTGCCACGTCATCTAAATGGAGCTATTTTGCTATCTAACCATCGGTTTCGAGATCTAATCTCGTCCGTCGGTACCCCGCAAATACACACACCCAGAATTTTATTAATATCATGTAGAAACTCGCCCGAGAAGACCCGGATTCAATCCGAAAAGCCCTCGGATGAGATCATGGACATCCCCCATGAATTGGGCAAAAACACAAATAGTACTAAGTGCTGAAATCAGGCCAAAAACATAGAAAAATAGCTAAAAACTGAAATAAACGACGAACAAATCCCATATGGGTAATGTCCTCCAAGCATAAAATAAAACGACTGTAAATAATGATCTCTAACGATGAACTGAAGATGCGACGATGATCTGATGATGCTGATCATGCTGCATCAACTCCCCCGGACTAGAAAGAACTTGACTCCGTCGAGTGGACGTCCAGCTGCTGTACGAGGTCGGGCCGCTGTGATCGCAACTGTCGCTCTTCCACCCAGGTACAGTCTGAAAGTAGCCTGCCTACCCACGGAACAAGGAACCGTCGGAAGACATCGCGGCGGGTAGCAAACTCTCTGACGTCAACGATCTCCTGTATCTGCTCTGTCTCATCTCGCTGTGCATCTGAAAAAGGAATCTGTGGCGCTGAAGGCGTATCTGGCCGGTCTCCGTGGAAAGGGAACAACTCTGAGATGTTGAAGATCGACTATGTCGGCATATCATCTGGCAAATCCAGCAGGTAAGCATTGGGTCCCAATGCTTTGAGAACACGAAAGGGCCCAAACTTCCTCTGGCTCAGCTTCCCATAAGAACCTGTGGGAAATCACTCTCTGCGAAAGTAAACGAGGACCCAGTCCCCTGGCTGAAAAGTGCTCTCGCGCCTGTGTAAATCTGCGCTTGCCTTATACTTGGCATTGCTTTCCCTCAGTTTCTCAAGCGACTCCCGCTGTACGGTCTTGATGTGTTCAAGGAATTCATCAGCACTCGCAGGACCTGTACGCGGTAAGGCAGTTCTATCCAGAAAATGGGGAATAACATGGCCATAGACGATTTCAAAAGGGGTTTTACCTACTAAGCGATTAATTGAACTGTTATATACGAATTCAGCTTGGGGTAAAACTACATCCCACTATTTTGGTCTTTCACCAGCTAGACATCGAAGCATATCCCCTAGGCTACAGTTGACAACTTTCGTTTGTCCATCAGTTTGAGGGTGATACGCGCTACTGTATTGAAGTTTAGTTCCTAGCTTTGACCAAAGAGTACGCCAAAAGTGGCTTAAGAATCTAGTGTCGCTATCAGATGTGAATGATCGTGGAATGCCATGCAGACGAACAACTTCCCTAAAGAATAACTCAGCTACATGAGATGCATCAAAAGTTTTCCTACATGGTATGAAATGGGCCATTTTAGAAAATCGGTCTACAACCACAAAGATTCAATCGATGCGCCGAAGTGTTCGAGGTAGACCTACAATGAAATCCATGGTGATATCCTCCCAAGGACAAGCAGGGATTAGTAGAGGAATGTACAGACCTGTGTTCTGCTTTCTGCCTTTGAACATTTGACAGGTCCGACATCGTTGCACAAACTTGACGACATTTTTCCTTACGTGAGGCCAAAAGTAGCGTCGCTCCACTGACTCAATTATTTTGGTTTGGCCAAAATGACCTCCCAAATTACTTCCGTGCAAGTCGTGGATTAACGTGTCTCTAAAAGATTCATTAGGATTTTCCTCAGAGACGGTCCCTTCATGGGTGTTCTGAACTAGACTCTCGTGAAGGGAACACTCAGGGATGCACAGGCGGGTTCCACAGAACAAGAATCCCTCTTGGATGATATACGATGCCGTGGGATCAGTACCCGTTTCCTGACAGGATTTTCAGATAGGACCGAAGTACGGATCAATCGCGTACATTGATTTCAGAGCGTCAAAGGAAACAACGACGGGCTGTAAAGTGACTAGCATCAGGCCTCATCGACTCAAAGCGTCAGCAGCTTTATTCAGGACTCCAGCCTTATATCTGAGGTTGAACGTGTATTCTTACAAGAAATTTAACCACTTGGCATGATGTTGGTTCAAGCTATGCTGAGACTTCAGATAGCGAAGCGCCTCGTGGTCAGAATTGAGCACAAATTCTCGCTGGATCAAGTAATGCCTCCAGTGCTTGAGGGCTTGAACAACCGTGTAAAACTCAATGTCGTATGTCGAGTAATTCAAACGCGCGGTGTTCAGCTTCTCGCTGAAGAATACGACGGGACGTCCCTCTTGACTAAGGACTGCTCCTATCCCGACGTGAGAGACATAACAATCGATCTCAAAGACCTTCTCAAAGTTCGGGAGTGCCAAAACTGGAGCACTCATCATCTTGGTCTTGATGAGGTCGAAGCTCGCTTCAACTTCGGGGGTCCAAAGGAAACCACCCTTCTTCATACAGTTCGTGAGAGGTGCAATGACGGAACTAAAGTTCTTAATGAATCTGTGATAAAAGGATGCTAGACCATGGAACCGTCGCACATCACTAACGTTCTTTGGAACAGGCCATGACTTGATGGCTTCGACCTTCTCTGGATTGACCCGTATCCCTTCGGAGCACACGATGTAGCCTAGAAATGTCAAGCTGTCTGTCAGGAAGGTGCACTTCTTCAGATGGATGTACAGCTTATCTTTCCTTAGCATTTTTAGGACCTCTCGCAAGTGCTCGACATGTTGTTCAGCTGTCGTACTATAGATAAGAATGTCATCAAAGTATACGATAACGAACTTCCCTATGAATGGTCTGAGCACCTGATTCATAAACCTCATAAAGGTACTTGGTGCATTCGACAGACCAAATGGCATTACTAGCCATTCATACAGTTCTTTCCGGGTTTTAAATACAGTCTTCCATTCGTCACCGGGTCGTACGCGGATTTGATGATAACCGCTACGAAGATCGATTTTTGAGAAGATTTTTGTTCCATGTAGCATGTCAAGCATATCATCTAATCGAGGAATCGGAAATCTATATTTGATCGTTATTCGATTGATGGCACGACAATCTATGCACATTCTCCATGTCCCATCCTTCTTGGGAGTTAGGAGTGCCGGTACTACGCATGGACTCATGCACTCTTGGATTAGTCCCTTTTGCAGTAACTCGGTAACCTGTCGACGCATCTCCTCATATTCAGACGGGCTCATTTGGTAGTGAGGAAGGTGAGGTAGCGTCGCTCCTGGGACTAGGTCAACGCAATGTTAAATATCCCGAAGAGGTGGAAGTCCTTCAGGTAGTTCCTCTGGGATGAGATCATTGAAGTCAGGAATGCTAGGGCCCTCTGTGGTTTCTTTTGCTACGAGGAAAAAGATGGAGCGAGATCCTCTAAGCTCGTCTTCGAAGCAAGCTTGTGTCAGCAATGTTGGTAGGGCCTTCGGCTTCTCTTTTGGTAATTTCGGGGTGACGGGTGGGGGTGTCGGCTCACTAGAAATGGGTTTCAGGGGCTCCCTCTGAGGCACTAAAGTGATGTTATAGTCGTCTTTGCAGAAGGAGTACGTGTTTTTCTCCCCATCATGTGTTGTGTTTCTGTCGTACTACCACGGACGGCCCAACAGAATGTGACAAATGCCCAAGGGCGCCACGTCACATCACACAGCTTCCTTATACATCTTGCCAATGGTGTATTCAACTAGGCATCGCTCTTTGATAGCGACATCTGATCCTTTCTTAAACCAAGACAAGTTATATGGCTTGACCAGCTTCTCTGTCTTGAGCCCTAACTTGTCAACCATGATCTGGGCGACCAAGTTCTCGGTACTACCACTGTCTATGATGAGGAC
The DNA here is from genome assembly GCA_947650365.1 of Chamaelirium japonicum. Taxonomy (NCBI): domain Eukaryota; kingdom Viridiplantae; phylum Streptophyta; class Magnoliopsida; order Liliales; family Melanthiaceae; genus Chamaelirium; species Chamaelirium japonicum. Next base: position 19,828,526 of record OX393551.1, on the reverse strand, counting down.
ACAATGCCTCCCCTTTGAGGTATAGGTGGTGTGAAAGATGTTCCTTCTAAGCCATCGATCTGGTTCAAGAGCTTTCAGGGTCGACAAGACACGGTGCATGACTAGTGCATGTGTTGCCTCATTAGCTTCAGCGACGACATCATGTGTTTCGTCATCCTCCTGATATTCGACATCTCTAAAATCATCATCATGCCCTTCTTCAGCCATGTTGTTCATGGTTTCCTCAGTTGGCTCTTCACTTTCTGTCAGATGGGTCTGAGGTCTCCTTTTTGGGCATTGGGCGATGAGGTGTCCTACTTCTCCGCACTCGAAGCATTTATAAGTCGCTCCGGTTGGTCGACTTCCTGTCGCACCTCACTCACGACTTGATGGTTCAACCCGACCAGGGGGTTGATTGGTTCTTGATGGAGTGGTAGTCGGAGTGGGAACATGTGGGGTAACTCTAGTAGGAGGTGCGCCTCTTCCAGCTGAAGGGGCACCTGGGGGTACTCTAGGGACAACTTCTCTCCTAAAGGCTCGTTGTTGAATCTTCTCAGCCTGAGAGCTTGCCTCGATGCTTCCATCACAGTGAGGATGGTCTGCATTGCTAGCGCGTCCTGAATTTGATAACGCAACCCCGAGACGTAGCGTGCAGCTTTCTGTTCATCGTCTTTCGGGATGGCGTTGCGAATGGTCAGGATGTCAAACTCTTTAGTGTACTCCTGTACGCTTCGATTGCCTTGTTTCAGACTAAGCAACCTCTGGTACAGAGAGGTACGGTAGTCAGGAGGAAGGTATTTCAGTCGCATCTTATCACGTATTTTGGCCCACGTTGCGACCTTTGGCTTCCCTTTCCTAAGGCGACTTGTTTGCAACTCTTGTCACCAAACCAAAGCGGCTCCTTTCAGTTTAGTTGCCACAAGTTTGACCTTTCGATCGTCAGGGAGATCTTTCCATTCAAAGAAGTGCTCGATGCTTTCTATCCAGTCGAGGAATGCGTCAGCATCATGGCTTCCCCTAAAGTCATCGATGTCAACTCGGACTCCATAACCTTGGGATCTCTCAAGGGCTCGCACAAGGCGCTCTTCCATACCGTGCTGATTATGCGCATGCTGCTCTCTAGGGTTTCTGGCACGACCGAACTGAACGTACTCGCGTTCGAAGTCTACGTCGGACTCGTCCAACTCAGCTTCAGACTCAGGGGGCGACTCAAGATAGTCAGCTCGATTTCGCTCTTGCGGTTGGTACCGGTTGTGATTCTGAGGTAGGGCTTGGTTCTGGTTCTGAGGTGGGTTTGGAATCGGATTTCATTTAAGCCCTGGCTTCGATCTTGCTCTTCGACCCTATGACCCTCGGTATGTGGATTGGCTTCTGTCCCTCCCGAGTCTTCTTCGACCGGTCGGGTATAAGGGTTGATGCCTCTATCTTGTAACAACAATCCTAGCCTGTCTGTGATCTCTTGCAACAAGGTTGCATGTCGATCCAAAGTATTTTCGGTCGCTTCTTGCCAAGCACCACGAGGTTGTGGTCCTCGGGAAAAACATCCCCGATTCTGGGCATCCCGGTACAGATGGGTACGATCAGCCATGGGTTATGAGATATGCAGATGTTTCACACAATGCAATCCTAACGCTAGATGCAATTTCAAGCACGCAAGATTATGCCCTATGCAAAATCAGCAAATAAGAAGATGAGGGTTTGCTGAAATTCAGCACTCAAAAGAAACCCGAACAGTTTCTTTCGAGCTCTGATACCAACTTGATGTAGGCACCGAGAAGGTACACTACAATCCTAAACCCTTTTAGGGTTCTTTTTGGTCAATAACTAAGGTTTAGTGATCAATATAGCGACATATAACTCAAAAGGACAACAACTTAGATTATCTCACGCAGTTCTAAAAAGTCCATGCAATCAACATATAGCAGATTTAAGACTTAAACAAATAAAGATGCAATATTATCACAAAACTAATTTCAGCAAATAAAAGGTTAAATCGCAGCAATAGATATTAAAATTTAAATAGAGGCTTGCATCATAATTTTCACTAACAATAGGCTAAATATGTTTGCTAGGGTTACCGACAGGCTATAGATAGCAAAACTAGTAAATAGGCATACGTTAGGGCTTCAACTAGCGATGAAAAGGACGATGACGGCTGCGATGCGGAGCGGAGGCAATGGAAACAAATGAAAAACGATGCGGATGCAAGGGAAAAATAAAGTAAAAGATAGATACTGCCTGGGGTTTTTTGCCGTGGGTCGATTGCGAGGATGCGCCGATGATCCTGCACACGGAGCAAGGCCGGTCGTCGGAAGAAGCCGGAACCTTCGGAAAATCAACACCAAAGCCTTCGCGAGGTGAAGTCGCGAATGCGGCGAGGATCGGGGACACGCGTCTCGCCCGAAAGCACTCACGAAGAGGCACAAATTTCAGCAATGAGTAAAGAACTGAATTCTTCTTCTTTCTTCATCTTTTTGTAGAATTAGGGTTTCTGTTTGGATGGCCAAGATCAAAGGGGAATAAGGGAGGATGGTGGGGATTCAAAGGGCTAAGAAAGGCAAGGAAAAGGGAGAGAAACAAGGGAGAGAAGAGAGAGAGAGAAGAGAGGAACGGACTAGGGGTCCGGGCCTCGGTTTTCGCGCGGACAAGGGAGCCGGTCGGGTGGTTCACGGGAAAAGAGAAAGGGGGGGGGGGGCGGTAACTCAATAGAAGACCTATTGGGCTTAAGATAAGCCCATTTAATCCCTAACTGAAGCCCATAACTTGCCACGTCATCTAAATGGAGCTATTTTGCTATCTAACCGTCGGTTTTGAGATCTAATCTCGTCCGTCAGTACCCCGCAAACACACACACCTAGAATTTTATTAATATCATGTAGAACCTCGCCCGAGAAGACTCGGATTCAATCCGAAAAACCCTCGGATGAGATCATGGACATCCCCCATGAATTGGACAAAAACACAAATAGTACTAAGTGCTAAAATCAGGCCAAAAACATAGAAAAATGGCCAAAAACAGAAATAAACGACGAACAAATCCCATATGGGTAATGTCCTCCAAGCATAAAATAAAACGACTGTAAATAATGGTCTCTGACGATGAACCAAAGATACGGCGATGATCTGATGATGCTGATCATGCTGCATCAACTCCCCCGGACTAGAAAGAACTCGACTCCGTCGAGTGGACATCCAGCTGTTGTACGAGGTCGGGCCGCTGTGCTTGCAACTGTCGCTCCTCCACCCAGGTACAGTCTGAAAGTAGCCTACCTACCCACCGAACAAGGAACCGTCGGAAGACACCGCGGCGGGTAGCAAACTCTCTGACGTCAACGATCTCCTGTATCTGCTCTGTCTCGTCTCGCTGTGCTCTGTCTCGTCTCGCTGTGCATTTGTCTCGTCAACGATCTCCTGTATCTGCTCTGTCTCGTCTCGCTGTGCAATCCTGGGCTCTAGTCGCATCGGTCAAGAGCAGCACCCTTGTACATGACCGCTTCGCTAACTCCCCTAAAGCCTCTCGGGTCGCCCAAAATTCAGCTTGGATTGGAGAAGACGCCCCACTTTTAATAGCTGTAGCAGCAATAACATGTCCCTTGCTATTCGAAAGAACCCAGGCTCCACTCGCCTTGTCCCCCATTGCCATGTAAGAACCATCAGTCCACAGTAGCAAGTCCACAGTAGCAAATCCATTGCCATGTAAGAACCATCAGTCCACAGTAGCAAATCCACTGCCAGATCGGACCGGACGCCCAAAAAGTTTATCGCATCTATCCTTTTAGAAAGTCCACATCGCCACAACAAATAACTTTCCTGGCAAAATATGTGCACCTCGACTACCCGTCCGGTCATCAAGATGGAAAAATGGTTGCGAAAAGAAATTGAGGCTTGTACCCAACTTCATGCAATGCCAAATTTCTAGTGCCTTCGGGCACCTCCAAAATACATGTTCAATGTTTTTCTCTGGATCACTACACCAAGGACAACACCCATATCCCGTATGAATCCTCTACCCGATAAAGAGGCCGCCGGTAATGCCCCAAGCATTAGCTTCCACAAAAACATATGAACTCGCGGGGGCACCCTCAACTTCCAAATGATCGGCCCGCTCCAAGAAGGCTTCAACTCTTGCCCAAGCTCCAAACCCCCCCCATAAAACCGCCAGCTTCACGAGCCAGCCTATCAAAGACGCCTCAACGTACGCCACCATTCTTTCGATGCTTAATTTCCTCTCCTGCCAACCCTGCCTAGACTCCATCTCAGCCTGATATTTTCCTCGAATCCATCGTGACCCTGCACCATCATCCGTTAGATGATACGACAAATTGGCTACCTCCATTTGAAACTATTTGACATGAAAGCAAGGAATCTGCAGGGTGGTTGGCCGCCGTCACCACCCTGTCGGCCACCACCCACGGTGGCCGATGGGGCAGCGTGGGTAGTGGCCAACGGCGATGGCGGTGGGTGGTGGCCGATGGGGCGTCAACACCGTGAAATGCTCTAGCGCACATGGGTCGGCACATTTCACTGATACACCGACGCATCATGCGTGCCGATGCATTTTCCTGATGCGTCGGCGCATTATGTGCGTGCACCAGTGCATTTCAATGGCTACGATTGGGCCATGGGATGAACCCAATAGGGATGCCACCACCTTCTATCGTCGCTGTGTCGTGCCGAACTTGCGTCCCAAATCTCATTTCTTCTTTCTTGCTTACTATTTTTATATTACATCCATCCAATCTTCCATTAAAAGCCTTTCACTGTGGGCCACAATAGAATGTGCTGGTGCCTTTCACTGTGGGACCCTTTCACTGTGTCCCACAGTGAAAGGCACTATCGCCTGCGGTGAAAGACACTATCGCCCGCAGTGAAAGGCTTTTAATGGAAGAAATGAGAGTCGGAGGGAAGTTCGTCATGGCTGACGCCCCATTGGCCACCACCCACCACCATTGCCACTGGCCACCACCCTCGCTGCCTCTTTGGCCACCACGGGTGGTAGCCGCCGGGGCGACGGCGGCGTGCAACAAGTGGTCAGTGGCCGTCGCTGTCGACGGCGGATGGTAGTCGACTAGGTGGCATCATCGGTGAGAGGTGCCCGCTGGTGGTCGATGGCGACAAGCACATTAGTAAAGATGCACCGGAGCATCAATAAAGATACATCGGCGCATAAGTGAAGATGCGCCGGTGCATTAGTGAAGATGCACCGGCGCATTCTATTGCGGCTCGCAGTGAAAGGCGTCGACGCATTCTACTAGGTTTCTATGAGCTCTCTTGTGGCTATAAAGGGGTGATCCGATCGGGAGAGATCATAGCTGCAGTGCAATCCACAGAGACGATGTTACCAATGGTTCTCCTAAGTTTCTATGAGCTCTCTGCCATTGCTCTTCTCTTGCTCTTCCCTCTCATTCTATTGTTAATATGGAGTCTCTTTCTCGTGAGCATCCGATGGCGGCTCCCTCCATCCCCAACCAGGCTTCCCATCATCGGGAACCTCCACCAGATCGGCCCACTACCTCATCACTCCCTCCACGCCCTCTCCAACTAGTACGGCAACCTCATGCTTCTCTATCTCGGCCGAGGTCCCAACCCTCGTGGCCTCGTCCACGGACGAGGCCGGTGAGATCAAGAAGAAACATGATCTTGTCTTTGCTAGCAAGCCTCTATTGAAGACGAGCCAGGTCCTGCTCTACGGAGACGTCGACAAGACTTTCGCACCCTATGGTGAGCACTGGAGGCAAGTGAGGAAGCTATGCGTCGTCAACCTCTTCGGTTCTTGCGCGAGTAGGAGTTGAACTTCACGATTCAGAAGGTCTCCTCACATGTTGGTGCAGTGGCCGATATGAGCGAGATACTGTACTTCTTCGCCAACAACATCCTTTGTAGGGTTGTTTCTGAAAAGTTCCGGATTAGGAAAGAAGGCCGGAACAACATGTTCTGTGAGCTGATAGAGGAGAACATGTTCCGGATTGATGGTTTCAAAGCACTCTCGATGGTAATCTCTCTCAAAAACCAAATCTTTGTCGTTTTTTTTTCTTCTAAAGTTTGAATAAAAAACGCAATCAGATATAGAGCACTCCAATCCTTTACTCAAATTTAAGCAAATATTCAATTTGGTATGAGTTTGAGTAAGGACAAGAGCTGATTTTGGAGCTTTAGCTCAGATTTGAGTAAATACTCAACATTGGATGAAAATGTAGTAAATAGGAAGACCTTTATAAATGACCGTGGAGAATTTGGTATGAGATTTGAGTCTCCCCCGATTTGGTGGAAAATCTAAATAAACTAAGTTTGGTATAAGGCCGAGTAAAGGAATGGATCAGACTTTTAGACCTTTTTACTCAGATTTAATAATGAGTCATGATTTGAGTAAGGGCTGGAGGTAATCCTAATTTTGACACCACTTGATCATTTCTTATTGATTAGCATCATGATGAGGGGTCTCGACCTGATGGCTCAGTTGGCAAGACATATACAACCCGTGGCCTTGGTCAAGGGTTCTAGTAAGTGCTACGACATATTTCCTCCCGTTTTGTAGTGTCAGGCTTGTCGTGGGTGTGATTCATCCTTTGTATCTAGTACCTGAAGTCAATCCGGATTAAGTGAAATATAACCTTGGTGATATTAACTGAGGTAAGAGGGATAGCCGGTGGTAAATCCAAGCTTGGGGAGGAAGATTTACGTGATACTCTACTTAAAAGCTGTGATAAAAGAGGTCTCGCGGTTGCACCCTCCAGCTCCTTTGTCACTCCCATGAGAGTCGATGGAGGATTGCAAGATCGGATTCTATAAAGTTCTGAAGCACGCAAGGGTTATCATCAATCATTGGGCGATCGGCCGAGACCCTAGGTTTTGGGAAGCACCGGAGGAGTTCCGTCCTGAGAGGTTCGCCGACCAATGTCCACCCCTATGCATATTCCATCACCCCATGGCATACACCACTTGCCCCCCTTCCTTTGTACGCCACCTGCATCACCACCTTCCTTCCCTTCCCTTCCTCATAACTGCTGGAGTTTCCATCGCCTCCCCTTCACCTCCTCATTCTCGTCCTCGCCATCGTCATCATTCTCCTCCTTCTTTTCCATCGCCGGACCTGTTGCACACCTCCCTTTCTCTTCCTCTTTGCCCATTGCTAGAGTCGTCGCCACCTCCCCTTCATCATGATCCCTCCTCTTCATGTCCATCGTCACCCTCCTTTCCCATTTCCGAGATGACCGGAGGAAGGAGGAGGCAGCGACGGCTCTGACAATGGGGAAGGAGGAGGGGCAGGGAAGGTGATTACAGCTCCAACAATGAAAAAGGAGTAGTGGCTCCAACAAGGAAGAGGGGAAGGGGAGGCGATGATGACTGCAGTAGTGGGGAGGGATGAACTAGATTTTTAATATTTTCAAGGTGGTTGTTGGTGGTGGGCAGTGGTAGCTGCCAACAAAGCAGTGGACGATAGTAGGTGGCGGGTGATGTAGGCAGGTAGTGGTCGACGAGGCGGCGGTCTGCGGCAGGGCAGTGGACGGTGGTTGGCGGAGGATGGTACATGGCGGCCACATAGCGGTGACCAATGGTTGTGGCATCCCCCTAGGGTTCATCCCATGGCACATAGCCCCCCCAATCGAGATATGTTAGCGCTCCACAATCCATTCATGTGGAGTTGTCCCACAGGGTTGTTCCCCAGTTTGTTCAAATAGCATTACCTAAAAGAGATGCTATATCTTTCCAAAAAAAAGGAGAGAATTAGTGATAGGCCCCTGGCAATGGATCGATTTAGTGTAAAGGGCAGACAATAAGATAGATTTGCCCTAATGTCCCTCCCGGAAAAGATGATTTTATAGCAAGTCCCTCTGTTGACTTTTTCTCTCAATAAAATGACAAAAATACTCCTTAGACTAAAACAACAAATATTATTTTTCACTGCAATATTTTTCAGTATAGCAATTTTTTTTTCTTTTTGAGAAATCTCGATAGTTTTTTTCTTTGCTGCCTTGAAATCACTCTAGTAATAGTTATTCAATTCGGTAATAAAGAGTAACAATCGCTAGAGTGGTAGCAAAGAGTAGCAATTTGGGGACAAAAGAGTAATAATTGCATTTCATTGTAGGAATTTTGTTTTATCAAAACATGCTTTTAAATTTTTTTTGGGAGACTTAGTGAATGGTCCCTGACAAGAGATCAGTTTAAGGGGAACGACAACCAACAAGATTGCATTGCACCAGGTCCCTCCCGAAAAAGATGCAACTAGAGCAAGCCCCACACATAACGTTTATCCCTTTTTAATGACCAAACTGCCCTTTATATTGAGCATGCCCCTCCGTTCTTGTCGCTACATAACTCAATCCACGGATTTGATACAGTTAGTTCACTGTAGCAAATTTTTTTTGGCGTGATTTCACGGGAAAAATAAATTACTACAGTGATTTCACTGTAGCAAGAGAGTAACAATATGTGCAGATTGTTACACAATCTGCAAAGAATGTTACTCTTTTGCGACAGTGATTTCACTGTAGCAATTTTTTTTTGGGGGGAATTAGTGGTAGGCCCTTGACTAGGATAGCAATGGGTCGTGTCGGGTCGGGTTTGTGTCGTGTCTAGTTTCGGGTTGTGTCCAAAACCCCTAGACCCGGACCCGACCCATTTAACTAATCGTGACTAGATCCTAAACCCGTACCCCGCCCGTTTATAAACGGGTAGACCCGATAAGACCCGTTTACCACACGGGTTTATTCAGTTGACCCAATCTAACTTGACCCGACCTAACCAGATAGACCCGCTGATACTATATATTACAGTATTGAATTGCGGGTAGATCCGACCAGACCCAGCCCGACCCGACACGATCCGTTGAATTTTAAATGGGTCTTCCCGAGTCTTCCGTGTCTAGGACCTAAACCCGGACCCGACCCGTTTATTAAACAGGTCTATCGTGTTGACCCATTTATGACCCGAACCCGTTTAGCCCTGACCCAAACACGCTAACTTTGTGTTGGTCTGCCGTGTTGGGTACGAAATTGCCAGACCTACCTTTGACATAGGATTTCATTAACATAAAGTATGTCCAAATATCCCTATACACATTAGGTCCCTCCCAAAACAAATTCGCTTGCAGCAGATCCCTCTAATAGCTTTTATCCCCTTTGAATGGCAAAAATATCCCCGAATAAAAGCACATGTTACTTTCAATTTAACAAATGGGCAACTATAGTACATTACGATTGTTCCTCTTTAGTGGCTAATTGTTACTCTTTGCTATTGTGCAATCCATATAGCAATTTTTTAAAAATCTCATTTAATTTTTTTTGTTACAGTGAAATCACTATAGCAATTATTCCTCTTTAGTATCGAATTGTTTCTCTTCGGTACACTGTAGCAAAGAGCGACAATTGGGTACTAAAGAGGAACAATTGCTACAGTGAAAATCAATTGTTCCTCTTTGGTATCGAATTATTTCTCTTTTTGCTATTGGGAAATCATCGTAGCAAAACTTTTTTTGTGAAATCTTTTTTCTTTATAAAAAAAAAAAAGAATTTTGCTACAATGAAATCACTCAATCGCTATTGTTCATTGCCGAAATGTTACTATCCAAGTGATTTCTCCTTGTACAATACGTTGTGTGTAGGGGTAAAGTGGACATTTGCTAAATTGATGTACCTGACGTAACCGACCATGTTTGGATGTCCTATACGTTAAATCAAATGTTGGTCAAGGATTAATTACCAATTATCTCTTTTTTCCCCGACAATATTTCTCAAAAAACAATTTGCTACATTGATTTTACTGTAGCAAAAGTGTAACAATTTGCCCAGATTGTAACCCAAATAAGATTATTACTCAATTTGTACAAATTGTTACTCTTTTCCTATAGTGATTTCACTGTAGCAAAAAAAAAACTTTTCCTATAAAATTTCACAAATTTTTTTTTAGTGATTTCAATGTAGTAATAGAGTAAAAAATTTCAAAGATTATTACTCTTTTTGCTATAGTGCTTATGTCATGCTTAGATTGGGCCTGTGGGGGTGGAGATTTTTCGTTGGCCACACCCGATCGTCAGATGGAGCGGCTCGCCTCCACCTCCTTTTCGCGGTACCAGCAAGAAGACCGAGGCTCTCCTCCGAGCCAAGGCCCCTCTGACGCTCAAGTCAGGGAAGGGAACAAACGCAAGTGTGGTCTGGGGTTCGGAAGCGAGATATTGCTTACTTGCCCATGAAGGGGCCAAGTTCTTTTATAAGTCTTCTCATACATGTGTGTGAAACGCTCACGGGATATCCTCCAAGAATCTCGGGCGGTCAAGACGGATCTTTCCTGATCAGACATACTTCACTTCTTTCCTTCTATGCTCCAGTTAGTCCCGGGTCTCTCATTGATCGTGGGCGACCCATGACCATAACGGGACAGATATTGCCAAGGCCCTTCCAATCTGGAGAATCTTTTGGTAGTTATAGGAACTTTCCTTGATCTTCTTCCAAGACTCAGTCCCTTGCAGGACGTGCAGCTCATTGACCGAGTTGGGTCGATCGGACCCAGCCCGATCGGTCTGGCTCTCCAGACCATCATGCTAGGTCGAGCCGAGTGACATGTGTAGTTATCTGATCGGCGTGGCGGGAAACCCCCTTTACAAAGGTCCCCTTTCGATCCTTGTGTCTATTGACCACGGGGCGAAAGTTCTATCCGACGGGGTTTCGCCACGTGCCCTGAATCCGGAGCGACGGCTCACTGTCAGGATGAGTAATCATCATTGCCTTTCTTGAACTCCTGTAGTGGGGGCCGCAATCCCATCGAACGGTCTACGAGAGGATGGTGAGGCATTGGACCCCTCAGCTTTCATCTTAAACGACCTGCAAGGGATAGTAAGGCATATGACCCCTCAACTTTCATCTCGAACAGCCTACGGGGGATGCCTTAGCATCAGACCCCTAGGCTTTCATCTCGAACGGCCTGCAGGGGATGCTAAGGCATCAGACCCCTCGGATTTCTTCTCATTCGTCCTGCGGGGGATGCTAAGGCATCAGACCCCTCAGTTTTCTTCTCATTCATCCTGTGTGGGGTGCTAAGGCATCAGACCCTCGACTTTCTTCTCGCACGGCCTGCGGGGGATGCTAAGGCATCAGACCCCTCAGCTATCTTCTCATTCGGCCTGCGGGGGATGTTAAGGCATCAGACCCCTCAGCTTTCTTCTCGCATGGCCTGCGGGGGATGATAAGGTATCAGACCTCTCAGCTTTCTTCTTATTCGGCTTGCGGGGGATGCTAAGGCATCAGACCCCTTGGCTTTCTTCTCGCACGGCCTGCAGGGAATGCTAAGACATTAGACCCTTCAGTTTTCTTCTCATTCGGTCTGCGGTAGATGCTAAGGCATCAGACCCCTCATCTTTCTTCTTGCATGGCCTATGGGGGATGTCAAGGCATCAGACCTCTTGGCTTTCTTTGTATTTGGTCTGTGGGGGATGCTAATGCATCAAACCCTTCAGCTTTCTTCTCATTCGGCCTGCGGGGGATGCTAAGGCATGAGACCCCTCGGCTTTCTTCTCGCACGGCCTGCGGAGGATGCTAAGGCATCAGACCCCTCAACTTTCTTCTCATTCGAGCTGCGAGGGGTGCTAAAGCATCAGACCACTCAACTTTCTTCTCATTCGGCCTGCAGAGGATGCTAAGACATTAGACCCCTCAGCTTTCTTCCCAGTTGTCCTGCGAGGGATGCTAAGGTATCAGACCCCTCAACTTTCATCATTTATCGGGTCTTAGCATTGGTAAGGAACTATTGTTCGGGCTCACCACGCTTTGACCGTTTCATCGGCTGCCGAGTTAAAACTCTGGCTTATCATCATTCATCAGATCTCAGCGTTGGTAAGGAACTAATATTCAGACTCACCACGTCTTGACTAATTCATCGGCTGCCGAAGTAAGGCTTCCGGCTTTTCAATATTCATCAGATCTCCGCACTGGTGAGGAACTATCATTCAAACTACCACGCTTCGACCAACTCATCAGCTGCCAAGCTAAGGCTTGGGGCTTATGAATAGCTTGCCACCCAGGGGCAACTTGACCTAAAGCTTCGGAGAAGGATCCCGAGTGCCAATGAGCAAGGTCGGGCTTCAATTCTTATACACTTAGGATTTTTAAGCAACGACTCGACCTCTGACTCTAAGAAGAGGCCCGCTGGGACCCTCTCAGCGAAGCTAACCCCTTAATTAGAGTGTTGGATTTGCCACGCAGTGGGCGACGGCCCGATCTAGCTCCGATAAAATTAAGGCCATAGGCTTTTTCTTACAACATCACTTCCTTGAACTTGTTCAGCTTCTTCTTCATCAGGTAGAGGTACGCTACCTTGCGAGGCTAATGGGTTCCATAGACACCATTCACCTGGTTCACAATGACCTGGGGTCACTGAATAGAGTCAACTCGTTAACTCCCAAGTCCTTGGCCGCTTCAATTCCTGTGATCAGAGCCTCTTACTCTGCTTCGTTGTTGGTCGTCGGGAGGTCTAGGCGTGTCGACTTATGAATTGCAACATCCTCCGGGGAGAGTATCACAACTCCGATCCCTGCACCCAGACTATTGGCAGAACCGTCGACGAAGATTCTCCATTCGCCATACGAGACCTATTCGCTCGGCCCCAGATCAACTTCTTCTGCCCACCAAGGGTCTTCTTCACACGTCAAGGCATGGGCGTCTTCCTCCACTAGGAAGTCACTCAGGAAATCTGCCAGCACTTGGCCCTTTTATGCCACACAAGGTTCAAACCTGATGTTGTACTGAAGCAGCTCGGTCGCCTACTTCCCAAGCCTCCTTGCTCGGCCAGCTTCCTTCAGGGCCTCAAGTTCCTCCCCTCCGTCAGTCCTGGGCGTTCCGGGTATTTGCGCTTGGCACCATCTATCCATCCATCCCTCCATCAAATCCTGTGCACCACCCCCTACGGGTGAGGCCAAATAATGCTTCTTTATTTAAAGATCCTGTCGTACACTTGATCATAGCCATCTCTATTTAAAGATATCGATGTTGGAATAGCACTGCACATTTGAAAAGGATGTTGGCAATATCCTGACATCCCATTATGTACACCCCACCTCACATGCACATACCTGAAAATGTCTGCTTTGCTCGTGCCGCATGAGGACTTTCCATGAGGCCACCAATTCTAGTATTATCCTCACCGAAGCATACTTAACTATGACGGTTCACAATATATATATATATATATATATATATATATATATATATATATATGTGTGTGTGTGTGTGTGTGTGTGTGTGTGTGTGTGGTACATTGGATGTGTCATAACTATATGACCAGGATATCTTCAGGTACAAGGGCCTGTAGCCCAGGTGGAAAATTTTGCTCCCAATACCCACTAACTCCAGATAGTCTGGCCTATTGAGCCAACCAATGAGAAGCCGAATTGGCCGCCCTAGAAACCCACTGTATGACTACATTCTCAAGCCGTCGCCAAGTCTGCATACATGGCCATAGCACATCTTGCTGCTCCTCTGACCGAGCCACCCCCAACACGAGCACATCCCGAGCAAGACCGGCATCTGTCATAACAACCACCTCATATTCTCGGTGGTGGAGCTCCTCCAAGACACCCTTAATTGCCCATAACTCCGCTATAAGTGGGGAAGAAACCTGGATAACGAACGAACATGCCGCTAGCAACGAGCACTTTGGGCAAGTAAGGACCCACGCTCCACTGGCCACCTCCCTCTCATCTCGGAACGCCCCGTCTGTACATAGACCCACGCTCCACTGGCCACCTCCCTCTCATCTCGGAACGCCCCGTCTGTACATACCAGAAATTCTGCTCGAGGCCTCGCCACCCTATGACCCCGTAGCTCCATCTGAGCCTGAACACAGCACCATAACTCCTCGAATCCTGACCTGACCGCAGCCTCCACCCGACAAACGGGTGTCCGAAACAGAGTATCGCAAAGAAGCATCTGTGCTAGCTTGCCCCAAAGCCAAATCCTAGTACAAACCTCGCCGAAGAATCAGTGGGATTTTGAAGGATCCTTGATCACCAAATCTACTACTCCCACTATATTAGTGTTGAGCAATTCTATTCAACCCTAAGCGTTTTCCCCGAATGCTCGGCCCGAATGATATGGCATCCAACACAGCATCCCCTCTGCCTGTTGGTCGGGGCTGAGCGCTCGGGTTGGTTGCAGCATACCCTTTGCCTGTTGGTCGGGGCTGAGCGGTCGACCAATAGTATCAATGTGTGAGATAGATGACAAGGCCCACCGCTCTGTTCGCCCATCTATAAAGGCTGATCCGATCGGGAGAGATCACAGAGACGATGTTACCGCCAATTCTCGTAGGTCTCTATGAGCTCTGTCCTTGCTCTTCCCTCTCCTTTTACCTATAATATGGAGGTCAGGGGGTCTCTCCCCCGGCGGCTCCATCCATCCCCAGCCAGGCTTCTCATCATCAGGAACCTCCACCAGATGGGCCCACTGCCCCATTGCTCACTCCGCGCCCTCTCCAAGGAATACGGCAAGTGAGGAAGCTGTGTGGTCAACCTCTTCAGCAGAAGAATGGTAGTCCTTCGGTTGATGCGCGAGGAGGAGGACTTAACAATCCATATGAGCGAGATAATGTACTTCTTCGCCAACAACATACTTTGTAGGGGTTGTTTCTGGAAAATTATAGATCTGTTGTAGAAGTAGGAGCAGCAGCCATCTATTGGGAGACATGTATATCTGAAGGTGGTGGTGGGGCTTGCTTGTGGGGTTTTGAGGTTTTGGTTGCGCGGAAACAGAAGGAAAGTCTAGTAGGTTATAAACAATTTTTTTTATGGACCGGCCAGGCAGTCAGAAGAGGACAGGGTGCTAGAGCCTGGGCTCAAAGAGGTTCGAATATCGAAACGAGGAAAGGTTTATGATTGCTATATTTCTTAAATTCTAAAATTCCATGACCATGACCTCAACGGTCAGGATTCACACGCGCAAACAAGGCAATAAATGCTTTGAGGAAATGTTCGCTCCATGGTTTCCATACCGAGAGTCGAACATAAAACCTCTCCAACCATGGACGGAACAATGTATGGGCCAAGGGGGGACTATGACCCCCTTCAATTGTTTTTTGGGTTAATTGGTGATGAACCCCCGACAGAATAAATCTTGCATGTGCAGGATATCTAAATATTTCACTTAACGATAAATCCCTGATCTTTATCAAAAACCCAAAAGTAACTCCGGCCTCGTCTTCACCCATCTTTATTGCGAGCGGCGGCGATAATTGCGGCGCGAGCGACGACAACGAGATAGCAGTGAGCTCGACCCTGGCGACCTATACCTCGTCCCCAGCGAGCTCGACCCCAGCGACCTAGACCTCGTCCCTAGCGAGCTCGACCCCGACGAGTTGCAGCTACTCAGCGCCGCCAGGACGGCGGGGGGGAGCAGCGACAATGAGAAACACCACCATTCGGTCTCAGGTTAAGAAATCCTAGGTCTAGGGTTAATCCCATGGCCCATAGATCTTGTGTTTAGGGATAGGTTTAGGTTCGGTCCGACGGCGCTGAGCAATGGTTCGATAGTTTAGGTTCGGTTAGGCGGAGACGGCGAGGTGGTTCTGTTCTGTAATTCAGAGGTTCGCTGGTTCGGTGATATGCAAAAGAAAATTTGAAATACTGTGGAGGATATTTTTATCCACAACATTTTAAATTCCTTCAACTTAAAGGATTTGTTTGTCAGGGACCACTCGCACAACCCCCCTTATTTTTTAAAAATTTTACATAGTAAAAGTAATGAATCTTAGTATACAAATTTTTTTTGGTTAATGCTTTAATTGGCCCCGTGTGAAATTATTATGCTTTGGTCCCTCACCATTTTTATTAGACTTTATCTCCCATATTTTTATCTCATTATATTTTAAATTTTGTCTTGAATTAGACTTTATCTCCCATATTTTTATTAAATAGACTTTACACCCCAAAACTAACTGTTCCGTCAGCTCACCTCTCAAAACTTTATTTCTTTTCCATCAGCTCACCATTTCTCTTATATGGTGAGCTGATGGAACAGTTAGTTTTGGAGGGTAAAGTCTAATTAGGAAAATATGGGGTGTAAAATCTAACTCAAGATAAAATTTGGGTGGCAAAGTCAAAATAACCCAACAATTTTTTATTTTTTATTTTTTATTTAAGAAGTCCCTCGGAGGGGGGGGGGGGGGTTAAGGCAAATACCCGAACCTGTGATTAAAACCAAAACAGACACAAGAGACCGATAAGAACAATCAAAAAAAGGAAGAAAGAGAAAATATAAAATTAAAAAAAAAAAAGAACAACAACCCTCAGAAGAAGGTGAGAAGAAAGCTGCCACACTCGTTGCTCCCCCTACGTCTCGCCAGAGGGAATCAGGATTCCATGAACAACCGATCTTGCGAAGGGTTACCTCCTAGTCCACCTGCCTCCCGGAAAAGATTCTCCTATTCCTCTCCAGCCAGATCGACCAGACGGTTGCGACAACTAGCAAATCCCATCCTTTTCGTTGGTCTCTAGGAATGGAGCGCCCCCGCCAAGAGGTCCATAAAGCGAAGAGCGAAGAAGGAACATCTGGGATGCCCAACTTCTTCTGGAAGAATCCCTAAAAACATTTGGGAAAGGGACAGGACTGAAAAATATGGTCAACCTCTTCAGGAGCAGTGCCGCACATCGCGCAATCTTGGTCGATGATGGGAATGTTCTGCTTAACCAACTTGTCCTTCGTTAGGATCATACTGCCGACTCATCAAAGTCACTCGCCAATGGGGACATACTTTTTATTCGATTTTACTTTTCTGTCAATATATTTACTTTTCTGCTTTGGTGAATCTCGAGCGTTAGATCAATGGACCGATTTTGCATCGTCCGGTCGCGATCAAACGGCTACAAAATCTCTTGTTGACGGAAATGTCCATGTCGGTGTTTGATTTCCTGAGCCAAATCCGCTTAGCAATGTTGTTGAGCGGTTTGCTGAGTTTGGAAGGGGCCCAAATACAGACTCAATCTTTGAAGAGTCTGCAGGAGTTCAATTATGAAGTATCTGTTGGGGATTCCAGCGATTTTCCTTCAAACGGAAGCAGATCTCTATGATGAGGACATCGAGCAGCACCCATGGCGCGTATACCAGCGCAGGAGGCGCCACCTGAGCCTTTGGCTCTGATCAGGCATTCATGGTTGTTTTCTTTGTTGCATTGTGTTATTTAGTCCCACCTCGATTTTCCGGGGACTTTTGTTTGTTGTTGCAAGCCTTTATATAGGCCTGCCCATTGGTCATGTAAGGGTATGCAATGAATAATAAAGTTTTGATTTCCTCTACATTTGTGTTGAGAGAAACCAGGGTGAGGCGTGTGAAACCTCAACCCAAATCCCTAGGCGCATGAAGCCCTAGGTTTCACTAGCGTGTGAACCCTAGTTGGACCCACCTATTTTTCCCCCACAACCCTAGCCCGTACAGCCCCCGCCGCCCCATCTCTCTCTCTTCCCGCGACCCTCTGTCTCCCTCTCCCAATCCCGACCTCCCCCTCTCTCCCTCCGCCTCTCTCTACACCCCAGACCCAAGCCCGGCCCATTCCCCCGCCTCCGCTCCGCCCTCCGACCCCCACCACCACTCCGCCCCTGCCACCCTCCTCCTGCGTTGACCCCGGCCCGGCCCTGCCTCCTCCTTGCGACCGGATCCCCGCCGCCCGCCGACCCGCGCGCAGCCCACCCCGACCCCTGCCCCGCCGCCCGCGAAGCCCAGCCCCTCCTCCCTCCTCTCCTGTGCACCCCAAATCCCGGCCCGGCCACCCTTTCCCTGTGACGGCCCAGCCACCTCCACCCTCTCTCCTCCCACCCCTTTGCTGAAACACAACCCGACCCAACCCTCTGCCCTCTCCCCCTCCATAGCCAACCCGACTGGACCCGCTTCCTTTCTCCCTCCCTTCCCCCCTACCACCAACTCGACCCCCTCCGATCATCCCCTCCTCCTCGGCATGTCGGCATGGCCGATCCAGATGTCGACCACGGCTTGATCGACGATGAAGATAGATTTCTCGATATCTGTTCCCCGTTCCTTGACTTCCAGTTCAACGCCGGCGAGAACGTGACCGAATACGTAGAGCGCATCACCTACCTCGTCGCCAAAGACGTAGAAGCTTGGCTGGAAATCTCAGAGGACCATCAATGGTGGCATCCCGGCGCACTCGTGCACCCCAACGTGTTGGCTCTACGGGCCCTTGCTCAAGCCCCGCCCCAAACCGAGGACCCCGCATCGGCATCGACCCCGCCACAAGCCGAGATCCCTGAGGCTTCCCACGATCCTCAATAGGTACGTTTCCCTCCCGATAAAGTGCTTCCGGTAAACACTAATAGATTGAATCTCTCGTCTTTTATTATTGCCGACTGCTGTCCACTTTCGTGAGATTGAGTGCTCCACCTGCCCTGTAGCGTAGCTAATCTAAATATTGCGAGTAGGATCATTAGCCGGTAATTTGAGCATTGTTCATTTATCGCCTGGAATTGACAGCGATCGGCCGCGTGCTAGTAGATTCCAAAGCAAATACTCTATGTTATTTATTTGAATTAATTTTCCTGCTCGGGTATCATAATTAATAGTGAAGCCCTGCTTGCTCAATCAATTATTAATATTACCATCACCTGTACTGTGTTGCATTATTTTGGTATCAGAGCCAAGTTGTAGGTAGGCATGGTACTTGCAACATTTGCATTCGAAATTAGCATTCATTAAGAATTATTTTAATTGTGCATGCTAACCCGTAGAGGTAGGCTATACTTGTTAGGAGAGTCTAGCGAGTCGGAATGTTGCAACATGGATCCCGACACCTTGGCTAGGACACTTACTGAGTTAGCTCAAGGGATAGCCACCATGAATCCGAATTTTGCTACTTACCAGCGTGACACTGACGCCCGTTTTGACCGTTTGGACCAAGCTCTACCACGGACTCCACCACCCCTGGACCCTCAAGACTTTCGGCCACCTTGGCAAAATCATCAAGATCTGGATGAACAATATCTCCGGAGCATCAGGCTAGAAGTGCCCTCCTTCGATGGCAGGCATGATCCCCAGTTTTTCTTGGACTGGCTCTAGTCTATGGACCGATATTTTGCCTGGTATCCCTTTACGGAACCAAGAAAAGTTTGATTCGCCGCGATGAAACTGAGTGGATCTGCCAGTCAATACTGGACCAACGTTGAGACATTGAGAGTTGCCCAAACCCAAGACCCCATCGATAATTGGGTCACGATGAAGAATGAACTAAACGACAAATATGTGCATCCGTCGTATCAAGCCCACCTTCTGGATCAGTGGCACCAATTCACCCAGGGCAACAAATCTGCCAAGGACTATGTCGCCAAATTCGATGAGTTCTTGACTCGCTGCAATGTCTTTGGAACCGAAACCCCTGTCCAGGTCCTATCCCATTTTCGTTCGGGTTTGAGAGAAGACCTGAGGAATGAACTACTTGCCCGTGATGTCACCGAGCTAGAAAGGGCTTACGCCCTAGTCCAAGATCTTGATAGCTTCCGATCTAGCCACCCTCACAGGGGTGATTCCTGGAGTCATACTCCTCGGCCCTCCCCGAGCAATTGCGTCAATGCGTCAATGCAGTATCTTCTGCCGTGATCTCCAAGACTGGGTTGAAAGCAGTTCCCCACCCTCGACCATACCAAGTCTCCTGGATCAACTATACGGCAATGGAGGTCAAGCAAAGATGTTTGGTCCCCATAAACTTCAATGCCTACCAAGAGAAAATCTGGTGTGATGTCTTAACTATAGATGTGGGTCAAGTCATACAGGGGCGACCTTGGCTGTTTGATAATGATGTCCTCATCTATGGACGATCTAACATGTGTTTGTTTAAGCATGAGGGTAAGAAAATCAAATTGATGCCCTCTCAGCCCAAGAGTGGTCCGCCCGCACAAAAGTCCACCCCCTCCGCCCAGAAGACTAGCAGTGTCAGCTACATCAGTGCCAAGGAGTTGAGCCTCGAGATGGAAAAAGGATCCCCAATTATGATCCTTACGGTCCGAGAAATTCTAAAAGAGTGTACCCCAGCAATTCCCCCTGAGATTGCTCCTGTACTAAAAGAGTTCCCTGATGCCTTACCTGAGGACCTACCTGACCAACTACCCCCAACGCGTGACATACAACATGCAATTGATTTGGTCCCAGGGGCGAGCCTCCCCAACCTGCCCCACTATAGGATGAACCCTACGGAGCATGCCGAGCTGAAGCGACAGGTTGATGAACTGTTGAAAAAGGGGTTTGTGGGTGCAAAATCTAGCTAACGCCCAACGGTGGGACCCGCAGCCCTGCTTGGGGCCCACTTACACTATCTGAGGTCTGGTAAATCCCCCCGGGTATTTACCAAACCCTGGATATTCCTGAGAATATTCCTGGAATATTCTCCAGATAAACTAAGCCCTTATAAATAGCAAACCCTGTAAATGATTCCAGATCCCAAAATCCAAACCATAATCCCACTTTCTGCTTTCCAGAGCTCCCCGGGCTTTCTGGTTTTCAGATCCCCTCTCCACCCTTGTAAGAAGCACTTATCGGCCTGTCGAGAGTAGCTCTACTATTTATTCAGAGATAGTGGATTCAAAGGTTGCGTCTTACCGCACAAAGACGTAGGCTTCGGCCGAACTTTGTCACCATACCTGTGTCATCTCTTTCTCTACCTTTCTACTCTATAGTGCTTGTGTGACAGCCTAGCAAGTCACAACTCAGCGCTTCGAAGCGCGCCACATCCCAAAGGGTCAAACCTTCAATCGACTGTTGGAGGAGGGTCACGTACGACGGCCAAAATCCTCCCCCACAGTTTGGCGCCGTCTGTGGGATTACGATCCTATCAACTTACAACTTCTAAGTTTCCCAACTCCTCCGGTAGCAAGTATCGGTTGCTCGAGTAACCCATCTACCTCCATCGCTGCACTTAAATGGCGAAGATACCGATGGACCAGCCAGAGAAAAGCGGCATGCACCCAGACGCTCAGCATCCGACGACTCGATCAATGAGTCACCGGTTTGCAACAAGCCAGCATCCGGAACAGCAACTCGCTACTGATCCAAAGAGTCACCCGTTGGTTGATCGCGTCACCCAGGCTCAACCTCGACAGTTGTCTCAACTCGCCGACCTAACTCCTCAGCGCTTGGGGAAATCACATATCTCTTCCAGTGTCGATGCTCAAGCGAAGTACCAGATCACTGCAGAGGATTTCCAGCTCCTCACTCTAATGAAGCAGAACGCTGCTCTTATGGTTAAGAGAGACTCTCTCCGACAAATCACCGTCAATACAAGAATTAATCCCCCGCAGTCAGCCGCCGACATCAATGACGGAGCAAACATCCATCAGTTGGTCGACCAATCTTCCGCTCCTTCCAGATGATCCGCCGTCGACATCTCTCGACAGTCCTTTGAATCCCTCTCAAGAATACCCTCGCCTATTCCTTCTAAGCCAATGATCTGGGAACGACTCAATGAATCTGCTCGCTATCCTGAGCCTCTCGGTTCCGAGTCATCCTTCGATCCCCGCATCGTGAGGGATGTTCAGAATGACGGACACCGCTCCAGAGTTTGACAATATTATAATGGCGACCAAGCCCCAACTGGGCATCGGATGACGAGATGGAATCCGACGCCCTCTCTACCTCCTCTTCCTCCAAGATGCCTCACCGACCAGCGAGGTAATAGAAGGAACGATCATGCCTCCAAAGGCCCACTTCATCGGTATATTCTTCACGCCCTATTCCCTCGAAGCTAGAAAGCCCCCGCTCTCCCCAAGTTCAACTGCTTGACTGGAGATCCGATGTTGCACGTCCTCGCCTTCAGGCAAGCGTTGACGCCACATGATAGCGACAACCAGGTTCTATGTCGCACCTTTGCTGGCAGCTTGGACGACATGTCGCTCGATTGGTATCACAACCTCCCGACTGGTTCCGTGAGTTGGTTCGAGGATTTGGCAGATCTCTTTGTTTAGCACTATCGGCTGAACCTCAAGCCAGAAAAGAAGCTGAACTCCCTTTACCGACTCAGGATGGGATCGAATGAAACCCTCCGAGAGTTCTCTCGAAGGTTCCGGAACGAGCATGCTGCACTCTCCGGACACCACCTTGATGATGAAGCCATCATGCTCGCATTCCAGAATACTCTACGCTTTGACCTCCACATCTACAATGACCTCATCCGCAATCCTCCTGCCTCGCTCGGAGTTCTATTCGATCGAATTCAAAAAGACATTGAGGTGGAGGACGATCAAGTCACTCGCAAGAAACGTGATCTCAAGAAGCATCCTTTTGAAAAAGAACCAACAGCTCAAGCTTGCAACACTCAGGCTGACAAAGATAGAGCCTCCAAGAGATTGAGGCAGTCAGGCGATAGACTTACAGAGTCTTAGAAAACCACGGATACCAAAGGGAAGCACCCCATCGACCGATCAGAGTAAAATACCATCGACTGTCAACAACTCGAAATGTCACTCATCTGAAATCCATGATGTAACATCTTCCGAGTTATCAATGAAATGATAGTTGCTTCAAGTTCTACAGAAGACTATCAAATTTTATCTCAACTTCTACTCAATGCCACAGTTAGTTTGGTTCGTGTTGCGACACGGCCGACTAACCTGCAACAGTACGAAGCTACGTGTCCCGATACGTAGGTTTGACTAAAACGGCGGTACGCCTAAGTCCAACCGATACAAGGGCGCTACGCTAAGTACTCTGAATCATTGGCATCGCACATGCTCCTGTTGTCACGTAAGGACACATGCACTAGTGCCTCGCCACAGTTAGTTTGGTTCATGTTGCGACACGGCCAACTAACCTGCAACGGTATAAAGCTACATATCCTGATACGTAGGTTTGACTGAAATGGCGCTTTGCCTAAGTCCAACTGATACAAGGGTGCTACGCTGAGTACTCCGAATCATGGGCGTCGCACATGCTCCCGTTGTCACGTAAGGACACATGCACTAGTGCCTCGCCATAGTTAATTCGGTTTGCGTTGCGACACGGCCGACTAACCTGCAACAGTACAAATCTACGTGTCACGATACGTAGGTTCGACTGAAACGACGCTTTATCTATGTCCAATCGATACAAGGGCACTACGCAGAGTACTCCGAATCATTGACATCGCACGTGCTCCCGTTGTCACGTAAGGACACATGCACTAGTGTCCTGCCACAGTTAGTTCGGTACGTGTTGCAACACGACCGACTAACCTGCAACGGTACAAAGCTACGTGTCCCAATACGTAGGTTCGACTAAAATGGCGCTTCGCTTAAGTCCAATCGATACAAAGGCACCACGCTGAGTACTCTGAATTCATACCCCTGTCAATCAGTAAGTCTAAGGTCCCACCCTCAGCATACAAAGACAAAGCCCGAGATGGCGACATCGTCTCGGCCCAAGGTGACAGCCTTGGCATTCAAAAGCAAAATTCGAGGCAGGCTTAACCGCCTCGGTACCTGACGAAACCCGAGACATCGGCAATGTCTCGGCTCGAGGCGACCTTCGCCTTGGCATTCAAAGACAAAATTCGAGGCAGGCTTCACCGCCTCGGCATCCGATGAAGCTTGAGACATCGACAACGTCTCAGCCCGAGGCGACCTTCACCTCGGCATTCGAAGACAAAGACCGAGGTAGGCTTCACCGCCTCGGCACCTGACAAAGCCTGAGACGTTGGCGCCGTCTCGGCCCAAGGCAACCTTCACCTCAGCATTCGAAAGACAAAGTCTAAGGCAAGCTTCACCACCTCGGCACCTGACGAAGCCCGAGACGTCGGCATCATCTCGGCCCAAGGCGACCTTTGCCTCAGCATTCGAATACAAAGTCTGAGGCAAGCTTCGCCGCCTCGGTACCTGACGAAGCCCGATAAGTCGATGCCATCTCGGCCTGAGGCAACCTTCGCCTCAGTATTCGAAGACAAAGTCCGAGGCAAGCTTTATCACCTCAAAGCCTGAGACGTCGGCACCATCTCAGCCCGAGACGACCTTCGCCTCGGCATTCAAAGATAAACTCCAAGGCAGGCTTCACCGCCTCGGCACCAGACGAAGCCCGTGATGGCGACATCGTCTCAGCCCAAGGTGACAGCCTTGGCATTCGAAAGCAAAGCCCGAGACGTCCGCACCGTCTCGGCCCAAGGCGACCTTCTCATCGACATTCGAAGACAAAGTCTGAGACAGGTTTCGCTGCCTCGGCACCAGACGAAGCCCGAGACATCGGCATCATCTTGGTCCAAGGAGACAGCCTTGGCATTCAAAGAAATAGCCTGAGACAGGCTTTGCCCTACTCGGCATCTGCAAAAGCCTGAGACTGCGGCACCGTCTCGGCCCAAGGAGACAGCCTTGCCTTTCAAAGACATAGCCTGAGACAGGCTTCACCCTCCTCGGCACCTGTAAAAGCCCGAGACGGCGGCACCGTCTTAGCCCAAGGAGACAGCCTTGGCATTCAAAAGCATAGCCCTAGGCAGGCTTCACCCTCCTCGGCACCTGCAAAAGCCCGAGACAGCGGCATCGTCTCGGTCCAAGGAGACAACCTTGGCTTTCAAAGACATAGCCTGAGGCAGGCTTCGTCCTCCTCGGCACCTGCAAAAGCCTGAGACGGGGGCACCGTCTCGTCCCAAGGAGACAGCCTTGACATTCAAAAGCAAAGTTTGAGACAGACTTCGCCGCCTCGACACCTGACGAAGCCCAATACGTTGATGCCATCTCGACCCGAGGCAACCTTCACCTCGGCATTCGAAGACAAAGTCCGAGGCAGGCTTCGCCGCCTCAGCACCTGGTGAAGCCCGAGACATCGGCACCGTCTCGGCCTGAGACGACCTTCACCTCGGCATTCGAAGACAAAGTCCGAGGCAGGTTTCGCTGCATCGGCACCTAACGAAGCCCAAGACGTTGATGCCATCTCGGCTCGAGATGACCTCCGTCTCGACATTTGAAGACGAAGACCGAGGCGACATTCGCCTCGGTATTCGACGAACCCTTGCTTCGGCACTCAAAGAAGAAGCCCAAGGCGGCCTTCGCCTCCGCATTCAACGAAGCCCGAAGCCCTTGCTTCGGCATTCGAAGACAAAGCCTAAGACGATGACATCGTCTTAGCCCAAGGTGACAGCCCCGGGATTCGTAGATAAAGTCCAAGCTCTCTGCCTTGGCATGCAACGACAAAGTCTGAGACCTAAGCTTATTCGAACAGAGCATGTTGCATCAATCGGCAACTTACCTCGGTGGACTAACTATTAAAGGCACGTCCTTCGTGCCTCCTAACTTGGTTGGATTGATCAAAACATTGCCTCGATCAATAAACCCTCACAAGCGCCACGCGCAACCCCCAGTGCATGACATCGATTATCGGAATTCAATCACAAACAAGAAGCAAAGGTGGGTGATTTTCATTTTCTAACTTGAGAGACTACAACACCATTCAAGTTGGTTGAATGCATTTCCTCCAAAACCATCCAAAAGTTTCAACGGCGTGAGCACATTAATGGCAGATATTCGCATTCATTGTAGGATGATTGTTCGGGACAGACCATTCAAGTTGGTCGAATGGTATTGCTCCACCTTTGGTTGAAAAGAGAATAAGAGTGAGAAAGAGAAAAAAAGAGTGTAAGAAAGCGACAAGAGAGACTGACAGAGAGAAAAAGAAAGAAAGAGAGAGAGCAGAGAGAGAAAAGAGAGGTGAAAGAGAGAAAAGAGAGTGAAAGAGAGAGGCGAGCAGCCCCCTTTTCCGTCTCCGGTCGACCCCCGCCACTCCGTCTCCGGCCGCTACGCCGCACACCCGAGCCCGCAGCCCCCTTCTCCATCTCCGGCCGACCCCCACCACTCCGTCTCCGGCCGCTGCGCCGCGCGCCCGACCCCCCGATCTCCATCTCCATCTCCGGCCGACCCCCCTCGCGCCGGCGAACCCGCCCCGTTCCCATCTCCAACGACCCCCCCCCCCCCCCCCCCCCATTTCTCCTGACCCCCCTTGCATTTCTCCCGACCCACGACAAGACAAAACACTTCTCCCGATCCAGTAAAGACAAAAATGACTGAGGTGGCTCAAATCACAGCCGTTTGATTCGGGCTGGATGCACAGCATTCTCACGATGTTTTTATCGTGCGGTTTCTATTTCATTGTATTTGATCAAACGGTCAGTATTTCTACCGACCCTAGTAGGAGGAAACCTTTTATCATATTTTGACATTAAACATAGCTTAGGATTTTTCCTATCTTTGACCAAACCTCTTGCTCCTGATTTTTTGCACACTTTTTGCACAAGACCCCCTACCCCTGAAGTTTTGTACAGAACCCCCTGTCCCACGATTTTTTGCACAAACCACCCCTGCCCCTAACTTTTTACACAAAACCCCCTGCCCTGACTTTTTGCACAAAACCCCTTGCCCAATATTTTTTGACCATCGCCCCCCAAATTTTTTAGCTCGAACCGACTTGCGCGTAGCTATTTTTGTAACCCCAGTCAATCAGGTTACCACCTACCCAACTGGGAGGAGGTAACACACCAGTAGTCGGTCCCACCCAACGGGTCGGCAGACGCACAGCAGTTGGCCCCGGGCAGGGGGTCGGCAGGCAGATGATGGTCGGCCCCGCACAACGGGTCGGCAGACGCACAGCAGTCGACCCCGGACAGGGGGTCGACAGACAGACGATGGTCGACCCCGGACAGGGGGTCGACAGATAGAAAGCAGTCGTCCCCGGATAGGGGGTCGGCAGACAGACAACTGTCGATCCCGGACAGGGGATCGGCAAGCAGACAATGGTCGGCCCCACACAACGGGTCGGCAGACACACAATGGTCGGCCTCGCGCAACGGGTCAACAGGCAGACGATGATTAGCCCCACGCAATAGGTCGGCAGACGCACAATAGTCGACCCCGGACAGGGGGTCGATAGACAGACGATGGTCATCCCCGGACAGGGGATCGGCAGACAGATAGCAGTCGGCCCCGGACAGGGGGTCGACAGACAAACAGCTGTCGATCCCGGATAGGGGATCGGCAGGCAGACAATGGTCGATCCCGCACAACGGGTCGGCAGACACACAATAGTCGGCCCTGGACAGGGGGTTG
This sequence comes from Chamaelirium japonicum, assembly GCA_947650365.1. NCBI lineage: Eukaryota > Viridiplantae > Streptophyta > Magnoliopsida > Liliales > Melanthiaceae > Chamaelirium > Chamaelirium japonicum. The sequence continues at coordinate 19,801,510 of OX393551.1, read as the reverse complement.
GCAAGCAGATAACAGTCGGCCCCGCGCAACCAGTCAGCAGACAGACGATGGTCGGCCCCGTGCAATGGGTCGGCAAATGCACACCCGACCGACCCCTGGCAGGGGGTCGGTGGGCCCAACGGTCGGCCTCACGTAGCAGGTCGACAGACAGATGACGACCAATCCCGGACAGAGGATCGGCAGATGAGCGACCGGTTTTGCACAAGGAAATCACAACCAGCTAGGTTAACACCTATCTAGCTGGGAGGGGGTAACTGTGGGTGCAAAATCTGGCTAACGCCCAATGGTGGGACCCGCAGCCCTGCCTGGGGCCCACTTGCACTATCTGAGGTCTGGTAAATCCCCCCGGGTATTTACCAAACCCTGGATATTCCTAAGAATATTCCTGGAATATTCTCCAGATAAACTAAGCCCTTATAAATAGCAAACCCTGTAAATGATTCCAGATCTCAAAATCCAAACCATAATCCTACTTTCTGCTTTCCAGAGCTCCCCAAGCTTTCTGGTTTTCAGATCCCCTCTCTACCCTCTGATTACTTATAAGAAGCACTCATCGGCCTGTCGAGAGTAGCTCTACTGTTTATTCAGAGATAGTGGATTCAAAGGTTGCGTCTTACCGCAGGAAGACGTAGTCTTCGGCCGAACTTCATCACCATATCCTGTGTCATCTCTTTCTCTACCTTTCTACTCTATAGTGCTTGTGTGACAGCCCAGCAAGTCACAACTCAGCGCTTCGAAGCGCGCCACATCCCGAAGGGTCAAACCTTCAATCGACTGTTGGAGGAGGGTCACGTACGACGGCCGAAATCCTCCCCCACAGGGTTTATCAAAGAAAGTATGAGCCCTTGTGCGGTCTCTGCCTTGCTTGCACCAAGAAAGGATGGCACCTGGCGTATGTGCATGGATAGCCGTGCCATCAACAAGATAACGGTCAAATACCATTTCCCCATCCCTCGTTTGGATGACCTGTTGGACATGATGTCGGGAGCCACCGTTTTTTCCAAGATCGACCTAAAGAGTGGCTACCATCAGATTCGCATCCGTCCTGGAGATGAGTGGAAGACTGTATTTAAGACCAAGGATGGATTGTATGAGTGGATGGTTATGCCGTTTGGGCTGACCAATGCACCGAGCACTTTCATGAGAGTTATGACACAAGTACTGCGCCCTTTCATGGGAAAATTTCTCATGGTGTACTTTGATGACATACTCATTTATAGTCAGTCCCGGGCACAGCATCTAAACCATCTTTGGCAAGTCTACACCGTACTGAGGAAAGAAGAGTTGTATGCCAATCCAAAGAAGTGTACTTTCCTTGCTACCGAAGTCCATTTCTTAGGGTTTGTCGTCTCTATCCATGGGGTCTCTGCGGATCCTGAGAAGGTCCGAGCTATCGAGGAATGGCCCGAACCGAAGAATATCTATGATGTCAGGAGCTTCCATGGCCTGGCCACCTTCTACAGAAGATTCATCAAGGGGTTCAGCACCATTATGGCCCCAATCATAGACTGCCTTAAGAAGGGCAAGTTTGAATGGACGATTGCCGCCTCCAAGGCCTTTGAGGAGATCAAGAGAAGAATGGTTGAGGCCCCTATCATGCGCCTCCCCGATTTCTCTAAAGTTTTTGAAATCACTTGTGATGTGTCCGGGCTTAGCATAGGTGGTATCCTTTCCCAGGAAGGACATACTGTCGCTTACTTCAGCGAGAAGCTGAACGATACTCGCCAACGATACTCTACATACGACAAAGAATTCTATGCAGTAATCCAATCTCTTCGTCACTAGCGACATTGCCTTCTCCCTTAAGAATTTATCATCTACTCTGACCATGAGGCCTTACGGTACATTTACTCTCAAAAGAAGTTGAATGCGCGACACGGTCGTTGGGTTGAGTTCCTTCAAGATTATACTTTCACCCTGCGTCATAAGGTGAGAGTTGAAAACAAGAGCGCTGACGCTCTCAGTCGTCGTGTGTTTGTCCTATCCAAATTAATCACTGTGGTTGAGGGTTTTGAAAAACTGAAGGATGAATACGGATCCTGCCCAGTCTTTGGACAGATACATGCCTCGTTAACCGATGGGTCCGTTCGAGAAGTTGATGGATACCTCATGCAAAATGGCTACCTTTTTTTTGATCATCGGCTGTGTATTCCCCGAACTTTCCTCTGTGAATTTCTTGGTTGGGAACTACATGCTGGTGGCCTTGCCGGTCAGTTCGGCAGCAAAAAGACCATTGAGGCTGTTGAATATCGATTTTTCAGGCTGAATATGAAGCGAGATGTCGCTAAACATGTGAGTAGGTGTCACACCTGTCAGTTGGCCAAGCAACAAAAGCAAAACACCGGCATGTATATGTTGAGCGACCAATTTTTGTAAATTATCCGATTATTCTCAAGCATATATCGTCAGTTTGTTACGTAAAAAACTTTCATAATACACGTAAACTGCATAAATTTCTTTGCACCATGATATAGTAGACTTTCATACGAATCCAACGATATATCGGTTTGCTCTCATATATTGCATACATGAAAAGTATAGAGCCCTATAGTCCAAATTATCCTTTTTATCAATAATCACATTATAATCTAATACGCGTCATTTTATGTGTCTTTCAGGGAATTGATCCGGTTCTCGATGCAGTCAGCTCAAGGGCATCACTACTAAGTAATGGATATTCTCACGACACTCTGATGGAGGTTGCACAGCTTATTTGGAGACCTATTATGAAGAACGATAAAGAAAAGGATACTTGGAAGAATCTAGCCAAGGGAAGACTTCAACAAGCCGCTGCAACGCAGGACTCGAACCAAAAGACGGCTACAATCATGCGAAGGAGCGATGAGGGATTTGATGATAAATTCGGATGATGATGAATGGGTGACCAAGCCTCCCATTTGACCCCATTGCGCTTGAACACATTAACCAACCCAAGTCGCCCATTCCCTAATCTTCTTATTTCACCATCGATGCATTCATGCACGATCCGATCGCAACCGCCCCTTTCCGACTCCTATACACAAACTCCACCCATAGCCATGTGCATCCATACATCCCGGCCATTCGATATCCCATCTTAAATTCTTACTAAATCATAGCCATCCTTTTTGCACAAACCCAATATCCCATCAATATTTTACCATGCATGCGCGTCCTTTGCATCCAAATCATGATCACAGCCCTCCATTGCATTAAAAACATGCATGCAATCAGCCGTCCTTTGAAACCCAAGCCCAACACTCCATTACATCATAACAACCTATGTAATGCACCCTCTCATCAGATCACAGCCATGCATGCACGTTCATTTCATCAAATCATAGCCACCCATTTCCCATGGGATCCATCACACCTCAACCATCATTCCCATGCACGAGCCCACTCTCCATTTCTCTCTTCTCTAGATTAATCACAGCCGTCCTTTGCAAACCCATCAATGCATGCATTAATTTATCCAATAACCTGATACCAAGCCATGCATGCAACCGACCACCCTTACCGGTCCTATCGCATCGCAGCCGTCCCTAGCTTCCATGCACATACATGCATGCATGCATGGGCCACCTTTTAAATGTCCGCACCCATCTCTCTTTTCTCTCCGGTTTCTATCTTTCTCTTTCTAAACCCGATCGCACAACTCTCTCTCTCCTCCTACTTTTCCTGCGTTCCCCATTTCTCTCTCTAATCTCTTTCCTTATATCTCTCTAGATTTAAACCGGGGAATCCCTCCTCTCCACCGAAGTGTCTCTCTCTATCTCTCTACTGTCTCTCTCTCTATTTCCCATACGATCCCATCATAGCCGTTCGTTCAATCCGAGAGCCATGCAGCCTTCCCTTTTATCTCTAATTCATGCACGTATAGCTTTTTCTTTCTTCTAACTGATCACGTACAGCCGTCCACAGTCCCATAATCACAGCCGTCTGTGCACCCAAACCCCATGCAGAAACCCATGTGATCGTCTCTCTCTGCTACCCGATTTTCTTTCTCCCTCATTCCTTATTTATCCCAACCGGCCCTGATCTCTTCTCTCTCTAAAATCTGGACGTGAACCTCCCGACTCACGACGAGTGTCCATCCGTATCTCTCTCCCTATAAACTAGGCAACATCTCCCGTTCCAAATCTCCTTCCATAACCGGCCCATCCACGAATCCCGACCCCTCCTTTCTCTCTCTAGTGTTAACCGAGACCCAGCTCTCTCCTACGCCAATAACCAGGATGGCGGCCCCCATCAATATGCAAGATTTTCCGAGGATTGCTTTGTATAGTCTTTGTGTTTGAAGACTTCCAGGCCACAACAGAGTGACCACGAAGTCCATGTACCAAAAAAAAAAAAAAAAAAGTCGGATGGACTTTTAGTGGAATTGTTCGCGACGGTGATGTAAGTCGGATGGACTTTTAGTGGAATTGTTTTCACAGTTGCGTGCTCTGATGGCCCATCTCCGTTTCCCACTACCTATAAAGGGCTAATCCATTCGAGAGAGATCATAGGTGTAGTGCAATTCACACAGACGATGTTACCACCTGTTCTCGTAGGTTTCTATGAGCTCTCTGCCCTTTCTCTTCTCTTGCTCTTCCCTCTCCTTATACATGTAATCTGGAGAAGGGGTCTTTCACACGAGAGCCACAACCGGCGGCTTCCTCCATCCCCGCCGAGGCTTCCCATCATCGGAAACCTCCACCAGTTGGGCCCACTGCCCCATCGCACCCTCCACGCCCTCTCCAACAAACACGGCAACCTCATGCTTCTCTATCTGGGCCGGGTCCCGACCCTCGTGGCCTCATCTGCGGACGAGGCCCGCGAGATCTTGAAGACTCATGATCCCGTCTTTGCTAGCAGGCCTCGATTGATGACGAGTCAGGTCCTGCTCTATGGAGGCATTGACATGGGGTTCGCACCCTATGGTGAGCACTGGAGGCAAATGAGGAAGCTCAGTGTCGTCAACCTCTTCAGCGGAAGAATGGTGGAGTCCTTTCGGCTGATCCGCGAGGAGGAGGTGGACCTCACGATCCAGAAGGTCTCCTCACATGTTGGTGCAGTGGTGGATATGAGCGAGATACTGTACTTCTTCGCCAACAACATACTTTGTAGGGTTGTTTCAGGAAAGTTCCAGATTGGGGAAGCAGGCCGGAACAACATGTTTCGCGAGCTGATAGAGGAGACTACTGAACTCTTGGGATCGTTTTATATTGGGGACTACCTCCCGGGCTTGGCATGGATGGACATTTTCTTCGGCTTGGGTGCGAGAGCTAAGAGGGTTGCCAAGAGGTGGGATGATATGCTTGAGGAAGTAATTAAGAAGCATGCCAATCAATCTAGGGGTGATAGGCCCGAGAACACCGATTTCATCGATGTCATGCTCTCTTTTCAGAAGGACCCTAACATGGATTTTGTCTTGACCGAAGAGCACATCAAAGCACTCTCGGTGGTAATCTCCCTCAATAATCAAATCTTTCTCTTTATTTTTTTTTTCTACCTTTTGAATAAAAAACTCAATCTGATACAAAGCACTCCAACCCTTCACTCAAATTTGAGTAAAATCTTAATTTGGTATGAGTTTGAGTAAGGACAGAAGTTGATTTCCGAGTATTTACTCGGGCTTGAGTAAATACTCAATGTTGGATGATAAGATTACAAATAGGTCGGAGATGATAGTTGAGAATTTGATATGGGATTTGAGTCTCCCCCAATTTGAAAAAAAATATAAGTAAACTAAGTTTGGTATAAGTCCGAGTAAAAAAATGGCGTGCTCTTTTAGGCCTTTTTACTCATATTTAAATCTGGGTCATGATTTGAGTAAGGCCGGAGGTAATCCTAATTTTGACACCATTCATTTCTTATTGATTAGCATCATGGTGAGAGGGTCTCCAAGTGGGGAAAATTTTCAGCACATCCTACGTAGGCTACAACTGCGGGGCACACTGCAATTCAAGAGACATGGGGTAGCAGATCCCAGCACAAGGGGTAGAAGGCCCCAGCACGTAGAGCGTGCTGATAGGCTATGGGCAACGGTTGTAGTGTACGGAGGATGTGCTGAAAATTTTCTCCTCCAACTGATAGCTCAGGTAGTAAGAGATACAATACGTGGCCTTGGTCAAGGGTTTGAGTAAGTGCCACAACTTATTTCCTCTTGCTTTGTAGTGCCAGGCTTGCCCTGGGTGTGATTCAAACTATGCATCTAGTAACTGAAGTAAATCTAGATTAATTGAAACAAAAACTTGGTGATATTAAAAAGCTACATCACTCACATATACTATTTTTTACAGGACATGTTCGCTGCGGGAACTGACACATCATACGTAGTCTTGGAATGGGCAATGGCTGAGCTTGTTCGAAACCCGAAATTGATGAAGAAGCTACAAAATGAGGTGAGAGGAATAGTCGGTGGTAAATCGAAGGTCAGGGAGGAAGATTTGCGTGAGATGGACTACTTGAAAGCTGTGATAAAAGAGGTCTTGCGGTTGCACCCTCCAGCTCCATTGTCGCTCCCACGAGAGTCTATGGAAGATTGGGAGATCGGATTCTATAAAGTTCCAAAGCACACAAGGATTATTATCAATCTTTGGGCGATTGGCCGGGACCCTAGGTTTTGGGAAGCACCGGAGGAGTTCCGTCCTGAGAGGTTCACTGCTAGCCCGGTGGATTTTAAAGGAATTGATTTCCAATTCATCCCATTTGGGGCGGGGCGGAGGATTTGCCCTGGTATGAAGTTTGCAGTTTCGACCATGGAACTTGCATTGGCTAACCTTGTGCATCGGTTCGATTGGGAGTTGCCCGACGGCCTAACGAAAGAGAACCTGGATATGGATGAGGCTCCGGGATTAACCACCCGTAGAAAGAACATACTTCACCTTGTTGCAAAACCTTATTCTTATGTTTCAACTTAGTGATATCTGATTAATGCACTATCAGTCTATCTCTATGTTTGTACCTCTCTTCCAATTATCTGTATTGGACAGAAAGAGAATCTATCTATTATAAAAATAAATTTTATAATAAGGGTTGAAGGTTCCATTTCTTGGATTTTTTATAATTAATACATTTATTCAGACTCCAAAATTGACTTGTATATCAATTTCCCGTGTGGTATCCCCTCCTCGCTCCCCTTCACCTCCTCATTCTCGTCCTTGATGGAGCCATCGTCGTCTCCACTCCTCCTTTCCCCTCGTCGGAGATGTCATCACCTCCCCTCCTCCTCCTCCTTCCCCATCGTTGGAGTCGTCGCCTTCACCTCCTCCTCAGTCCTCTTCCTGTCCATCGTCACCCTTCTTTCCATCGCCACCATCATCGAAGGAAGGAGGAGACGGTGACGGTTCCGACAACGGGGAAGAAGGAGGAGGGGTAAGGAAGGTGACGATAGCTCATGCAATGAAAAAGGAGGAGGAGTGATTCCGACGAGGAGGAGGTGAAGGGGAGGTGGTCGTGACACCAGCATTGGGGAAGGAGGAAAGAGATTTTTAGTATTTTAACGATGGTGGGAGGCGGTGGCTGCTAGCGAGTGGGTGGACGGTGGCAGGTAGTGGTTCGTTGGTGGCGGACGACGATGGCAAGTAGTGGTCAGCTAGGTGATGACGGTCAGCGGCAAGGCGGGGGATAATACGTGGCCGGCGGAGCAGCGATAACCAATAGATGTGGCACCCCTCTTGGGTTCATCCCATGGCCCATTGTCCCGCCAATCGAGAGATGTTAGCACTCCTTAATCCATTCATGTGTAGTTGTCCCACATGATTGTTCCTCGGTATGTTCAAATTGCATTACCCAAAAAGAAATATGATATCTTTCCAAAAAAAAAAAATGGGGGAGTTCGTGATAGGCCCCTAACAATAGATCAGTTTAGTGTAAAGGAGAGACAATAAAATGGATTTGCCCTAAGTCCCTCTCGAAAAAGTTGCTTTTATAGCAAGTTCCTCTGTTGACTTTTTTTCCATTTAAATGACAAAAATACTATGGGGGAGGATTTCGGTCGTCATACGTAATCTCCCTCCAACAGTCGATTGAAGGTTTTACCCTTCGGGATGTGGCGTGCTTCGAAGTGCTAAGTTGTAACTTGCTAGGCTGTCACACAAGCACTATAGAAAAAAAAAAAAAAAAAAAAAAAAAAAAAAAAAAAATATATATATATATATATATATATATATATATATATATATATATAGGGGAATGCTATAATGCGGCATGCGGTAAGTACGGCACCACACCGTAGCCGTCTGATGCACCCGCTGTGTGCATCACATGCACGCAACGGTGCATCAGACGGTTGTAGTGCGGTGCCGCACTTACCGCATGCCCCTATATATATATATATATATATATATATATATATATATATATATATATATATATATATATATATATATATATATATATATATAAAGAAAGGGAGAGAGAGAGAGAGAGAGAGAGAGAAGGTTAACACAGGGTGTGATGACGGAGTTCAGTCGAATCCTACATCTCCGTGCAGTAAGACACAACCTTAGAATCCATTATTACTGAGTCTAAAATAGTACTACTCTCTACAGGCCAAGGAGTGCTTCTTCTAAGTAGACGGAGGGTGGAGAAAGGGAAGGAGTCTGAAAGCTAGAAGACTTGAAGAGCTCTGAAAAACAGGAAATAAGATTCTGGTTTGGATTTTTGAATCGGGAATCATTTACAAGGTCTGCTATTTATATCTGGGGGGGATTTACCAGACCCTGGATAGTGCAAGTGGACCCCAAACAGGACTGCGGGTCCCACCATCATACTCATGGGCCCCATGCAGGGTTGCGGATCCCACTGTCGTACTCGTGGGCCCCAGTCAGGGCTATGGATCACACTGTTGTATTCGTGGACCCAGGCAGGGCTGCGGGTCCCACTGTCGTACTCATGGGTCCTAGACAGAGCTGCGGGTCCAAGTGTAGGGCGTTAGCCAGATTTTGCACCCACAAATACCTCTTTCACTAAAACCACAAATATTAGTACTCTTCATTGCAATATTTTTCACTGTAGCAATTTTTTTAGTTTTGAGAAATCTAGACAATTTTTTTTTGCTACATTGAAATCACTCTAGTAATTATTACTCAATTCGGCAATATAGAGAAACGATCGATCGAGTGGTAGCAAAGAGTAACAATTTGCGGATAAAAGATTAACAATTGCTACAATGATTTCACTGTCGTAGATTTTTTTTTGCAAATATCATTTTTAATTTTATTTTGGGAGACTTAGTTAATGGATCCTGACAAGAGATCAGTTTAAAGGGAAGGACAACCAGCAAGATTGTCCAGGTCCCTCCCAAAATGGATGCAACTAGAGCAAGTCCCACACGTGACTTTTATCCCTTTTTAGTTACCAAACTATCCCTTAGAGTGAGCATGTCCCTCCATTCTTTTCGCTACAGGGCTCAATCCTGGGATTTGCTATAGTTATTTTACTATAGCAATTTCTCTTTTTGACTTAATTTCCTAAAAATTAAATTGCTATATCGACTTCACTATAACAAGAGAGTAATGATCTGCTTGGATTGTTACTCATTATGCAAAGATTGTTACTCTTTTGCTACAGTGATTTCACTGTAACCAATTTTTTTTTTTTCAAGGATTTGTCACCAATTATTTATATTTTTTTCCACAACGAGATTTCTCAAAAAAAATTTATTATTTACTATTGTGATTTCACTGTACCAAAAGTGTAACAATCTGCATAGATTGTTACTCAAATAAGATTATTACTCAATCTATATAGATTGCTACTCTTTTGCTACCATGATTTCACTATAGAAAAAATAAAACTTTTATGACAAAATTTCACAAAAAATTTTTTCAATGATTTCACTTTAGCAAAAGAGCTTTCAAAGATTGTTTACCATTTTTGCTACATTAATGCTTATGTCAACGTTGGATCGGGGCCACATGTACAGCTACACGCAGGGTTCATGCCCGAACTTGTGCTCACATATACAGCTACAAGTAGGGGTGATTTGGTCATTTAGTAATCGGGAGGATCTATCACCAATAACCGATGTTGACTGACTTTATCACTAAATACCATCCGTTAGAAGGGCCTGTCACCAATAACCCCTTTTTTTGCTACAGTAAAATAAATATACAAATGTTACTCTGTATTACCGAAAATTCATTTATACAGCTACTTGTAGGCATATATTGGTTATTTTTCAAACGGTCCAAAGGTAAAATGGATCCCAGTATGTGCGGCCGGGTCAGTGTGTCTGTCAGGCATCACAACCGCACGATGGCATCACAATTGCACGATGACATGCGGCTGTGATGCGCGCCGGGCCCACTGACTGAGGCCGTCCGACTGGAGGAGATCTGAACTCTATTTTATTGAGTTCCAATCTCCTACGAGTCAGTTGGCCCCTGCCGGTGGGCCCCGTGGGCATCATAGTCGTGAGACTATGGCCCCCGCCGGTGGGCCCTGTTTAAAAGGAAATACGACTCAAACAAAGATGTTAAAACATCTTGAGCATACTCGATCACAACCATCGGAACGTTCCCAAGATCTCGATGTTGGAATAGGATCGCTCATTTGAAAAGGATGTTGGCAATATCCGAAAAGGATGTTGGCAATATCCCGACATTTAGTATATCTAAACATGGTGGTGGAGCTTGATTGTCGAGGAGGTTATAAACAATTTTCTTATGGACTATGGAGTGGCCAGACGATCAGAGGACAGGGTGCTAGAGCATGGGCTCAGCGAGATCCAAAGATCGATACGTGGGGAATTATCATCACTGCTATTTATATTATTAAATTTATAAGTTCGCGACCATGACATCAACGGTCACGATTCACGCTCGCAAACAAATCAAGTAGGACCGTGAGGAAAAGTTTGCTCCAAGGTGTCCATACCGAGAGTGGAAGATGAAACCTCTTCAAAAGGGAGAGAGGAAGTACGTACTACTTAAACGAAAGCTAGTTAGTGGTTATAAACAATAGAGAGGGTAACATGTAACTTTGTTTACTGGGGGTGATACTCATGGTATGAAGATGTTGTTTTCCGGAAATCAAAACAACAACTTTGAAACAACAACTTCAAGTGGTTCAACAGGTTACTAAACGGGTGGCGGATTGGAAGGCACATTTACTTTCCTTTGCTGGTCGGGTCACCCTTCATCAGTCGGTTTCTGAATTTTATCTTGGCTAATTCTTGGGTTCCGCTTTTGGTGACTTCGGCTATCAAACGAGAGATGAGTCGTTTTTTGTGGGCCAAAAATGCCTCGACTCCTAATCTCCATCTTATTAAATGAGACTCGATCTGCCGGTCAAAGTACTTGGGTGGACTCGGTCTTCGGCGGCTTCCTCTTCTACAGACTGCCTTAATGGGTCATAAAGTGTTTGACTTGGTTAATGGTCGGAACTCGATGTGGGTTCAGTTTTGCAGCAACAAATACAGCCCCGATTTGAATCTTTAGAGATGGACACACCCATCTAATTGTTCGTGGGTTTGGCACGCGGTTTGCCAGGGTGTTTCTGTGGTACGGGACAATACAATTGTGCCTATCTTGCAGTCATCGAAGTTTGATGTGTGGGATAGCCCATGGCTATGTCCTACCCCAATATCCAGGATGGCGGCCCCCATCAATATGCATGTTTTCTTGAGGATTGCTCCTATCTCCGAGCTGATCTCCTTGGAGGCGGAATGGAGACCTGAGGTTATTCGTTCGCTCTTTCCCGCAAAGGCCTAGCCTCCAGAATCAGCTCTGTCTTGATCCTCTGTTTTCTGTCGACGCAAACTTTCTATTGGGGCCCACGGGCCGACGAGTCTTACTTAGTTTGAGAGACCTATACCCTCCTCCTTCCCCCCATTGCCTCTACTTATGAGCAGTTTCGGTGGCATGTCTTGTGGTCTACTCGTATCGAGAATAAGGACAAGTGTTTTGGCTAGAAACTCCTCCATTTGCACCTCCCTGTTCCTTCCCATTTGTGCTATATCGGTTTGATCACTTCAGACAAGGACATTTGCCCCAGATGCGGGTTGGATTCCGAGATGGTGGATCATACTTTGTTTAAATACCCGGTTTTTGTGGTCATTTGGACACTGCTCTTCTCTTCCCTGCCATTCTCCCCGCTCTTTTCCATTGCTGGACTTGGCTTTTTGCTTAACCGGTTTCATGGTGGGATTACGGGCCAAAACAACCCTAACTCACTGATTTTATCGATGGCATGACGCTTATGGAAATCCCGCAACTGGGCTTTGTTTGATTTTCAAGTGGAGGTTCCCCTTGTCACCTGGCGGCAAGCTTGCTCGGCCGTTTTTGAGTTGTATCAGGCTACAATGTGTCTCCCTCTACAGGCATGTGCTTTGGTGCGGACCCGGACACCTTTTTCGGTTCACTGGAAGCCACCAGACACCGGTTTCCTCAAGTTTAACTCCAATGGCTCTTATGACCTACGATGACTCCGTGGAGGGGCAGGGGTGGTGCTCAGGGATCACCGAAGAATGGTGCTGGCTGTAGATTCTGTGGATTTCCATTGCTCCTTTGCTTTTGAAGCTAAAATGCGGGCTCTTTGGACCAGTCTCCTATTGGTCAGACACAAATGGCCTTCGACAGGGCTTCTCATTGAAGGAGACTCGCAAGCGGTGCTGGCGAGCCTTGTCTCCTCCCAGCCGGTAGAGGTGATTGTTCAGGATTGTCGCTTCCTCCATCGGGACATTAGGGTTCGTGGACTCTCACATGTGTCTTGGAAGGGGAATACATAGCTGGAAGGTCGGGAGTCTGTTTGGCCACCGTCAATGATCTATCTCGAGATCTTAAGGATCTAATTTTGTTGGATGCCTCTGAACACAAATGGGGGTGAGGCTACTAGTGCCATTGGTTTGGTTTTAAGGGCATGTTAGTGTCATTTGAAAACCAAAAAAAAAAAATTTGTTGTTTGATAGTTAACTGTCTTGTATCAGAGGTATAATGCAAGTGCATATGGGTGAAGTCTTCTATCTAGATACGACTGACCTTTTTGTCTTCCCCTGTAAAGAGGCAACGCTCGAGGGTTTCGGTTTTTTCTCTCGGTTCTCAATTCGCAGCAGAGAGAGAGAGAGAGAGAGAGAGAGAGAGAGAGAGAGAGAGAGAGAGAGAGAGAGAGAGAGAGAGAAAGCATGAGGGTGCATATCTGCAACGGAGGAGTAGGAACCAATGGCGAGCGGCTCCCATTTTCGTCCCCTAAGCGTGAGCGCTTGCCATTCCGTAAAAGCATTTAGCAATGCTATTCACATGGGCGGCGCTACATCACCGATTCAAATCTATTAAATTTTTTTTTTATCATAATTTATTTAGTTTTGAATGTTGGTTTGATCCCACTCCACCGACTCACCGAACCCTACTGCACATCTTCACGTACAAAGTATATTTTGATGTGACTTTTGACCCCCACCGATATAAATTCTTGGAGCCGCCACTAGCTAATCAACCCATAGCGTTTGTCCCAAACGCTCTACCCGAATGTCGGTTGTGATCAAGGTATGTCACTATGGATAGTGTTATCTCAAGTGACAAATAGTATCTTCACGAATGGAGCCTGGGCCCTGCCACCATTTCGTTATTTTTTGAGAACCCTCCGAAAAGGAAGGGAGGGTTAGGCAGCTCCCAACTAGGTATATTAATAAATCAAGAAACGGTCATGATACAAAAGGTAATACCCTCAACACTAAACTTCTCTGCCCATGGTATAATTCAAAGATTGAGATCACCGATCTACACAACTCATCTACCCCCGTAGTCTTGACATTGAAAATGCGGTTGTTCCTCTCCAACAAGAGAACCAAAATAATCCTCATTGTAAAAATATACCATGGTGGGTGGATCTCCTTGCGAATTTGCCTCCTTTGCCATAAAGTTCACATAGCCTTCAGACTTCTCGGATGTGAAGTGATATCAAACTTTGCCTCGAGGTGATCCACACCTGCCTTGTAAAAGGACAACCGAGCATTAAATGTCAAGCATTCTCCTCTTCGGTACATAGTGACTCCGTCACTTGTGGGTTCTCTGCTTCAAGAGGTTTCCCTTGGTGAGAATCTTATTCCTATCCGCCAATAGGAAGAAGATCTGGATTTTCACTAGAGCCTTCGTCGTCCAAACAGCCCTCGATGGTCGAAAGGATTGTGTTGGGGGAAGAAGTTAGTTGTAGAAAGATCTCACCGAAAAAAATCCTCAGGCCGTCCAGCACCATCGAATTCCATCTGCAACTGGGTGAAAAGCTTACCTCCAAGAGTAGTATTGTCAAGTCCTTGAGCTCCTCACGACCGCCTGGAGGTAGAGGTGAGAGTAGTCTCACCCGCCACACAGCTTCTCCTTGACCGAACTTGGCCTGGGAGCGGATTGACGCCCATGTTGCTGGGTCAGAGCGAAGAGAGATGGAAAGAGATGCCTCGGTGCTGTTTTCCTGAGCCAAGCATCCTCTCAGAATATGATGTTATGCTCATCTCCTAACGTGAAAATGCTCCCTTCCTTAGAGAGACTTCTTGGGTCAGGTTTGTTCATGGAGATTGATGACATGGCCCAAGGCTCTATTTGTCCATCTCTGTCCTCCTCTGGCCTTGAAGGGCTGATCCGATCGGGGGAGATCACAGAGACGATGTTACCACCGGTTCTCGTAGGTCTCTATGATCTCTCTGACCTTGCTCTTCTCTTGCTCTTCCCTCTCCTTGTACTTGTAATCTGGAGGAGGGGTCTCTCACCTTAGAGCTGCTGCCACCGACTCCCTCCGTCCCCACCAAGGTTTCCTATCATCGAGAACCTCCATCAGATGGGCCCACTACCCCATCGCTCGTTCCACACCCTCTCCAAAGAATATGACAACCTCATGCTTCTCTATCTAGGCCGAGTCCCGACCCTCGTGGCCTCATCCGTAAACGAGGCCCGCAAGGTCATGAAGACTCATGATCTCGTCTTTGCTAGCAGGTCTTTGTTGAGGATGAGTCAAGTCCTGCTCTACATAGGCATCGACATGGGTTTTGCACCATATGGTGAGCACTGGAGGTAAGTGAGGAAGCTATGTGTTGTCAACCTCTTCAGTGGAAGAATGGTGGAGCCCTTTCGGCTGATGGGCGAGGAGGAGGTGGACTTCACGATCCTAAAGGTCTAATCATATGTTGGAGCAGTGGTGGATATGAGCGAGATACTGTACTTCTTCGCCAACAACATCTTTTGTAGGGTTGTTTTTGAAAAGTTATAGATCTGTTGAAGGAGTAAGAGCACCTACCATCTATTGGGGAGATGTTGTATATCTGAAGGTGATGGTGGGGCTTGCTTGTGAGGTTTTGAGGTTTTGGTTTCGAGGAAACGGAAGGGAAGTCGAGGAGATTATTAAGGGAAATTTTATTCATACCCCATAAATATGTAAGTAGCCCCCATTTCAACAAACTTGAACATACCCTATTATTTTTTTTTCATACCCCATTCCTATCCCAAAAATACCCTTCTCCCTTACACCCCACCTTCAATACACCAACTTGATTATACCCCAATCAAACACATACCCCCTTAAATATATCTCAATTATATGCACTCTTGAATACACCCCACTCTTAAATAAACCACATGCAGTTGGCTGGTACTTGAAGGCACAAGTAGGGCTGCACCCGAACCCAACCCGAATTTGGGCGGGCTAACCCGAGCCCAACCCGAATTATTTCTCCTCTACCATATTGAAGCCAGTCAACCCACCCCGCACAACCTGATCAACCCGGCTAACCCGACGGGTTGGGCTTGGGCTAAGGAAGTTCAAAAAGACCTTGGGCTGGGTTGGGTTGGGGGTACAAAAGACCTTGAGTTAAGGCTTTGGGGTTTGGGGTACAAAAGAAAAGGGCATTGTTGGTATTAAAGGATTGTCGAGTAAGATATTGAGAAACGGTAGGGAGATGGGGGACCTTGGGCTGGGTTGGATTGGGGGTACAAAAGACCTTGAGTTAAGGCTTTGGGGTTTGGGGTACAAAAGAAAAGGGCATTGCTGGTATTAAAGGATTGTTGAGTAAGATATTGAGAAACGGTAGGGAGACGGGGGTTAATTACAGATTTTTGGGGTACGAATAAAATTTCCCTTTAGTAAAGGTCAAATTACAGAAACCTCTCTGAACTATACACCTCATTTTATATTGGTCCTTCAACTATTTTTATGAACAATTTGATCCCTGAACTATGCTCCGTTTGTATTTAGCCCCCTCCATCAACTTTTATTTCGAAAATACCCTTGTAATGGTAACCATAAATTAAATATTTTAAAACAATTTTGTGCATTATTGAAAACTGATAAGGGTATTTTTGGAAAAAAAGTTGATAGAGGGGCTTAAATGCAGACAGAGCATATTTTGGGGATCAAATTGTTCAAAAACAACGTTGAGGGACCAATATGAAACAAGGTGTATAGTTTAGGGGAGGTTTTTATAATTTGTCCTTTATTAAATTTCGCGACCATGACATCAACAGTCAATATTCACACACGAAAACAAGGTAAATAACGGTTTTGAGGAAAAGTTCGCTCCATGGTGTTCATACCGGGAGTCGAACATAAAACCTCTCCGACTTGGGACGTTTATATAGTAAACGTAATGAATATTAGTATATAATTTTTATTTTGTTTATGCTTATGCCCCTCTCATGTGAAATTATTATGCTTTGGTCCCTCTCAATATAAAATCCTGATTCCATCCCTATCTCCAACAAAGAAAAGAGAATGTACTATTAAGACAAAAAGCACGTTTGTGGTAATAAACAATCGAGCGTCAGATCAACGGACTGATTATGGGCCATCCGATCACGATCAAACGGCTCCAAAGCTCTTGTGGATGGAAATGCCGGTGGCTGTGTTTGATTTGCTGAGCCAAATCCACTGTGAAATGTTACTTAGCGGTTTGCTGAGTTTGGATGGGATCCACATACATTAAAAGTATTATGCAATGCAATTCGAGAGAGATCTTAGGTGCAGTGCAATTCACACAAACGATGTTCCCACCTGTTCTCGTAGGTTTCTATGAGCTCTCTGCCCTTGCTCTTCTCTTGCTCTTCCCTCTCCTTATACTTGTAATCTGGAGAAGGGGTCTTTCACAAGAGAGCCGTAGCCGGCGGCTCCCTCCATGCCCGCCGAGGCTTCCTATTATTGGGAACCTTCATCAGATGGGCGCACTGCCTCATCGCTCCCTCCACGCCCTCTCCAACCAGTACGGCAACCTCATGCTTCTCTATCTAGGCCGGGTCCCGACCCTCGTGGCCTCATCCGCAGATGAGGCCCGTGAGATCTTGAAGACTCATGATCTCGTCTTTGCTAGCAGGCCTCGGTTGAAGATGAGTCAGGTCCTGCTCTACGGAGGCGTTGACAGGGGTTTTGCACCCTATGGTGAGTCCTGGAGGCAAGTGAGAAAGCTCTGTGTCATCAACCTCTTCAGCGAAAGAATGGTGGAGTCCTTTCGGCTGATGCGCGAGGAGGAGGGGGACTTTACGATCCAGAAGGTCTCCTCAAATGTTGTTGCAGTGGTGATATGAACGAGATACTGTACTTCTTAGCCAACAACATGCTTTCTAGGGTTGTTTCTCGAAAGTTTCAGATTGGGGAAAAAGGCCGGAACGACATGTTCCGCGAGCTGATAGAGGAGAACCATGCACTCTTTGGAGCGTTTTATGTTGGGGACTACCTCCCGGGCTTGGCATGGATGGACGTTTTTTTCGGCTTGGGAGCGAGAGCTAAGAGGGTTGCTAAGAGGTGGGATGATACGCTTGAGCAAGTAATCAAGGAGCATGCCGATCGATCTGGGGGTGATTCAGTAACCGAAGTCAATCCGGTTTAAGTGAAACACAACCTTGGTGATATTAAAATGCTACATCACTCTAGTATATTATTTTTTACAGGACATGTTTGCTGCGAGAACCTACACATCATAATAGTCTTTGTAAGGGCAATGGCTGAGCTTGTTCGAAACCCGGAATCGATGAAGAAGCTTCAAAATGAGATGAGAGGGATAGCCGATGGTAAATCCAAGGTCAGGGAGGAAGATTTACGTGAGATGGGCTACTTGAAAGCCGTGATAAAAGAGGTCTTGCGGTTGCACCCTCCAGCTCCATTGTCGCTCCGACGAGAGACTATGGAGGATTGCGAGATCAGATTTTATAAAAGTCCAAGGCACACAAGGGTTATTATCAATCTTTGGGCGATCGGCCGGGACCCTAGGTTTTGGGAAGCACCAGAGGAGTTCCGTCCTGAGAGGCTCACCGCTAGTTCGGTGGATTTTAAAGGGATTGATTTCCAATTCATCCCATTTGGGGCGGGGCGGAGGATTTGCCCTGGTATGAAGTTTGCAGTTTCAACCACGGAGCTTGCGCTAGCGAACCAGATGCATCGCTTCGATTGGGAGTTGCAAGACCTTTTTCTAATATTTCAACTGAATGAGATATATGATTAATGCGCTATCAGTCAAATTATTTGTATGTCAGTTTCCCTTGTGGTATCCTCTCCCCTCTTGATACAATTCAAGGGGTAAGAAATTTGATGTATAAACTTCACTTTGTGCATGCATTGGGCTTTCCTGCCAGCAAGTTGCACAAAGCGGGACCCTACACATAGCCGGGGTGGCCCCCAGCACAATCCGCATTGTACAGTGCATTGATAGGTTGTACTTACAACATGCGAAGTGTGCATAGCAATTTGTTTCCCTCTTCAAGATGGCCAAGACCTTAGTGATAACTTGAGAGCTAATCATAGTTGGCTTGATGCAGCAGTTGTTGAGTTGTGTGGAGCCTGATGATTGGAGTAGAGTCCAAAGGGACATTTTCCCATTGCCGAGATGATCGGACGAAGGAGGAGGCAGCGAAGGCTCTGACAATAGGGAAGGAGGAGGGGCAGGGAAGGTGGTGATAGCTCCGACAATGAAAAAGGAGTAGCAGCTCCAACAAGAAAGAGGGGAAGGGGAGGCAATGGTGACTATAGTAGTGTGGAAGGATGAAAGAGATTTTTAATATTTTCAAGGTGGTGGTTGGATGAAGCGGTGGACGGTAGTAGGCCGCTAGTGGCAAGTAGTGGTTGACGGGGAGACGGTCTGCGGTAGGGCAGTGGATGGTGGTTGGCGGAGGATGGTACATGGCGACCAATGGTTGTGGCACCCCCTAGGGTTCATCCCATGGCACATAGTCCCCCCAATCGAGATATGTTAGCGCTCCATAGTCCATTCATGTGGAATCGTCTCACAGGGTTGTTCCCCAGTTTGTTCAAATAACATTACCCAAAAAGAGATGTTGTTTCTTTCCAAAAACAAAGGAGGGAATTAGTGATAGGCCCCTGACGTTGGATCGATTTAGTGTAAAGGGCAGACAATAAGATGGATTTGTCCTAATGTCCCTCCCAGAAAAGATGCTTTTATAGTAAGTCCCTCTGTTGACTTTTTGTCTCAATAAAATGACAAAAATGCTCCTTAGACTAAAACAACAAATATTATTCTTCACTGCAATATTTTCAGTATAGCAATTTTATTTTTTTTGAGAAATCTCAATAGTTTTTTTTTTCTTGCTGCATTGAAATCACTCTAGTAATTGTTACTCAATTCGGTAGTAAAGAGTAACAATTGCTAGAGTGGTAGCAAAGAGTAACAATTTGGGGATAAAAGAGTAATAATTGCTACAATGATTTCACTGTAGGAATTTTTTTTTATCAAATCATGTTTTTAAATTTTTTTGGGAGACTTAGTGAATGGTCCCTGACAAGATATCAGTTTAAGGGGAACGACAACCAACAAGATTGTGTTGCACCAGGTCCCTCCCGAAAAAAGATGCAACTAGAGCAAGCCCCATACATAACTTTTATCCCTTTTTAATGACCAAACTGCCCTTTGTATTGAGCATGCCCCTCCGTTCTTGTCGCTACAGAACTCAATCCACGGATTTGATACAATTAGTTCACTGTAGAAAATTTTTTTGGCATGATTTCACAGAAAAAATAAATTACTACAGTGATTTCACTGTAGCAAGACAATAACAATCTGCGCAAATTGTGGTGCGTAGATTGTTACACAATCTGCAAAGACTGTTACTCTTTTGCTACAATGATTTCACTATAGCAATTTTTTTTGGGGGGACTTGGTGGTAGGCCCTTGACTAGGGGTGGCAATGGGTCGTGTCGGGTCGGGTTCGTGTCGTGTCTAGTTTCAGGTTGTGTCCAAAACCCCTAGACCCGGACCTGACCCGTTTAACTAATCGTGTCTAGATCCTAAACCCATACCTAACCCGTTTATAAACGGGTAGACCCGATAAGACCTGTTAGACCCGTTTACCACACGGGTTTATTCAGTTGACACGATTCGACCCAATCCGACTCGACCCGACCTAACCCGATAGACCCACTGATACTATATATTATAGTATGGGATTACGGGTAGACCCGACCCGACACGATCCGTTGAATTTTAAACGGGTCTTCCCAGGTCTACCGTGTCCAGACCCTTAAATCCGGACCCAACCCGTTTATTAAACGGGTCTATCGTGTCGACCCCTTTACGACCCGAACTTGCTTAGCCCTGACCCAAACCAACTAACTTCGTGTCGGGTCTGCCGTGTCGGGTACGAAATTGCCAGTCCTACCCTTAACATAGGATTTCATTAACATAAAATATGTCCAAATATCCCTATACACATCAGGTCCCTCCCAAAACAAATTCACTTGCAACAGGTCCCTCTAATGACTTTTATCCCCTTTGAATGACAAAAATATCCCTGATTAAAAGCACATGTTACTTTCAATTTAGAAAATGGGCAACTACAGTACATTACAATTGTTCCTCTTTAGTGGCTAATTGTTACTCTTTGCTACTGTGTAATCCCTATAGCAATTTTTTAAAAATCTCATTTAAATTTTTTTGCTACAGTGAAATCACTATAGCAATTATTCCTCTTTAGTATCGAATTATTTCTCTTTGGTACACTATAGCAAAGAGCAACAATTGGGTACTAAAGAGGAACAATTGCTACAGTGAAAATCAATTGCTCCTCTTTCGTATCGAATTATTTCTCTTTTTGCTATTGGGAATCATTGTAGCAAAACTTTTTTTCGTGAAATCTTTTTTCTTTATAAAAACAAAAGAATTTTGCTACAATGAAATCACTCAATCGCTATTGTTTATTGCCGAAGTGTCACTATCCACGTGATTTCTCCTTGTACAGTACGTTGTGTCTAGGGGTAAAGTGGACATTTGCTAAATTGATGTACCTGACATAACTGATCATATTTGGATGTCCTATACGTTAAATCAAATGTCAGGGATTAATTACCAATTATCCCTTTTTTTTCGACGATATTTCTCAAAAAACAATTTGCTACATTGATTTCACTGTAGAAAAAGTGTAACAATTTGCCCAGATTGTAACCCAAATAAGATTATTCCAATTTGAATAGATTGTTACTCTTTTGCTATAGTGATTTCACTGTAGCAAAAAATAAACTTTCCCGATAAAATTTCACAAATTTTTTTTTAGTGATTTCAATGTTGCAATAGATTTAAAATCTTCAAAGATTATTACTCTTTTTGCTACAGTGCTTATGTCATGCTTAGATCGGGCCTGTGGGGGTGGAGATTTTCCATTGGCCACATCCGATCGTCAGATGGAGCAGCTCGCCTCCACCTCCTTCCCGTGGTACCTGTAAGAAAACTGAGGCTCACCTCCGAGCCAAGGCCCCTCCGACACTCAAGTCAGGGAAAGGAACAAACACAAGTGTGGTCAAGGGTTCGGAAGCGAGAGATTGCATACTTGCCCATGAAGGGGCCGGGTTCATTTATAAGTCTTCTAAAACGTGTGTGTGAAACATTCACAGAATATCCTTCGAGAATCTCAGGTGGTCAAGAAGGATCTTTCCTGATCAAATGTTCTTCACTTCTTTCCTTCTATGCTCTCGTTAGTCATGGGTCACTCATTGATCGTAGGCAACCCATGACCATAACGGGCCAGATACTTGTTAGAAATGGTGTGTTCTAAGCTTGTATAACTCTGGGTTTTGATCTAATAGTAAAGGATGAATGTTATTCTATGAGATGCATGTTGGTACGCAATAATACAGTTATATGTTCTTATTAGAACAAAGAGCCATGGCTACATGGTAATTCACTAAGTTGAAGGCTAAGTGGGTTGGTCCCATGTAACCTAAATAAGTTTGTAGCTATGATCAGGTTGGTCGCCTCATCATGGTAAGCTGTTGATGATGACGGTGCATGGGGAGTCTTCACCATGGTTTGATACATGCACAGTATCTGTGGTCAAACAGAACCAACATGGTGCACAGATCAGTGAGTAGACACTGGTGCACTAAGTCGTATTTCTACTTAGGGTAAAACGGTCATAAACCCTGAGGAACCATATCGGTGGGCTAACCAGTTGTGTGGTGCTTTGGTACACCAAATTATGAGGATCCAGTTACGTGATCTAAAATCTAGGTGTACTGGGTTACCCGGCTAGCGTCGCATCAGCATGCCATTCCTACAGGTCATCCACATCCTTAATAGGGGTGCGTTCCTTGATCTGACTTACATCGTACCGAATCCAAGCCTGGTGGTCATCAGTTGAACTATTGATCGAATTCGATTACTCGATGGGATAATCAGTGGTAAGATGTAAGCAAGAGACCTGGAAGAAACCAAGTCATATGAGCACTCGAGTCTGACGGTGTTTTCCATCACGCAAGTTTACCATAACTAAGCGAAGAGCAGGGGTATGCAAGAGAACATAGTAAGTCTAGAGGGAATAGAGTGCAACCTGCGTCGCACTCTAGGTGGCTGCGCTGGTTAACTCAGACTCAGGGGGTCGATAGTACACTCGGATAGTGTGTCGACCGAGTCCGAGTTGGAAGCTATGAACCCTGGTACCTGAAGGTTCCACCTTATCCACATCTTGTACGGTTCTCGAACCATCTCCTCGATTCACGAGGTAAAGTATTTAGTCCAATTAAAATACGGACTATGTGTGCTTCGCACTAGTGCACGATAGTTGCGTATGCTCGTTTGTGCACTAGGATGTAAATCCAGAGTAGTGCAGACACACAAGGTCATAGCCCAGTAATAGTGAAAGCACTAGTCATAATTCACTCGGGCGTGTCATACGAGTTTCCGATACGAGGGGAAACCAACTAGAGGTATGGGGGTGCCTTGGGAAACCAAGGGCACCACCACATACTAGGGTGGTCGCCCCTCACATGAGGACAAAGGCATGGCCAGTCCCCCTAGTTTCTAGGGTTTGCAGTTGCAAACTTCAAGGAAAAGGGGGGGGGGGTTGGGAGTTTGACCAAAGGGGGGGCCGGCCTTCACATAGAAAGGAGAGAGAGAAAGAAGCAAGGGCCGGCCCAAGCTTCAAGGAGTTGTTAGGGGCCGGCCACACATCGCGTGTGTAAGCCCTGGCCGAACACCCCCCTCTCCTCTCTCTTTATCTCTCGTCTCCTCTCTTGTGTGCACCCTCGGACTTCATCCTCGCATAACGAATCGAAGGCGGAGAAGGGTCGTTCCTCGAAGGCACTCAGAGATTCGAGAGCGATGTTCTGTGCAACGTATGAGATCGGGTGAATGAAGAAGGCTTCATTCTCTTGCATATCGTCATCCATCTTCACAGGAATTCTTCCGTCTCCATCGACAAAGAAGACAATCCTCCACGGTTAAAAGATCCGCACGAAGGTATGCATCATTTAACTCGTAATCTAACATAGTCTTGAATTGTATGCATGCTTGATATTCGATTCGCTAGATTAACTTTAGGGCGTTCGTCTCACGTGCACATACGTGCACGTATATTGGTTTTGTGAAAGTTTTATCATATAACATGCACCACACACGGTCTTTCGATCACTAAATCGCTTCCGTTGTGGGCCTCTACCATAGGATTTTTCAAACTATTGGTGTCAGAGCCACGCAAGTGGTGTATGTTTTATGAGGTTTTATGAGACTATTATGTGCGCGCATGATGAGCACAAAGTTTCATCGGGGTTTCTACGCTTAGATCATGCATAGTTCTTGTTCTATAAATCGTGCTTTCAGGGTGCCGCTATAAGAATTATCTGGATTATGATTTCATGCTACCGGGGTCAGACCCCGCATTAGCCTATATCTAGGTATGCTGTTTTTGTTGTGTGGATGTATTTTTGAGCCATAGATGGGCGAGTGATGGGGGTTGACCATTCTCGATTTCCAAGGCCATTGCTAGGTTTGTTTTTCTTTTTTTCTAGGAAATTGTATACGACCGAGCACTTGCTCGTAGCGTACTAGAACTTTTT
This sequence comes from Chamaelirium japonicum, assembly GCA_947650365.1. NCBI lineage: Eukaryota > Viridiplantae > Streptophyta > Magnoliopsida > Liliales > Melanthiaceae > Chamaelirium > Chamaelirium japonicum. Next base: position 19,777,291 of record OX393551.1, on the reverse strand, counting down.
CGGTTACAAATTGAGAAGAAAGACATGCCATGAAGATCTACCATCGGGAGTGTAAGCGAAACTTTGGAAGACGAATATGATCTGGCGAAGTACTCGCAAGTACGACGAAGGTACCGGACTGAGGAACCTTGTGAAGGAAGTTGAAGAGCCTACGCTGTGCTTGTCAGGTTTAGGGTTGGTCCCTGAACTTGATTCAGTTGTTTGGTTATTTCTTTTGTTTGTTCTTTATGTTTCATATCGAACCTCGATGAGATAATCTTATTATATGTTAAGGGAGGCCTTTCCTCTCCAGTCCGAGCGACTGAATTAGGATAGGATCCCGCTATATGACGCCTATTATTTTATTGATTTTTAATGATAGTGGGATCCTATCATATATGGTTATGCCACATTAGGCCAGCATTGAAACCTAAGATGAGATGAAGATCCACTAGACATCAATTATCAAATTTATAAGTAAGACGCCATATTTAGTGGGAGTCTTTTCCTGTGTATCTGACCTTAGGCTAGGCTCTAGGGCATTAGTGTGATAGCTAAGTTTACAGAGCATCAAAGTTCTCTAGATATGTGATGTGACCCTTGAGTGAAGAGATCCACTTGAGGCAGGGACTATGATATTTCGAGATCGATTAATGCTAGGCGAAAGGCTTGAAGTCGTACATGGGAGCTTGGTGTGACCAGGGTCTAGTCCATTGGAGGTTGCTACTTTTGCATTTGCATATACTCATACTTACAAAATAACCCTCATTTCAAAAAGGAATACAAGAGATGACTCTTAGAGATCCTCTGGCCTCCATGGCCAACCACTTCATGTTCAGGTAGGAAGGCGTAACTCAACATCCCCCTCGGGTGAGAGTTGTGCCATTCTATACCAGATGACGTAATGGTCTTCCTTGGGATATGGCGATTACGGGGCCAAGAGAGAAGAGCTTTCTCACCCTCATAGGGGGCCACATGAACTCCCGTGTCGTAATTCCTTAGGTTCGTGGGTAAGCATCCGAAGTATACCTGAGGCTTTCGTTACTTCGCATGGGGATCACGTGGCACTGGCCAAAAGACAACCATGGTCCATCATAGCCCTCAGTTGGTAGATTTGGATTAGGTTAAGGAAAGACCTATGTAAATGAATGACACTGCACACTGCTCTCTCGGGCGGGTGTAGCCGATTCCGAGATCTTGTACACATGGTTAATTAATCCACTGAGATGTCTTCGCTTGAGGGTAGCACTGATATTTGGATATAATTATCTTGTTTTAAAAAATCCATAAAATGAGTTTTTTATGCATTCTCATCATGTAATCATTTTTTTCAGATGACCAAGTTAGATCCCATGTCTGTTATCCTAAATGACCTCAAACTTATCGGTCCCAACTATGAGGACTGGAAGCACAATCTTTACTTGGTCTTAAGGATTGGTAAACATATGACAACCCTTAATGATCTTGAGCCAGACTTACCGAGACCCAATGTCACGGGGGCATAGTTGAAGGTATTCACTAACTGGAAGGAATCTAATGAAATGTATAAGTGCTATATAGTAGCATCCTTATAGACAACTCTGTAGAAGCAAGTCGAGAATATGCCCGACGCTTTTGATATGATGTTGTACCTGAAGGAGATGTTTAAAGGGCAAAATCACGTTACATGATATCTTATCATTAACAAACTCATCAAGACTAAGATGTCCGAGGAAACACTGGTTGAGAAACACATGCTGAAAATATTTGGGTTACAGAATGAACTAGCATCCATAAATACTGTGCTAGAGGGCGAGGTGATGACAGACATCTACCTCTCATCTCTGTCTGGAGCATTTGAAGGTTTTGTTACCAACTTTAATCTGAATAAGTTGGCAATAACAAATACGGAGCTTTTAGGAGCTCTCGAGACAGCTCAGGATGGCTTCAAGTAAAAGGGCGAAGTACTTCACGTGCAACGCAAATTCTTCAAGAAGTCAGGTAAAAAGCCTCAGAGTAAGAAACACAAGAAGAAACCTAAGTCAGCACCTATGCAGAACTCTGTAGGGACCTCTGGATCCGGTGATTCAAAGAAGTCGAGCACCAAGTGCTTCCGGTGTGGCGAAAAGGGCCATTGGAAGAAGGACTGCAAGAAGCCTCAGAATGCTGGAGAAGGTAAATCATAACTTTTCTTTATTGAATTATTTCTTTCAAGTAACAGGTCTTTTTCTAGTTAGATTGTGGATTCTGATCCACTAACCATGCCTGTAAATCTCTTCGGGTTTCGGGAAAGCAGAAGGTTGCTTGATGAAGAGATAACCTTGAGCATGAGAACTGAAGCTGTGGCAGCTGCTGAAGCCATTGGAGGCATTATTCTTAGTTTTGCAAATAATAAGACTATGATATTTAGAGATTTTTATCATGTGTCATCTTTGAGATGAAATTTGATTTCTGTTTCCTCTTTGGTTAATGAAGGTTATTAAGTTTATTTTGATACTTCTGGTGTATCGTTTAAGCTGAATAGAACTTTTATATTAAGAGGAATGGTTCAGAGCAATCTTTATGTTGTCAATCCTATCTTTGAAAGGAAAATTACAATAACTTCAATATTCCATGTTAATTCATCTAAGCGTAAGAACCATTCAAGAAATTTAACCCAATTGTAGCACTTGCGTCTTGACCACATTGCCTTAGACAGAATCCATAGAATGGTGAATACCGTGTTTCTGAAAATAGATCCCTTGGAGAACCTTTCCACTTGTGAATCCTGCCTGGAAGGCAAAATGATCAAGATGGCCTTTAAAGGCAAGGGAGTAAGATCCACTGAGATATTGTAATTAATCAATATAGATGTATGTGGACCCATGAGTATCAAAGTGATAGGAGGCTATGAGTACTTCATCACTTTCACTGATGATTACTCAAGATATGGCTACATTTACTTGATGCATCGGAAGTCAGAATCCTTTGACATGTTCAAAGAATTCAGGACTGGAGTAGAAAAGTAGACAGACAAATATATAAAGACCCTTCGATCTGATCAAGGTGGTGAGTACCTATCTGACGAGTTTCTTGGGTATTTGGTGGAACATGGGATCACATCCCAGTTAACTACTCTAGGTACCCCATAACAGATTGGAGTTTTCGAAAGAACGAATCAAACCTTGTTAGACATGGTTCGTAGCATGATGAGTTACGCCAATTTACCAACGATCTTTTGGGGATACACCTTACAGACAACAGCTTATGTTTTGAATCATGTCCTATCAAATCAGTGCCTCAGACCCTTAGAGTACTATGGTGAGGCGAAAGCCAACACTATAATATTTTAGAATATAGGGATGTTTTGTACATGTACGGAATGACAAGAGGGATAAGATGGAAACAAACTCTAAAGTGTGTCTATTTGTAGGTTATCCCAAGGAGACCAAAGGTGGATTATTTTATGATCCTGAGGATAATAAGGTGATCGTTTCAACAAATACCATGTTCCTAGAGCAAGTTTATATTATGCACCACAAACCTACTAGTAAGGTAGTCCTAGATGAACTATTGGGTACTAGCAGAGAGCACGCATCCGAAAGCTTAGTGGGAGCTGTCACTTCAGACACAAATGGACCAGATACTATAGAACCTAGTCACTTTGTTCCACCACCACCACCTCGTCGTAGTGAGAGAAATATTAGATCCCCTGACAGATACTATGGAAAAACCTTGTTGGTTGATCCAGAAGGTCAGGAGGATGATCTACTAAGCTACGAAGGGGCAGTGTGTGACGACCATGATCCAATAGGACAATAGCCAAGAGCCAAGACTCCTGAGGCTGTGATGCCAAGAAGGATGAGGTGATATGAGGTGAGGTGTACAAGGCCATGAGTTAGCCCCACATCACCTGCAGAGAAGGAGATCCTGAGCTACTTATATAATTTTCCCTCCCAAACATAGGAGACACATTTTAAAACCGTGCATCGCTACGGATTTCGTAAGAACTCCATAGTTAAGCATGCTCGTGCGAGAGTAGTACTAGGATGGGTGACCTCCCTGGGAAGTTCTAGTACGGGCACGAGCAAAGGGAACAATATCTTGTGTGTTTGGGGCGGATGTTATAAAATGGTATCAGAGCTAGTTCTCCTCGGGATGGGGGTCTAACCTTACACAAGGACGTGTAGCCTTAAGAGAGGTGGATTATGACGACCAAGATCCAATAGACTAATAGCCAAGAGTCAAGACTCCTGAGGCTGTGATGCCAAGATGGATGAGGTGAGGTGAGGTAAGGTATACAAGGTCATGAGTTAGCCCCACATCGCCTGGAGAGAAGGAGATCCTGAGATACTTATATAATTTTCCCTCCCAAACCTAAAAGACGCATTTTAAAACCGTGCATTGCTACAAACTTTGTAAGAACTCCATAGTTAAGCATGCTCGTGCGAAAGTAGTACTAGGATGGATGACCTCCCTTGAAAGTTCTCATAGAGGCACGGGCAAAGCGGACAATATCTTGTGTATTTGGGTAGATATTACACAGTGGGAGCTTCTGACAGCTCTGACTGGCAAAATGCCATGGAGACAGAAATTGTATCAATGTCTCATAGCGCTATATAGACTCTTGTTGCACCATCATGCAATATTAAACCTATTGCGTGTAAGTGGGTGTATAAAAAGAAGAGAGGATCCAATGGTTCCGTTAAGACTTATAAAGCTAGATTAGTTGCCAAGGATTATACCCATAGAGAAAGAATCGACTTTGACGAAACCTTCTTGTCGGTAGCTATGATAAGTCTATTCGGATCCTTCTATCCATTGCAGTCCATTACAACTGAGAGATCTGGCAAATGAATGTCAAAGACAGTATTCCTTAACAGGGATTTGGAAGAAGATATATATATGATGCAGCTACCAGGTTTTGAGCTAGAGGCTCAAGAGCATCCAGTTTGCAAGTTGCAGAAGTTTATTCATGGACTAAAGTAAGTATCTAGAAGTTGGAATATCTGTTTTGATCAGGCGATCCAGTCATATGGATTTACTCAAAACGAAGATGAACCATATGTGTACAAGAGGAGTGATAAAACTACAGTAATGTATTTGATACTTTATGTAGATGATATTCTACTCATTGGGAATGATGTGGAAACATTGTCAACGATAAAGGTCTGGTTGTCAATACAGTTTGATATAAAAGACCCACGTGAAGCGAGTTATATTTTGGGGATCAAGGTAACACGAGATTGCCAGAACAGGGTTCTCTCGCTATCACAAGCCGCGTACATAGATAAGGTTATGGCCAGATTTGATATACAGAACTCCAAGAAGGGTTTTATGTCATTCAAACATGGCGTGAAACTGTCTAAGGATCAAGGTCCAAAGACATCTGAGGAGAGAGCAAAGATACAAAAGGTACCTTATGCTTCGGCAGTAGGTAGCCTAATATATGCTATGCATTATATGAGGCTAGATATCTATTTTACAGTAGGCATGATGGATCAGTTTCAGTCAAATCCGGGTCCAGCTCACTGGATAACTGTGAAATGTATACTCAAATACCTTCATCGGATGAGGGACTATGAGTTGGTTTACACTGCACAGGAACTGACGCCGATTGGATATAGATTCTGATTTTATATCAGATTTGAAATCTAGAAAATCGACATAAGCATTTGTATTCATACTAAGAGGAGTAGCGGTCAGTTGGCAGAGTGTGAAGTAGAAATGCATTACGGACTCTACCACAGAGACTGAATACGTTGCAGCTTGTAAGGTAGCCAAAGAGGCGGTATGACTCAAGAAATTCTTTATGGACTTGGGATGTGTGCCAGAGGCCCAGTTACCTATTGTGCTTTATTGCGACAATAGTGGTGCAATCGCACAAGCCAAGGAGCCAAGGCACCACCAGAAAGGGAAGCACATCAAGTGCAAATTCCACTTGATTAGACAGTTTCAAAAGCAAAGATGAGTAACAGTGACACATATTGCATCTGCAGATAATATTATTGATCCTTTTATGATGGTGATACCTACCAAAGCATTCGAGCGACATGTGGACGCGATGGGAGTCAAAACCGTTTTACTAAGCTAGATCAAGTGGGAGATTGTTAGAAATAGTATAGTCTAAGCTTGCAAAACTATGAGTTTTGATCTAATAGTAAAGGATGAATGTTATTATATAAGATGCATGTTGGTACGTGATACAGTTACGCGTTCTTATTAGAACAAAGAGCTGTGGCTACATGGTAATTCAATGAGTTGAAGACTAAGTGGGTTGGTCCCATGTAACCTAAATAAATTCGCAGCTATGATCAGGTTGGTCACCTCATCATAGTAAGCTATTGATTATGATGGTGCATGGGGAGTCTTCACCATGATCATCACCAATTACAGTATCTGTGGCCGAACAGAACCAACATGCTGCACAAATCAGTGAGTAGACACTAGTGCATTAAGCCGTGTTTTTGCTTAGGGTAAAACGGTCCTAAACCCTGAGGAACCATGTCTGTTGGGCTTACCAGTTGTGTGGTGCTTTTGGTGCACCAAATTATGAGGATCCAGTTATGTGATCTAAAATCTAGGTATACTGGGTTACTCTATTGGGGTCACATCAGCATGCCATTCCTATAGGTCATCTACATCCTTAACGGGGGTGCGTTCTTTGATCTGACTTACATCGTACCGAATCTAGGCCTGGTGGTTATCATTTGGACTATTGACTGGGTTCGATTACTCAATAGGGTAATCAGTGATAAGATATAAGTAAGAGACTTGAAAGGAATCAAGTCATATGAGCACTCGAGTCTAACGGTGTTTTCTACCGCTCGAGTTGTATTGTGGTACTAAGTGGAGGGATAACGAGTTTACCATAACTACGCGGAGAGCAGGGGTATGCAAGAGAACATAGTAAGTCCAGGAGGAATAGAATGCAACCTACATCGCACTCTGGGCAGTTGCACAGGTTAATACAGACTCAGGGGGTCGATGGTACACTCGGATAGTGTGTCGACCAAGTCCGAGTTGGAAGCTATGAACCCTGGTCCCTAAGGTTCCACCTTATCCACATCTTGTACGGTTCTCGAATCATATCCTTGATTCACGAGGTGATGTATTTAGTCTGATTAAAATATATTTTGTGTGTGCTTCGTACTAGTGCACGATAATTGCGTATGCTCGTGTGTGCACTAGGATGTAAATCCGGAGTAGTACGAAGACACACAAAGTCATAACCCCGTAATAATGAAAGCACTAGTCATAATTCACTCAGGCGTGTCATACGAGTTCCCAATGCGAGGGCCAACCAACTAGATGTGTGGGGGTGCCTTGGGAAACAAAGGGTACCACCACACACTAGGATGGACGCCCCCCACATATGGACAAAGGCATGGCCGCCCCCCTAATTTCTAGGGTTTATAGTTGCAAACTTCAAGGAGAAGGGGGGATCGGGTTTGGGAGTTTGACCAAAGGGGGGGCCGGCCTCTAGGTACCATAGAGGGCCGGCCTTCACATAGAAAGAAGAGAGAGAGAGAGAGAGAGAGAGAGAGAGAAGCAAGGGCCGGCCCTAGCTTCAAGGAGTTGCTAGGGGCCGGCCCCTATATGAGAACCATGAGGGAGGGGGCCAGCCACACGTCATGTGCGCAAACCCTTATCAAACACCCCCCTCTCCTCTCTCTTCATCTCTCATCTCGTTTCTTGTGTACACCCACGGACTTCATCCTCGCGTGACGAATCCAAGACGGAGAAGGGTCATTCCTCAGAGGCACTCAAAGATCTGAGAGCGATGTTCTGTGCAACGTGTGAGATCGAGTGAACAAAGAATGCTTCATCCTCTCGCATTTCGTCGTCCATCTTCACGGGAGTTCTTCCATCTCCATCGACAAAGAAGACAATCCTCCGCGGTTAAAAGATCCGCACGAAAGTATGCATCATTCTAACTCATAATCTAACATAGTCTCGAATTGCATGCATGCTAGACATTCGATTTACTATATTGACTTTAGGACGTTCGTCTCACGTGCATATACATGCACGCACATTAGTTTTGTGAAATTTTTATCGTGTAACGTGCACCACACACGGTCTTTCGACCGCTAAATCGCTTTCGTTGCGGGCTTCTAACATAGGATTTTTCCAACAATACTGCAAAGGCCCTTCTAACTTGGCAAATCTTTTGGTAGTTATAGGAACTTTCCGGCCGTTACAGGCACCTCTTGATCTTCTTCCAAGACTCAGTCCTTTGTAGGAAGTGCAGCTCGTGGACCGAGATGATTCGATCGGACCCAGCCTTATCGGTCTGGCTCTGCAGACCATAATGCCGGGTCGAGCCGGGTGACACATCTCGTTATCTAATCGGCGTGGCGGGAAACCCCCTCTATAAAGGCCCCTTTTCGATCCTTGTGTCTATTGACCATGGGGAGAAATTTATGTTTGATGGGGTTTCACCACGTGCCATAAATTCGAAGCGACGGCTCACTGTCAGGATAGGTAATCATCATTGCCTTTCTTGAACTCCTGTAGTGGGGGCTGCAATCCCATCAAATTGCCTGCAAAAGGATGGTGAGGCATCGGACCCCTCAGTTTTCATCTTAAATGACCTTCGGGGGATAGTAAGGTGTAGGACCCCTCGACTTTCATCTCGAACAGCCTGTGGGGGATGCCTTAGCATCAGACCCCTCGGTTTTCATCTTGAACGGCCTGCGGGGGTTGCTAAGGCATCGGACCCCTTGGCTTTCTTCTCATTCGGCCTGTGGGGGATGCTAAGGCATCAGACCCCTCAGTTTTCTTCTCATTCGGCCTGTGGGGGGTGCTAAGGCATCAGACCCTCGGCTTTCTTCTCGCATGGTCTGCAGGGAATGCTAAGGCATCAGACCCCTCAGCTTTCTTCATAATTGGCTCGTGGGGGATGTTAAGGCATCAGACCCCTCAGCTTTCTTCTTGCACGACCTGCGGGGGATGCTAAGGCATCAGACCCCTCGGCTTTCTTCTTGCACGGTCTGCGGGGGATGCTAAGGCATCAGACCTCTTAGTTTTCTTCTTATTTGGCTTACGGGGGATGCTAAGGCATTAGCCCCTTGATTTTCTTCTTGCACGGCCTGCGAGGGATGCTAAGATATTAGACCCCTCAGTTTTCTTCTCATTCGGTCTACGGGGGATGCTAAGACATCAGACCCCTTGGCTTTCTTGATGCATGGCCAGCGGGGGATACTAAGGCATCAGACCTCTAGGCTTTCTTTGTAGTCGGTCTGCGGGAGATGCTAATGCATCAGACCCTTCAGCTTTCTTCTTATTCGGCCTGCGGGGATGCTAAGTCATGAGACCTTTTGACTTTATTCTTGCACGGCGTGCAGAGGATGCTAAGGCATCAGACCCCTCGACTTTCTTTTCATTCAACCTACGGGGGATGCTAAAGCATCAGACCCCTCAGCTTTCTTCTCATTCGGCCTGTGGGGGATGCTAAGGCATCAGACCCCTCAACTTTCTTCCCACTTGGCCTGCGGGGGATGATAAGGCATCAGACCCCTCGGCTTTCATCATTCATTAGGTCTCAGTATTGGTAAGGAGCTATTATTCGGGCTCACCACACTTTGACCGTTTCATCGACTGCCGAGTTAAGACTCTGGCTTATCATCATTCATCAGATCTCAACGTTGGTAAGGAACTAACATTCAGACTCACCACACCTTGACCAATTCATCGGCTACCAAGCTAAGGCTTTGGGCTTATCAATATATCCATCAGATCTCCGCATTGGTGAGGAACTATCATTCTGACTACCACGCTTCGACCAATTCATCAGCTGCTAAGCTAAGGCTTGGGGCTTACAAATAGCTTGCCACCCAGGGGAAACTTGACCTAAAGCTTCGGAGAAGGATCCCGAGTGCCGATGAGCAAAGCTGGGATTCAATTCTTGCACACTTAGGATTTCCGAGCAACCACTTGACCTCTGACTCTAAGAAGAGGCCCGTTGGGACCCTCTCGGCGAGGCTGACCCCTTATTTAGAGTTGTGGATTTTCCACGCGTCGGGCGACGACCCGACCTAGCTACGATAAAATTGAGGCCATAGGCTTTTTCTTACATCACTTTCTCGAACTTGTTCAGCTTCTTTTTCATTAGGGAGAGGTATGCTACTTTGCGAGGCTAATGGGTGCCATAGACACCATTCACCTGGTTCACCACGACCTGGGAGTCTCTGAATAGAGTCAACTCGTTAACTCCCAAGTCCTTGGCCGCTTCAATTCATGCGATCAGAGCCTCTTACTTTGATTCGTTATTGGTCGCCGGGAAGTCTAGGCGTGTCGAATTATGAATTGTGACATCCTCCGGGGAGAGTATCACAACTCCAATCCCCGTACATAGACTGTTGGCAGAATTGTCGATGAAGATTCTCCATTCGCCAGACGAGGTCCATTCGCTCGGCCCAAGATCAGCTTCTTCTGCCCTCCAAGGGTCTTCTTCACATGTCAAGGCTTGGGCGTCTTCTGATGCGATCTAAACTAATCCTAAATTAAGGCTTTAATTTGATCTAAATTATAACTCGCAAGTGCACGAATCGCTTTGTAGGAGCGGTACGTATTACGAGGTCGATCCCACAGGGATTGCTAATGAGGAAACTATCTAATCTAAGGTTATTAATCTATCTACCTAAGTTACTTAATGAGCAATATTGTTGATTTGGTTCTATGAGATTGTGAAAAAGTAAACTAATCAAGATTAAAACATGCAGATTAACTAATTAAGGTAGTGCGGTGCAGTGTGGAAGTTCAGATATGGATGCGATATTCTAAGCCCTAGAATCCGCACAAGTAGCGATCTAAACTATACTTTTAGATGATTTCCAGGATTCTCACGGAGATACGAAGTCAATCTATCTCCGTGGATGATATTCAATGGAGCACTATTATGATCACGAATGTAGTGATCTTCCTCGCTTTAATGGAATAAGCCAGAAATAATTCTCCGTAAAATTCGGAGTAATAACAGAAGCTAACACTATGTAATGATTCTCCGTAAAACTACTCGTAATGACGAAGAATAAAACTATGAGATAAACCTCTGTAGAACTCTTATAATAACGGAGAATAAAACTAACTTATTACAGAAATTTTAATCAAGCATGAATGAGCAAGAGCACTTTATTTTCATTAAACGCACTAAAATATGGAAATCAAATAAGAGCATGGTTTAGATACAACTACAAGGCTTCATCCAGAACTTAGAGCGATGATTTAGCCTCGGATGGCCATGTGAGCGCTGATGGTGGATGCTTCGTTGCAGATGACGAACCCGGCGATGACGGTGACGTGCAGCTTCGTGGATGGAGCTCGGCTTGGAGACGGTTGCGTGGAGATGGTGATGAGAGATGCGGGTTCGGATATGTGGTAGATGGTAGCCCCGGGTTGGTGAAGGTGGTGATCTAAGGTCCGCCCCCACGCTCCCCTCTTTGTTTCGGACCCCTCCCCTTATATAAGAGAGATGATGGGGTTTTTAATGTTCACGGGTTTAAGGAAGGAAAAAGAGGACGTGAGAACCGGGTGAGAGATTCGGAGAGAGAGAATCAAGGAAGGAGAGAGAGAGAAACGTTCGGTGGGGTGCGGTTTAGGAAAGAGAGTTTAGAGAGAGAAGACGTAGAGAACGGGAGAGAGAGGTGTGCGGTGAAGAGAGAGAAGTTAGGTGCAGGCCGATCGGGTTGGGGATGAAGAGACACGGGACGGCTGTGATGTGGTGATCCGGTTTTAGAAAGAGAAAGGAGAGAAAGAAACGGAAGAGAGAGAGAGAGAGAATCCCGGGTGAGAGAAAGTATCGGGCTCGCATGGTTCCGTTTTGGGTTTTAGAGAGATAAAAGAGAGAGAAGCGTGCCTGGTTTGTAGGAGGAGAGAGAGGCGCGATCGGGAGAAGAGAGAAGAGAGCTTGGTGGGATCGGATGTGCTGGAGGGCTGCATGGCATCGGACGGCTGGGATTTTTGGAGAGGAGAGAGAGAAAGCTGGGCCGCGGTGTTTTGATCACGAGATTACTGTGATTAAATGATGGGTCCGGCTGGGGGCGTCCGGTGTGCTAGAGGGCTGCATGGCATCGGATGGCTGTGATTCAGTGGGGAAGAGAGGAAAGGACGACTGGGCTGTTGGGTCTCGGTCGGGTAAGAAGGAACACGGGCCGGCCGGCTGTGATTGTGAATCGAGTTTTAAAGGGCTGCATGCGTTCACATATGCATGGGTTTGGTGCATGCTGATGCAAGGGACGGGTGTGATGGTCTGCCTTGATGGGAGAAAGATAGTTGGGTGCAATGGGCTCACATGCAAGCATGCATGGGAGGATAGCAATCGGACGGTTGCGATTAGTTGAGTTGGGGCTATTGCATGCAATGTGGATGTTTAGAGAGGGAGATATAGAGAGATGGAGGATCGGGTGGTCGTGATCGGGTGCACAAGTGGGGACTTGGGTATAATCAAACGAACGGTTATGATAAGATCAAGCATGGGTTTGGACAAGGTTTGCACGGAGTGTTTTGGCTTTTCACGGCTATCTAGGCCATCGGATAGCTCTGATTAAATGAAAATAAAGAAAAGGAAGAGAATGAGGATATGAGGAGTTTGGGCGATTGGGATTGATTCGGATGCAAGGGATGACTCGGTTGGAATCATGATCGACGGGGTATTGCACGGTTATGATGGAAAAAGAGAGTAGAATAGGGAGAAGAAAGGTGGTAGGTTCGGGTGTTCTCCGTGCCACGTCTGTAAGTCACCATCATGCCTCATTAAGCTCCGTAGAATATCCGGGGGTCTTCGTCCGCCCGATGAAGTCAATTCTCCGCCAAATCATGTACTTAGTCTTTGCTCCATTGTTCTTCAGAAACTGCTTCAAAACATATTATGCATCCTTCATCGGGTCACCGTGAGAGTATCCAACGCTTCAGTATGATGCCCTTGAGCTGACTGCATCGCGTACCGGGTCAATTCCCTGAAAAACACACATGAAATGACGCGTGTAAGATACCAATGCGATTATCGATAAAAAGAATAATTTGGATTATCGGGCTCCGTATTTTTCATGTATGCAATGTATGAGAGCGAACCAATATGCCACTGTGTTCGTATGAAAGTCTACTAAGCAGTGGTGTAAAGATAATTATGCAGTTTACGTGTAGTATGAAAGTTTTACGTAGCAAACTGATGATATATGCATAATACTAAAAGGATAATTCGCACAAATTGGCCGCTCAACATCTTCCTCTATTGGGAAGTCGCTCGAGAAATATGCCAATACTTGGCCCTTTTATGCCACACAAGGTTCGTACCTGATGCTGTACTGAAGCAGCTCGATCGCCCACTTCTCAAGACTCCCTGCTCGGTTAGCTTCCTTCAAGGCCTCCTGTTCCTCTCCTCCGTCGGTCCTGGGCATTCCAAGTATTTGCGCTTCGCACCTTTGCTCGACGACTCGGGGTGGTATGTCGCCGCCTTGATTTCGTACTGCTGGGGCGCTACAGGCTTAGTAGCATAGGCGTCTTCTTCCGTGCGGATGTAACGCTCCGCTCTATTGTACAGCTCCCTGGTACTCAGGGCTGGCTTTTTGACCAAGGAATTCCAGAAGGCATGTCCAGGCCTCAGCCCACGTCGGAATGCCATAGCCACCGTTGTACCTTGGTCCGCCAAATCATCGATGGTCAATACCTCCATCTTGAAACGGATGGTGAAATCCTTCAGGGACTCGCGGAGAGTCATCTAAAGGTTGAACAATGAGTCAATCCCCTTCGGCTGCCTTCGATTGCACTCGTACTGGTCCAGGAACTGGCGGGCCATGTGACGACCAAGATCCAATCTGCCAAGAGCCAAGACTCCTGAGGCTGTGATGTCAAGATGGATAAGGTGAGGTGTCCAAGGCCACTGTGTTAGTCCCACATCGCCTGGAAAGAAGGAGATCATGAGCTACTTATATAATTTCCCCTCCTAAATATAGAAGACGCATTTTAAAACTGTGCGCTGCTACGGATTTCGTAAGAACTCCGTAGTTAAGCCTGCTTAGGCGAGAGCAGTACTAGGATGGGTGACCTCCCTGGGAAGTTCTCGTACGGGTACGGGCAAAGCGAACAATATCTTGTGTGTTTGGGGCGGATGTTACAATGCTTTTGTCAGAGGTGGCGGCGGAGGGAAGAGTAGGAGAGATTCCACGTCGAGGCAATAAAATCGACAAGGCCTCGATGACGAAGGAAGTACATCCTTCGAAGTCTTCGTTTGGACCGTGGATGGTGGTTCCACAGAGGTAGGATCGCTGGAGGGGAGGCCGATTGGGAGGGCCGGCGAGGGGGGCGACTGTTGGGGTGGAACTTAACAGTTTGGGATTTTCCCTTCAAATGAGATGGATTTTGGATTTTCCCTTCAAATGAGATGGGTTTGGGGTTTTGCCTTCAAACCCAATACAGCTTTGGGATGGGTCTGGAATAAGGTATTTCTTAACGAGACGAACTTGGGATAGGGTTGCCCATCCCAAACCCGACCCGTCGCCATCCCATGTAGCTCGTCATTACTACTAAAAAAAGTTAATATTTGCACCGTGGTATATTCTCTAAATACAACCGGACTAAAAAATTAAAAAATGACCCGCATTTCCTAGCATTAGATTATCAAGAAAAACCGAACACCCCTTTGTTCCCTAGTACTCAGGTCTAACCAACCGAGCATCTAGAAGTGTTCTCACCTCTATTCATCTGAGCTTATGTGCAGACTATTTACTAGCTCTACTCAACTGTGAAAATCTGTGCACCTTCCATCTTGCTCAGCTGTGAAAATGTGACCCTACGTAACTGGCACCTGGGCCGACTACCAACCTCGCGACTACAAGGGCTTTCTACTGTGATGTCTCGTCGACGCCCCTGATACCCCCACCATTGCCTTTGTTGACTTCAACGACTTTTGATTATGCGCTCTCATCATCGCTGGCTTCGTCGACCGCCTCCCGGACCTCGGGCTCTTCTATACCAACTCCAATTTCGCCGCCATCATCTCCGACATCATCCCTCTCCCTTTCCTTCTACGAGCTCGATGTCAGCAACAATAACCTGTCTGGCCTGTTCACCGCCAACGCCCCTCCTCCTCGGTCAGCTCGTCTGTTGTGCGCAGCAGAATCGACGACTACACAAGATCGCCCAAAACAACGACACGAATAGAAAATATATGAAAAATACAAAACGATCAAACAAGAAGATGGAAGAAAATCACGGACCACAAAGAACACCAGAGATTTTAAGCTATTTTGACAATCTTGCATACGTCCATCGGCGGCACCACGTGATAGATCCACTATCAAATAGAGAAGAGTGAACAATAGTTCCTCGAACCCTCTAATGAAAAACCTTCAAAGAAAGCTCTTCAATCTCACCTCTCAAGCAAACAATGATCTCTCAATAAAATCCCTCTCCAAATCTACCTCCCAAAAAACCCTAGACCCTTTATATATCAAGGGAATAGGTTACATAAACCTAATTCCGAAATTCCCCTCAAAATAGCCCCCAATGGAAAGTCCAATCTTGCAAGACTGGGTCAACCGCGTGTTGTCTACTATATTCGTGCGCACGACTTTAAAGTCGTGCGCATGACAGTCTCATCAATGACACGTCAAAAATCTCGGGCTCTAGGTCGTGCGCACGACTTCCCAAAGTCATGCGCACGACTGCTTATAGGCAGTTCGTCTTTTCAAAGAAAGATACGTCAATATTCTCAGGCTCCAGGTTGTGCACATGACTCCAAAGTCGTGCGCACGACTGCCTGTAGGCAGCTACATCTTCATTCTTCAACTGAGATATCTCTCTAACAATTCTCCACCTCGGTGAAGATTCCATAAATCTGAGCCAATCTCTCGCACTCCACTTGGGCTGCACCAACAAGGTTGCCTACATACCCGACCACCACGAGATCAAGCCCAATTGTAGTTCCAATTCTTCTCAGGGGTCAAATCACCTCAAGTGAAGGATGTGGATTAAGCCCAAGCAGTATTGGAACTTAACCCTAGAAACAACTTTGGTAAACATATCAGTTGGGTCATCCTTAGTGTCGACCTTCTTCAGAAGAATCTCACCTTCCTCTAGAATCTCTCTGACAAATTAATATCGAACATCGATGTGCTTCGTTTATGGAATAAGTGCCCTCATGGATGATAGTCAAAATATCCCAAGCCTCTCTCAAGGTTTGGGCAATTGAAATCCGGTGAAACTCGTACTCATACACACCCAAGTGAATGGCACTTAAACTGTGTTAGTTAGCGGTGCACATGATTCGCTCTCTATCACCCCACTCCTCAAAAGGTTTTGGGCACTCCTTAACAACCCTATCCTCCGACACAAGAAGTATGGGTGCAGACCATCTATCCCGGACACATCTATATACCTCTTCGCTAATCCTTTGAAGAAAGGCAATTATCATTGCCTTCCAATGAGGGTAATTTGTGCCATCCAATAAAGGAGGCTTGTTAATGGCACTCACTTCCCTCCGTGAATCCATCACGAAGAGGAACGCAAAAAAAAAACAACTATACAAGCCCTAAATGAAGGGGCACAAACTGAAGCCCTAAAGGGATGGGCAAAGACAAAAGCCCTAATAGGGTGGGCAAACAACACCCTAAAGAGGGTCCCCATACATGAAGCAAAATACACAATATGCTTCGTAAAACCCTAAAGAGAGATACTCACACACACCAAAGTGCTTGTGCGCACACGGTAAGTTGATCAGTTTCGTAGATCTGCAATCTCACGAATCCTGCTCTAACAATAGAGACCCGCTCTGATACCAATTGAAATTTCTTAATTACCTTAGCTAGTCTACACTTGGCTAGCTAAGCATCGTGCATTATACGACCAACTAGATGAAGCTAGTTGGTGTGCCCCACAACGGGTAGATGCAAGCACAGGTTAGATCGCACAATCTAAAGTTAGCGGAAGTTAAGAGTTATGATCAACGAGAAATGACACTAAAAGGCATATACAAGCAATTATGAGGTAATACTCTTAACAGGGATAAAAACCACCCTATGGTCGAAACCGGGTGTAGATCCTTCACACAGAGGGGTCAACCTTCCCTAATGAAGTAGAAAATAAGGTTACAAGCAAGCTTAATGTGACTACACAGAGATTAGCCATTAGCCCCTTAGGTCCGCGATCGCATCTTCGATGAAGTAGAGACGACGCTTTCACTTCATAGGTGCCTTTAGCCGCCTAGATCCATGACCCGCGACGATGGTGAAGTAGAGGCAACGCTCTTACTTCATAGGTGCTGAACCGAGCTTACTCTTGTGCTTGCTTTTTTGCTCCTCTTCTCCGCTTGCTTCCGCTCCATAGGTGAAGTAAAGGGTCGCTATGGGTGTTCGATGTGAACGGCATCACATAACACTCTTGCAAGAACCTTCCACACTGTGGTAGGAACACACTCAATGTGTGCTTGTGAAGTGGAGGAAAACAAAGTAAAAAATAAAAAAGTACTTGGATCTAAGAAGTGACTAAGGTAGGGTGATCTTGATCTCTTTCGAGAATTTAGATACATGCATTGAAGCCTAGTAACTTTAAAGAACTAAATCCACAAAAAACCCCAATACTAGATAAAGATTTAGGTGTTGGATGACACCTTACATTCTTCACTAGTTTTGATTTCTCTTACTTGTATGATCACAAGAAGTTAGAAGACTCTCAAGTGACCATGAAAGTAGTGAGCCCAACCTCTATAGATATGATCTTGGATAGAAGGTTGACGAGAGGAGGAGAGAAGGAAGAAGAGAGGAGATGGAGTTCAAAGATGAACTCACTAAAACCTTAAAAACCCTCTTTTAATTTATCCCTTAAGCCAAAAACTCATTAATAGCTGAAAGGTATAGGAGTGAGCTATTTATAGCCCAAGGAAGCCCTTAGGTGAATGGCTAAGACCAAAGGAGAAGCTCTTATCTTTAAGGGGCTATCTCAGCCAAGTCGTGCGTACGATCCTAAAGTCGTGCACACGACTAACACGCGGCAAAATAGGATTGGTTGAGCCTACCGACTCAACCCTTCTAGTAGGTTCTAAACCAGGTTAGTGCATGACTTTAAAGTCGTGTACACGACTTTCCAACGTGTCGTCATGCCATAGGACCGTCCTATATGGGGCATAAGGTAGACATCAAATAGAGTGCAGCCGACTTGGTTCGTGTGCACGACTTTGGAAAGTCGTGCGCATGACTTTAGTATGGTAGACTCCATTTTGTGCAAAAATCCTGAATACTAAAAAAACTAAGACAAAGTCGTGCACACAACTTTGAAAGTAGTGTGCACACGACTTTAGTCTGGTAAACAACACAATGAACTTTTGTCTATCATAGACTAAGGCAAAGTTGTGCACACGACTAGCCAACTATGCACACATTAAATATTAAATATAGGGCTTCGACCCTAGATCCGAGCAAAGTGATCAAAAAAGTCTATCATGCCCATTGGTCATTCCTAGACTAAAGATGCCCATACATTTTGATTTAATGGTTTGGAATGAACATGCATGCACTGACTTAATTGAAAAATCAATCGATCAGATAAATCTCCATGTGTGTGTGATAGCTAGTCTTGCACCCTAAAGCCCAACACAAAAAAGTGAAGTCTATTCTTAAAGGTTAGAAATGTACCTTTCATGCCTAAGCATGGTAGGAGAGGATGGAAGGAAAGGTCTTGGCTGTAACGGTACATCTTTGACGAAAATGAACCAAACCTAAACTCTACCCTCTCGACTTTATGTTGAAAATAAATCCATGGTAGAGGCCCACAGTGGAAGCAAAGAGAAGGTCCGAAGACCGGGAGCGGTGTGCGTTACATATCAAAATTTTCATCGAAACGATCTACATATGTGTGTATGAATCTAGCATGGCAACTACACGAACCCCTAACAACGATCTAACGCGAAAGAACAATCTAGCATGTATGCATGTTCTATCTATGCTAGATCTACATGTTAGAGATCATACCCGCGTGCGGATTCTTTCACCGCGACAAATTTCTTCTTTGTCGATGGAGACGGGCTCGGTTCTACTCGATATAGCTTCGGTACGATGGCTATAACATTCTGCTCCGATCTCCGATTGGGCTGAAATTTGGACTATAGGTATCCAACTTAGAGATGCAACTTTTCCAACAAATTTCACGTCGTTTGGACTTCTGTATCTCCCGGAATCACAAAAACAACGCTGATTTTTTTTTGCAGATTCTAGACAGCAAAAGGTTGCGGGAGATGCCTTCTAGTTCACCTGATCTCACACGATGCACGATACCTCGTCGATGGATCTCTGAGTACCTCCATACGACGAGCCTTCTCCTTCTACGAAACACCACATTCGGAAGATGAGTCGCCATCCAATGGCGCAAGCGAGGGAGAGAGAGAGACGAGAGAGGAGAAGAGAGGAGAGGGGCGGCTAGGGTTTCCCTATGCTTGGGCCGGCCCCTTAGGGCTTGCATCATTGCATAGCCGGCCCCCCCTCTCCCCTATCCCTTATATAGGGTCGGCCCTAGGCTTATGGATAGGCCTAGTGCAGATAGGATTGACTGATTCAAACCTCTCCCTATATATCTCTTCTTTTATCTCTATCTTTTTCTTGTTTTTGAAAACGGTCAAAACTAGCCCGTTTTCTGTGCCTCATGACCGATCCTTTCATCGGAGGCAACAACCTCCTGAAACCAATTGGGCCGGCCTTGACCAGTCTCTCAACACTTAGGGCCGACCCCCCAAGTACATAGTGACGCATGGTATGACCAGAACGCACTTATGACACTAGTTGGCCGTTCCTCGTGTATGAGACTTTCCAAGGCACACATAAGTGAAGTGCACCAGTGATTTCACTATTCTCTGAGGTTCCCATAGGGTGCCCCTAGTGAAGTCAACTAGTCAACTCGCAATATGTCCCGGTGCATCGCACCCATGTGGCAAAGTCCACTTATGACAAGGAATTGTTACATGCGTCTCTGCACTAACCTAGGGTTTCCCCATAGTGCACACACGTAGCTACGCATCTACCGTGCACTAGTGCGAAGCACTCACAGAGCGTAGGATTGGACTTCTCGCTTCTTCTAACTACGTTCTATGTTTCGATGAGATGGTATAAGAACCGTACATAATGTCGATAAGGTGGAACCTTCAGGGACCAGGGTTCATGGCTTCCAACTCAGACTCGATCGACACACTACCCGAGTGTAACATCGATCCTCTGAGTCCGAGTTAACCTGCGTTACCACCCAGAGTGCAACGCTGGCTGCACTCCAATTCTCCCGGACTTACTATGTTCTCCCTCATACCCCTGCTCTCCGCTTAGTATGGTAAACTCGCTGTCCCTCCACTGGTGCCATGATGCAACTCGAGCGGTGGAGAATACCGTCAGACTCGAGTGCTCATATGACTCGGTTCCTTCTAGGTTGACCACATACATCGTACCTCCGATTACTCTTCTGAGCAACCGGATCCGTCACCAGTCCAACTGATGACCACCTGGCTAGGGTTTAATACGACATAGGTCAGACCAAGGAACGCACCTCCCGTTAGGGGTGTGGATAGCCTGCAGGAGTGACACGCTGATGCAACGCCAGCCGGGTAACCCAGTACACCGTGGTTTTGGATCACTGTATCCGGATCCTCACACATTGGTGCGCTAAAGCACCACACAACTGGTTAGTCCACCAGACATGGTTCCTCAGGATTTAGAGCCGTTTTACCTTAAGCAGAAACACGGTTTAGTGCACCGGTGTTTGCTCACCGATATGTGCACCGTGTTGGTTCCGTTTGGCCACAGACACTGTGCCTGGTAATGACCATAGAGGAGACACCCATGCTCTGTCATCCCAACAGCTTATCCTGATAGGGCGACCAACCCTAATCAGAGCTGCAAACTTATTTAGGTAACATGGGACCAGTCCCTTGAGTCTCCCACTCTAGTGGATTACTCTGTAGCCATGGCTCTTTGTTATGTAATCAGAACACGTACTAAGGTACGTACCAAGATGCAATCTTATACTATCAACCATACATAGCTAAACCATAGGTTTTTACGAGCTGTAGACATCACCAATTCTAACAATCTCCCACTAGGTCTAACGAGGAATAACGGTGTTGAGCTCTGTAGCTTCTACATGCTGCCCAAAAGCCTTTGCAGGAATTCCCTAAAGGAATTTGCAATATTGTCTGTAGATTCCACATCAGTACCGCTACTTGCATTTCCTCCTATAACTGTCTGATCAAGTAGAGTTTGTACTTGATGGCTTTCCCCTTACGGCGGTGCCTAGTCTCCTTGGACCTTGCTTACCGCTCTTCTGTTGCAACAACAGATAACTGAGCCTCTGGTACGCGTTCCAAGTTCTTTAAGAACTTCCTAAGCCTTACTACCTGATATACTACCTCGCACGCAACAACGTGCTAAGCCAATGTGGTAGAGTCTGTGATGCACTCTTGCTTCACACTCTACCAACTACCGCTTCTAATCACAAGATAAAAAATAATCCCTGAAATCGATTCACAGGAACACACATCTGACACCAAAGTCAGATCCTGTGTGTCCAATCGATATCAGGACCTGTGAAGTGCAAGCTAACTCACAATCCTTACTTAATGAGGATTTCTAAGTATACCCTTCACTTCGGTCCAGAGATCTAGACCCGGGTTCGACTGAAACCAACCCATCTTCCTGTTACGCAATAGATATCTAGCCTCGTAAACTGAATCTGGCTAGAATCTTATCTTCATGCGTAGCCTGTGATAGCAAGAGAATCTTGTTCTGGTAATCTCGAGTTACCTTGATTCCTAGAGCATAACTCGCTTCTCTAGAGTCTTTCACATCGAATTGTGATGACTACAAACCTTTACCGTAAACAATATTCTTACGTCATTTTCAATCAGTAGAATATCGTTAACGTAAAGTACTAAATACACCCTTGTAGCTATTTCACCTTTCTTGTACCAACTTGGTTTATCCTCATTCTGATCAAATCCGTGTGAGCGAATTTCCTTGATCAAAATAGATATTCCAACCTGGACGCTTACATCAGTCCATAAATGGACCTTTGCAACTTGCATTCCATATCTTCGTAACCTACTGACACAAAGCCTGAGGCTACATCATCCATATGTCCTTTCCAAATTCCCGTTGTGGAATAACTGTCTTGACATCCATCAACCAGATCTTCCAACTATAATAGGCTGTGATTGATTAAGAGGATCCGAAATAGACTTAGGTATAGCTACCAGTGAGATGGTTTTGACATAGTCAATCCCTTCTCTTTTGGTAACTAATCTAGCTACTTAAGTCTTAACCGGGTGCTCTTCTTATACACCTCCTACACCCTGAAGGGTGATAGTGCTATAAGTGTCAAGACTGTTCTAAGGGACATTGATGCAAATTTACCTCCATGGTCTTTTGTCAGTCAGAGCTGTCGGAAGCTCCCATTACTTCTTCGTAGCTCTAGGGATCATCCTCCTGAAACTCTGGATTAACTATCGAAGTTTCTCCATAGTATCTTTCAGGAGCTCTGATGGTCCCACAACGATGAGGTGGTAGTGGTACAAAGGAAGCTCCCACTACTTCTTCATAGCTCTAGGGATCATCCTCCTGAAACTCTGGATTAACTATCAAAGTTTCTCCATAATATCTTTCAGGAGCTCTGATGCTCCCACAACGACGAGGTGGTGGTGGTACAAAAGTGAATTATTTCTACAGTGTCTGGTATACTAGTTTCTTGTATCATCTACTCCCACTATGTTTTTCAGATGCGCACTCTCTACCAGTACCCAGTAGTTCACCCAGAACTACCTTACTGATAAACTTATGGTCTATAATATAATATTGGTCTAGGTAGATGGTGTTCGTAGAAACGATTACCTTTCAAACCTCAAGATCATAGAATAGTCCACCTTATACCTCTTAAGGGTAACCTACAAACAGATATACCTGGAACTACATCTCTATCTCATCCCTCCTATCCTTTTGCACAAGTGCAGGACAACCCTATATCTCGAGACCCTATAGTGTTAGCTTTCGCTTAGACCATAGCTCTCTATAGGTATGAGGCACTGATTTAGATGAGAGATAGTTTCATATATAAGCTACTGTTTTAAGGTACAACCCCACCAAAAGGTGGGTAGTACACTTGGCAATATTCATCACACTACAGACCATGTCAAACAAAGTTCGATTCCTTCTCTCAGAGACTTCATTCTGACGTATCATCCTTGGAGCATTTAACTGGGAGATAATCCCATGCTCCTTTAGGATCCTATGGAACCCATCTGATAGAGTCTCGTTCCTTTGATTAAATCGAAGAGACTCCTATCGTCTGGATGCTCTTGGAACCATAGACGTCAAAATTAACTAACTCCCATACCTTTGTGGCCCTTTTAGTTATTTTGTCTTCCAGATTACACTCATAGGTTAGAAGGATCTCCGATGAATCTATGAACATAAACTCGGCCTTCTTTTACATCTGAATTTATTTAAGACAGAATATCTAAATTAGAGGGGTCACAAATAGGATAGCTTCTCCGAAGGATTTAGATGAATTTCAATTAGACGCTGCAGCTGTCATGAAATCTATTTCCAAATTAGGATTAAATACAAAAAGATTATTTTGATCTATTCCTCTAGTAATAAAATTATCTATTCAGTTTAAGATACACACCTACGGTGCTGTCTAAAACTAAAAACTTTGTTTACCTAAGAGGAAACAGAACTACATCTCTAAAAATCAAAATCCGTGTTTCAGAAAAAACTAAGACAATCATATCTAATAGCTTCCGCAACGGCTTATGGTATCAGTACCTATGTTAGGATTACTTCACTATAAAGTAGCCTTATACTTTTCTTGAATCTCTGTAGACCCGAAGTCTACATTCCAAGAAGCATAAGAACTGCTACTAGATAACGACTCAACTCCTAACTTCCTGAGGCCATACTCAATCTTCAAATACCCCCTATTCTTGCCACAGGGGAAACACTTCTGTCCTTGGCGTCACTAGACTTAGGAGTCCATACCAGTTTCTGTACTAGAATAGTTCTCAATCTCTGATAAGTTACTCCCTTTGATTCTTCTAAAGAAGACCTAGGTTAAGCAATAAAGGTATTATCTTTAATCTTGATCCTATCCTTTGTCTCTTAGAAATCTCCTTAGAAGTTCTACGTTTGTCATCTCTAGCTTGTTAAAGCTAAAGTCTCTAATAACGCCTTTAAAGGTTCCAGACAAGGATGCAAGACAGACGTCTTCCACCACCTCGTCATCTGGCATCATGTCTTTGGAATCTAGTTCAATCTGGAACTCAAGTAAGTGTTCCCGAACAAACATACCCTCAGACATCTCGGTACCGACAAGTATCTTAGTGGAAAAGCGACGAGTCTACTGACTTCGCCTTCCAGACATCTAATGCAAGTAAAACTTTATTTGAGAAGACCTGTCATATCTCTGACTTGCTTCTAAAGAGTTGTCCACAAGTCTGCTATGACACAGAACTTGCACATCTCCTCAGACTCTCGCTAGTCATCATATGCCCTAGTTAGTGCCCTAGTGATATATGGACCTGTTAGGTCTAGTACAGGGATATTTAGATTGCTAGCCAATGTACGTTTACTACCCTAAGCATAAGCTAAAGATAGCGCTTCCGCTCTACGTAGTTAGAGACCCGATAACTGGTTCTCTTATGGGACAGTGGATAGGTGAACTATATGGTTGAATAAAAACGAATGCAAAATAACTTATTTTATGGATTTTGAAAACAAGCTAATTATATCCAAATGCCAACGCTACCCTCACAGCGAAGACATATCTATGGATTAATTAACCATGTATGTAAGATCTCAGAATCGACTACACCTGCCCTAGGGGGTATCATGCAGTGTCAATCCGCTTACACGGGCCTTTCCTTGACCCTGTCCAAATCTGCCAACTAAGGGCTTTGATGGACCATAGTTGTCCTTTTGGCCAGTGCCACGTGATCCCCATTGTTTGAGCAACGAATGCCTCACGTCCACTTCAGATGCTTACCCACAAGCCTAGGTAGTTACGATACGGGAGTTCATGCGGCCCCCACTAGGGTGGGATAAAAAGCCCTTCTCTCCTCACCCCGTAACCACCATTTCCCAAAGGAGACTGCTAAGTCATCTGGCATGGAAAAAAACATAACCCTCACCCTAGGGGGTGTCGAGCTACGCCCTTCCACCCAGACACAAAGCAGTTGGTTATGGAGGCCAGAGGATCTCAACGAGTCCTCTTACACATCCCTTATTAAAGTTGAGGGTTATTTAATGCAAGTATGAGTGTACACTAAGGTCACGACAACCTATACACTAGACCCTGGTCATACCGTGCTCCCACTAGCATTTCAAGCCTTTCGTGATGCATTAATCGATCTCGGAATATCATAGTCCCTGCCTCGAGTGGATTTCTCCACTCAAGGGTCACATTACATATCCCAAGAACATCGATGCTCCGCAAACCTAGCTATCATGCTAATGCTCTGGAGCCTAGCCTAAGGTCAGACTGACAGGAAAGGTCTTCCACTACCATAGCGCCTTGCTTATAAATTTGACGAATGATGTCATAGTAGAATTCCAACTCATTCTTGGTTTCGATGCTGGCCAAATAGGCACACCCGACTAATTGGGTGTTGACCTAATGGTGGCATAACCAAATGTGAGGAATTCTTGCTATCATCAATGGTCAATTAAATAATAGGCGTCACTAGTGGAATCCTATCCTAATAAGGTCGCTAGGACCCGAGGGGAAAGGGCATCCCTCTAACACAAATAATCAAATTATCGCATCGGGGTTCTCTACAGAAATATAAAGAACATCAGAAAGAAATAACCACATAACTGAATCAAGTTCAGGGTCCGACCCCTGAACCTGACTGGCACAGCGTAGGCTCTCTGTCTCCTTCGCAAGGCTCCTTGATCCGGTGCAAGCCTCTGTATACGATCTCCTGACGCTTTCTACCCTTTGCCGTCATCGTGTACGCTTAGCCGGATCGCCATCGTCCTCCAAGGTTCCGCTCATCCTCCCGGTGGTGGATCTCCACGACAAGTCCTCCTCTTCAATCTATAACCGAAAAAGCTCTAGTACGCTTCGAGCAAGTGCTCACTCGTACACAATTTCCTAGAACGAAAAGGAAAACAAACCTAACAAAAAAGCCTAGGAATCAAGGGTGGTGAACTTCCATCACTTGCCCAACTATGGCTCTAAAACCTATCCACACACAGAAGAAAATACATCCAGACATATTTGCTAACACGGGGTCCGACCCCCGGTAGCAAGCAATCACAAATCTAGATTATTTTAGAAGCGGTGCCCTGCAAGAACAATTCATAGAACATACAATATATACTGTGCATGATCTACTCATAGAACCCCGATGGTGGCACATACTATTCATGCGCGCACATGACGGTTTCATAAAAAACATGAAAAGCACACCACTAGCGTGCTCTGATACCAATTATTGGAAATAAATCCATGGTAGAGGCCCGCAGCGGAAGCAAAGAGAAGGTCCGAAGACCGGGAGAGGTGTGCGTTACATATCAAAATTTTCATCGAAACGATCTACATATGCGTGTATGAATCTAGCATGGCAACTACACGAACCCCTAACGACGATCTAACGCGAAAGAACAATCTAGCATGTATGCATATTCTATCTATGCTAGATCTACATGTTAGAGATCATACCTGCGTGCGAATTCTTTCACCGCGACAAATTTCTTCTTTGTCGATGGAAACGGGCTCGGATCTGCTCAACATAGCTTCCGTGCGATGGCCATAACTTTCTGCTCCGATCTCCGATTGGGCTAAAATTTGGACTGTAGGTAGCCAACTTTGAGATGCAACTTTTCCAATAAGTTTCACGTCGTTTGGACTTCTGTATCTCCCTGAAGCATAGAAACAATGTTAATTTTCTGTGCAGATTCTGGACAGCAAAAGGTTGCGGGAAATGTCTTCTAGTTCACCCGATCTCACACGATGCATGGTACCTCGTTGATGGATCTCTGAGTGCCTCCATACGATGGGCCTTCTCCTTCTACGAAACACCACACAAGGAAGACGAGTCGCCATCCAATGGCGCAAGCGAGGGAGAAAGAGAGACGAGAGAGGAGAAGAGAGGAGAGAGGCGGCTAGGGTTTCCCCATGCTTGGGCCGGCCCCTTAGGGCTTGCATCATTGCATGGCCGGCCCCCCCTCTCCCCTATCCCTTATATAGGGTCGGCCCTAGGCTTATGGATAGGCCTAGTACGGATAGGATTGACTGATTCAAACCTCTCCGTATATATCTCTTCTTTTATCTCTATCTTTTCCTTGTTTTTGAAAACGGTCAAAACCAGCCCGTTTTCTGCGCCTCATGATCGGCCCTTTCATCGGAGGCAACAACCTCCTGAAACCAATAGGGCCAGCCTTGACCAGTCTCTCAACACTTAGGGCTGGCCCCCCTAGTACATAGTGACACATGGTATGACCAAAACGCCCTTATGACACTAGTTGGTCGTTCCTCGTGTACGAGACTTTGCAAGGCACACATAAGTGAAGTGCACCAGTGATTTCACTATTCTCTGAGGTTCCCGTAGGGTGCCCCTAGTGAAGTCAACTAGTCAACTCGCAACATGTCCCGGTGCATCGCACCCATGTGGCAAAGTCCACTTATGACAAAGAATTGTTACATGCGTCTCTGCACTAACTTAGGGTTTCCCCTTACTGCACACACGTAGCTACGCATCTACCGTGCACTAGTGCGAAGCACTCACGGAGCGTAGGCTTGGACTTCTCGCTTTCTCTAACTACGTTCTGTGTTTCGATGAGATGGTATAAGAACTGTACATAATGTCAATAAGGTGGAACCTTCAGGGACCAGGGTTCATGGCTTCCAACTCAGACTCGATCGACACACTACCCGAGTGTAACATCGATCTTCTGAGTCCGAGTTAACCTGCGTAGCCACCCAGAGTGCAACGCAGGCTGTACTCCAATTCCCCCGGACTTACTATGTTCTCCCTCATACCCCTGCTCTCCGCTTAGTATGGTAAACCCGTTGTCCCTCCACTGGTGCCATGATGCAACTCGAGCGGTGGAGAATACCGTCAGACTCGAGTGCTCATATGACTCGGTTCCTTTCAGGTTGACCATATACATCGTACCTCTGATTACTCTTCCGAGCAACCGGATCCGTCACCAGTCCAACTGATGACCACCTGGCTAGGGTTTAATACGACGTAGGTCAGACCAAGGAACGCACCTCCCGTTAGGGGTGTGGATAGCCTGCAAGAGTGACACGCTTATGCAACGCCAGTCGGGTAACCCAGTACACCGTGGTTTTGGATCACTGCATCCGAATCCTCACACATTGGTGCGCCAAAGCACCACACAACTGGTTAGTCCACCAGACGTTGTTCCTCAGGGTTTATGACTGTTTTATCCTAAGCAGAAACACGGTTTAGTGCACCGGTGTCTGCTTACCGATCTGTGCACCGTGTTGGTTTCGTTCGGCCACAGACACTGTGCCTGGTAATTACCGTGGAGGAGACACCCACACTCTGTCGTCCCAACAGCTTATCCTGATAGGGCGACCAACCCTAATCAGAGCTGCAAACTTATTTAGGTTACATGGGACCAGTCCCTTGAGTCTCCCACTCAAGTGGATTATCATGTAGCCATGGCTCTCTGTTCTGTAATCAGAACACGTACTAAGGTACGTACCAAGATGCAATCTTATACTATCAACTATACATAGCTAAACCATAGGTTTTTACGAGATGTAGACCTCACCAATTCTAACACTTTAGCTCACAACTACTCACTATATCGGTAAAATAGATTTATTTAAGTCACTAAAAACTAATGGCAGCATAAGGAGACATTAACACTACATACTCAATCTTTCCATTAGGTTCTAGACCGGGTCGTGCACACGACTTTAATATCATGTGCATGACTTTCCACGTGTCATCATGCAATAGGTCCGTCCCATATGGGGCATAAGGTGGATATCAAATAGCGTGTTGCCGATTCGGATCAGGTGCATGACTTGCAAAAATCATGTGCATAATTTAGTTTGGTAGACTATGCTTGATAGTCCCCAAATGACTAAGGCAAAGTCATGCATATGACATAAAGTCGTGCGCACGATTAGCTTGCTATACACACACAAATTTAGGATTTCAGCCATTGTTCTGAACGAGGTGAAACGTTTGAAGTCTAGTATGTTCATGTGGTCATTTCTAAACTAAAAGATGCACACACATATCTTTATCATTTGTTTCTGAAATGAACATGCATGCAAATAAATAAAATGATAAAAAAGATCGAAAGAAACCGGGTGTGTGCGTGTGTGTTTTTCTAGTCATGCACCCAAACCCTAATCATAAGTGTAAAGTATATTCCCAAAGAGTTGTAAATGTACCTTGCATGCCTAATCATGTGAGAAATGATAGTAGAAGTGGTTTTTAGCCGCAATGATACTTCTTTGATGCAACTAAGACAAACTTAACTCTAGCCTACTGAATTTAGTTTGCAGCTATTCAACTACACCGGTAACGTTGGTTTGTTTAAGTAGCTAAAACCTAATGGCAACATAAGAAGATCTAACAACTTTTGCTACAGTAAAATCACTGTTATATATATATTTTTGAAATCTCGTTTAAAAAAAATTGGTACTGCGTAATCAATGTAGAAATTGTTGCTCTTTTGTATCAAATTGTTTCTTTTTAGCAAAGAGCAACAATTTGATACTAAAGAGCAATAATTTCTACAATGAAAGCAATTGTTGCTCTTGCTATAGTGAAATCAATATAAATTTTTTTTTATAAAATATTATTTTTTAAAATTTGCTATTGTCAAATCAATGTTGCAATCATTGCTTTTTATTATCAAATTGTTGTTCTTCATGTGATTTTATTGTACAATTGTATGTAGGGATAAAATGGATCTTTTAAACGGAAGTACTTAATGTTATCTGAAATATTTTACTTTTCTTTACTTTAAATATTTTTCCTGTCAGAAATTAATCATCAATTTTCTCTTTTTTTTTTAGAAAGAGTAACCTTTGTTTCGAACTAAAAAAACAGAGGTTTCATATTGTCCAAAAAAAAGAAAAAGGGGATTTGTAGTCTCAACTCGTAAGTCTTAATGAGAGCTAGAGATTGTTGCGATCCGAGGCCCTCGTACAGTGGAACACGACACGTGTAGAAGCATCATGGTTGAGACGACCACCGACAAGTCCGAGCGAGTAGATAAACACAAGCAAAACACCCAAGAAATTTTATTAGCGACCGATCAATGGATTCACTAGTATGGAAAAACCTGAGTACAAATACACTTGTCTCTAACCAATCCCTCATACACCCACAAAGAGATACCCCTTAGAGAGAATAGATCCCACAGCCCTACACCCCGAAAAACTCCGAAGAGAATCCTCTCCGAAACCTTCCGGTCTTCAACGGATTTCCTTCCCTCTTTCTTTATGATGGCTACAATCTAAACTCTCCCATAGGTTGCTCTTGTTCCTTCATTGATCACCTAAGTTCATCATAGGACCTGTCTTTTATAGGGTTATATCTGTATGCGACTTGAAGAATAAATCACATGAGAAAACGAAGGGCTAACCGCCTCACCGGCGTGCTGCCATATGAAGTCATGTGCACGACCCAACCCAGTCTTCTTGCCCAACTTTTTTGTCGATGCCAGGTCGTGCGCACAACTCTTCCTGGCCGAATTTTTTGCCCATTGTGCTCTGTCTTATGCCGTTCCTTTCACATGAACCTTGAAATTGTATGCGGCTTGTTTGGAGCGAGCCACATCTTCAAGAAAGACGCACGTGGATTTGAAACTTGCAGCCGAACAGTCAAAGTGGTGGTCTCATCCTCCTGGAGGCACCAAATTTATTCCCCCAAGATGCCAACCCCCTAGGGTTCATCCCATGGCCCATAGACCACCCGCCAGCACTCCATCCACCTGGAGTTGTCCCACCAGATTGTCCCTCAATTTGTTCAAACAACATTAGGGGTGAGACTTGGGTGGGTCTGACCCGACCCGACCCGAACAATGGACAATCATGGGCAAAGTTGGTTAAAAACTTGGACGGATTTGGACAAAAAAAGATCAATCCGATTTCAATTTGGACAGGTTGGGGCATCATCTTTCCCAACCCAAAGAACCCGAGTACGTGAGTACAGTGGCATATATGCTCGTAGGGCTGCTGTTGTTGATCCATCACCATAGTCATTTGATGAATGTTTTAAAGAGAGAGTGTGTGGTGTTGGTTGATTTATTTTTTGTAATTGTGGCAATTGTTAGTTAATAGAATTTTTTTTCTTCTTATTTTGGCTTTAATTGATCAAGTATTTCTATTTATTGTGATCAAATTAAACCCGTCCAATCTAATTAACTTGCTCATGTTTTGGCAAATTAGGTAACCCGAACAACCCGGGCAACCATCGGTAATCTCTCTCTCTCTCTCTCTCTCTCTCTCTCTCTCTCTCTCTCTCTCTCTCTCTCTCTCTCTCTCTCTCTCTCTCTCTCTCTCTCTCTCTGTGTGTGTGTGTGTGTGTGTGTGTGTGTGTGTTTAAAAGGAAAATGCTTCTCCAACATCGAGATGGGTGTTGGAACATCCTAACGTACACTCGATCACAACCATCTGATATATACCAGCTAGGATGGGTGCGATACCGCGATTCACCAATCCGAGGTAGGTGCCTATCATCCGATGCCACGTCAGGATGCGCCCAAGATCTCGAGGATGGAAAAGACTTGCTCATTTGAAAAGGAGTCAGACAGGGACCTTTTCCCACATGGGAGCACTATTAGTCACCATAGTCATTCGATGAATGTTTTAGATAGAGAGTGTGTGGTGTTGGTTGATTTAATTTTTGTAATTGTGGTAATTGTTTAGTTAATAGAATAATTTACTCTTTTTTTTTATTTTGGTTTTAAGTGATCAAATATTTCTATTTATTGTGATCAAATTAAACTCGTCCAATCCAATTAACACACTCATTTTTTGGCAAATTAGATAACTCAAGCAACCTGGGCAACCTGACATGGGCAAGCACGGGTTGAGCTTTCATGGGTTCCCTGGGTTCCACGGGCAAAACAGGTTGATGTGTGTGTAGGTCGGATTGGGCATGGGAAGGCGCTTCAGCCCATTCAACCCCCCCAAGTCCCACTCCTAAATAGCATGACTCAAAAAAATAATGATATTTTACCGAGTTCAAAAGTTCAAATATCCTTTCTAAAAAAAGAAAAGAAAAGAAAAGAAAAGAAAAGAAAAGGAAAGGAAAGAAAAATCAAATCAACCAAATCTCTCTATATGTTGCGAAAAGTGTTCACCTATTATTAACACAAGACCCCTATATATAGGCATAATCGGAGGTTGGGATAGAGACGGGGTAAATCTCTAAATCCCAATAATCCAGGGGTCTTTATCCGGTGGGCATCCATATCCGATGCAACCACCGTTTCATAACACTCCCCCTTGGATGACCACCATTTATCAAAGATTGCCTCATTAAAACCTTTGATGGAAAAACCCAGTGGGAAAA
Source organism: Chamaelirium japonicum (assembly GCA_947650365.1). Lineage (NCBI taxonomy): Eukaryota > Viridiplantae > Streptophyta > Magnoliopsida > Liliales > Melanthiaceae > Chamaelirium > Chamaelirium japonicum. Next base: position 19,744,812 of record OX393551.1, on the reverse strand, counting down.
ATCCTATAAAAGGAAAAAGAGTACAATCTTAGTTCTTCAGGAACAAGTTCTTCAGGAACTATGGTGGGTGCGCATAATGCTGCCTCGTTAAAACCTTTGATGGGAAAACCCTGTGGAAAAAACCCTACCAAAGGAAAAAGAGTACAACGCGTATAAATTTGCATCTTCAGGATGCCCTCCGCCTAACTATTACATTATCACTATTACAGCTCTCCCCCTGATTATATCTCCTCCTTATTACATTATTACATCTCTCCCCCTGATTATATTACATCAATTTGTTTGGTGATTGAGCCGTCGCAGTCCGATACCGTACACCATCTTCTGGAAAGTAGACTTGGGCAAAGCTTTGGTGAAGAGATCCGCAAGATTGTCGCTTGACCGTACTTGCTTGACTTCAATCTCCCTTTTCTTCTGAAGTTCGTGGGTGTAGAAAAACTTTGGTGAGATGTGCTTTGTTCGATCTCCCTTGATGAAGCCAGCTTGAATTTGAGCAATACATGCGGCATTATCTTCGTGGATAACTGTCGGCTCTTTGGTAACTGATGCCAACTGGCAACTGCTTCTGATGTGATGCACAAGTGACCTCAACCATACGCATTCTCTACTTGCTTCATGCAGGGCTAATATTTCAGCATGGTTCGATGATGTGGCCACAAGTGTTTGTTTGGTCGATCTCCAAGAAATAGCTGCATTGTTATTCAAAAATACATACCCTGTTTGGGATCGACCCTTATGGGGGTCAGAGAGAAAACCTGAATCTGCATAACCAATCAAGTGAGGAGTACCACAAGAATAAAATAATCCCATATCAGTGGTTCCTCGCAAATATCTAAATATTTGCTTTATTCCATTCCAATGCCTAAGAGTCGGTTCTGAACTGTATCTAGCTAATAGATTAACAGAAAATCATATATCTGGTCTAGTACATTGAGCTAAATAAAATAAAGCACCAATAGCACTTAAATACGGTTTTTCAGAACCAAGAATAGTTTCATGTTCCTCTTTAGGTCTAAATGGATCTTTATGAATATCAAGAGGTCTAACTACCATGGGAGTGCTTAGTGGGTGACATTTATCCATATTAAATTTCTTTAATAAATTTTCAGTATATAAGGATTGATGTACTAGAATCCCACTAGAGTTACGCTCGATCTGCAGGCCGAGACAAAACTTAGTATCACCAAGTTCTTTCATTTCAAACTCCCTTTTTAGATAATCAGAAGTTTTCTTGAGCTCTTCAGGAGTCCCAATCAAGTTTATGTCATCCACATAAACTGCAATTATTGTAAATCCATTTTCTGATTTCTTTATGAAAACGCATGGGCATATGGGATCATTCTTATAACCTTCCCTAGACAAGTATTCACTAAGGCGATTGTACCACATCCTTCCGGATTGCTTCAGGCCGTACAATGCTCGTCTTAGTTTTATCGAGTGCGCACTCTTTGATGTTGCTTCAGGCAACTTGAATCCTTCTGGGACTTTTGATGTTGCTTCAGGCAACTTGAATCCTTCTGGGATTTTCATATAAATATCTGTGTCTAGGTTCCCGTATAGGTATGCCGTTACGACATCCATTAGTCTCATCTCTAGTTTTTCAGAAACTGTGAGACTAATGAGATATCTAAATGTAACTATATCCATAATAGGGGAATAGGTCTCTTCATAATCAATCCCGGGTTTCTGCAGGAATCCCTGGGCTACAAGCCTTGCCTTATATCTAGCAATTTCATTATTTTCATTTCTTTTTCTTACAAACACCCATTTGAAACCTACAGGGTTTACGTTATTTGGTGTTTGTACTATAGGTCCAAATACTCCACGTTTCTTGAGAGATTCAAGTTCAGCTTGAATAGCTTCTCTCCATTTTGGCCAATCAGTTCTATGTCGACATTCATAGATACTACGTGGTTCATTATCTTCATCATCGCCCTTTGTTATTTCAGTAGCTACTTTGTATGCAAATATGTCATCGATGACTATTTCCTTTCGGTCCCAAATTTCACCCCTCATATGGAATATTGAGCTCTCATTATTTGGTACCGGTACCTTATCCATAATCACTGAGGGATCTCTTCAGGAGTTTGAGGGAAATTTGGCCGTTGGGAAATATTTTCTTCTGGAAAAATATGGTCCATAATCTCTTCTGGAGCATTATGACCAGGTTCTTCTGGAACCTTAACTTCTTCTGGAGTTTTAGGGCATGATTTTTCATTCAACTTCCTCTTCCGGGGAACTGAATCTTTGGAACCTATAGGTCTGCCACGTTTCTGACGTGCAGCAGTTTCATTAGTGGGAGTTGGAATATTAATTCTTGCAGGTACATTCTTGGCTGGAACAAACGACTTAGTTACATTAGTTGCATCATTGAAGGCATCAGGTAATTGATTTGCAATATCTTGCAAATGCAAAATCCTTTTTACTTCTACCTCATATTGGGGAGATCTAGGATCTAGATGAGACATAGTGGAAGTATTCCACGATAATTCACGCCGTTCTTCGGGAACAGGTCTTTGCCTAGAAACTTCTTTATCTCCCCCTAACGGCGGGAAGACTGTCTCATCGAAATGACAATCTGCAAATCTAGCAGTAAATAGATCACCTGTTAAGGGTTCTAAGAATCTTATGATTGAAGGTGAGTCAAAACCGATATATATCCCCAATCGACGTTGGGGACCCATCTTAGTTCTATTTGGAGGGGGAATAGGGACATGTACAGCACATCCAAACTTTCTAAGATGAGAAATATTATGCTGAATACCTGACACAAGTTGTGCAGGAGAAAAATTATGGTATGAAGTAGGTCTGAGTCTAACAAGATTAGCAGCATGCAAGATAGCATGCCCCCATGCAGAAATTGGAAGTCTGGATTGTAAGAGTAATGGTCTAGCTATCAATTGCAAGCGCTTGATAAAAGCTTCAGCAAGGCCATTCTGGGTGTGGACATGGGGGACAGAATGTTCGACTTCTATTCCGATGGATGTGCAGAAGTCATTGAAGATTTTAGAAGAGAATTCAGTTGCATTATCCAATCGGATAGATTTGATAGGGTTATCAGGAAAACTAGCTCTAAGTTTTATAATCTGAGATAATAATCTAGCAAATGCTAAATTTCTAGTGGAGAGTAGGCTCACGTATGACCATCTAGTAGATGCATCTATTAGGACCATAAAATATCTAAATGGACCACTAGGAGGGTGTATAGGACCACAGATATCACCTTGAACCCTCTGCAGGAAGGTAGGTGATTCTGTCTCTATTTTCTTAAAAGAAGGTCTAGTGATTAACTTCCCTTGGGAACAAGGGTCACAAAAATGGTCATTTGGAAAAGTCAAACTTCGATTGTTAAGAGGATGACCATAGGAATTGTATATGATCTTTCTAAGCATACCTGACCCTGGGTGACCTAATCTATCATGCCAAAGGACCAAATCTTCAGGATTTGGGAACTTCTGGTTCAAGTGAGTGGCATAGGACTTCATAACCCCAATGTGGGTAAAGTATAACCCTAAAGATAGGGTTGAGCATTTTTCTAGTATTGAAATATGCTCTCCGTTTTTAGATGTGATGCAGAGGTATTCTAGATTGCCTTCATTTTTAGTTTCTAAATGATATCCATTTGCTCGGATGTCTTTGAAGCTCAGTAAATTTCTTCTGGAATTTTCTGAGTAGAGAGCATCCTTAATTAGCAAATGAGTACCATTAGGTAAAAGTATATGGGCTCTTCCGGACCCTGTAACTATGTCAGTAGGGCCAGCCACTGTAGTAACCATACGTGAATTATATTCAAGATTTGTAAAGAATTTTCTGTGTTTCAGTATGGTATGTGTTGTTGCACTATCTATCAGGCAAATCTCTTTGCAGTTGGTCATCGTTCCTAAATGATAAGTTATGAGTCAATAAATACCATAAGAGAAGTATCAATGATAAAACTTACTAACACAATTTCTAAGTAAAATCATCAGAACGATAATATAAATTGATAATATCCAATAGAATATAAAAATTACTCAACAATGTCTGACAGAATAAAAACAACTGAGTAATGTCTGACTGGAAATAAAAACTACTTAGCAATGTTTGACAGGAAATAAAGACTACTTAGCAATGTCTGACGGAATAAATAAAAGAAAAACTAAAGTCTTCAGAGATCCCTAGATTCAGGGATTTAATGTGCCATCGTCTAACTCATCAAAGTAATTTGAACTTTCCAGGTACGATGTCTTCAGGGCATCGTTTTGCTTCTGGTAATCTTCAGGCCACTCATTGTTTTCTCATGTTTACTGGCACGACAGTTTCTGGACCAATGTCCTTCCTAGGACCCTAATTATCATCTCTTCCAGGATGATATTAGTGTCCACCTCTTCCAGGGTGGTCTCTACCTCTTCCAGGGTAGTTATTGCGTCCTTCGCTGTCGTGTCTTTCACCTCTCCTTCCTATGCCTCTACCCCTACCTCTATGGATATCATTAACATTTGCTTCTGGCAATGTCAATGATCTAGTGGATCTAGAATTATAATTCTTTAACAGTAGGGTATTATGTTTTTCAGCGATCAGGAGAACTTATATGAGTTATGAGTACTTCTGGTACTTCATTCCCTTGTATTGCTGTTGTAGAATGATATTATTTGGGTAGATAGCGTTTTATCGTTTGCTCTTTGCTGCAGGCAAAGTGATCATCTTCTGGTGATCGTAGCGTTTCTTGAGTGCCTTCCAGAGATCTACAGGATCTACTATGCTCATATATTCATTTTTCAGATCTATCTTAACCATAGTCATATATTCATGTATGTATGCATGTTCATATATTCATTAATTACTATGATTTTCATATTCATCATATGAGTATGTAGAGACATATTATAGAAAACAATTTGACATATCATGTACAAAGCCTATTAATACTGGGTATTAATAGGGTCCTTTTAAAAACCACTTGCCAAGGTAGAGCGGGTTCTATGGAACCGTCATGCGCCTTGCCAAGCTTTTCTAAAAGGTTCTAATTACCTAAAGTACAGTTAAAGAGGAAAATAACATCTTATGCACATGGAATATGTAAGAAAATATAAGATATAAGTGCATCGTAAAGTCTGTTACAATTAAGGACAATTTTGTCCTTACTTGTAAAACATATATTGCATATTGATCTCTTAGGGGCTAAACAGTTAAATACATAAACAATATATATGAAATAGTAAAATCTAACCGTACCGATGCTTCCGGAACGGTTCGGATACCCAAAATCCATATATGGATCGAGCAATTTGGCTATAGATCGGGGTTATAAAATAAACTTTAAATGAACGGTGTATATCAAAACAGGTAATTAAATATATGTGAGTGCGTATAAGGATGGACGGGTCGGATCTGCAATATGCAGTCGGTCGGGCACATACATTCGGTCGGGTCTGTATAAATCCAGTCGGGTCGGGTCTGTACTAAATACAGTCGGGGCGGGTCTGTACTAAATACAGTCGGGTCGGGTCTATGCAAACACAGTTGAATCGGGTCTGCATTAATACAGTCGGGTCGGGTCTATGCAAACACAGTTGAGTCGGGTCTGCATTAATACAGTCGGGTCGGATTCGGTTATAATTTGGTTTTAACACCCAAACAGATAAACACTGTTTATCTTCTCCGATTAAACCGGAGACTTAGGATCGCAGCCGTTCTTTGGGCGACGACCTATAAGCGCGCAGTTGGCCACCTCCACGTACTCGGGATGCCGCCGCTACGGAAACAATTCGTCTCCGGTCAACACGTGGCCAGAGTGCCGAAGATCGCCACCTCTGCGAGGAGGGGACGCCGAAGGCTGCAAGTTCTGCAGTCGTGGCCGGAGTGCCGCTCGGGCTATCTTCGCGGCCACATTCGAAACGGGAGGGCAACGAGATGCTCTCCCATTGTTTAGCAACCTGCCGGCTTAAATGCCTGGCCGTACTTGTGTTGCGGGGCTCCCTTTGGAAGCCCTCACACCAACAAGAACCACCACTCAACCAGGAGGCGAGACCAACCTCATCCCCCGTCCGGACTTACTTTAATTCCCCCCCGGCTGGGGTTACAAGCTCGCGCGACCAAGCTCGGCCAGAGCTATCGGAGCCGGAGTTATGGGGAGGACGAGGACTATCAGAGCCAGAGCTCGGGGTCACGGCCAGAGCTTGAGCTTATGACCAGAGCGGGTGCATTAAGGTGGTCTGGGCGTACCTTGTTCAGAGGAGACCCGCGAGGCGATCGGCTCCACGTGATCGGAGCCGGAGTCGGGGAGGACGAGAGCCAGAACCGGCAGAGAGTAGGTCTCTCTCTCTGCGATGGGGTCTGCTGGGTCGACGAGCTCTCCGTTCGTGCTCTTTCCTTATCTCTCTCTCTCTCTCTCCGATGGGGTCTGCTGGGTCGGGACCGCGGACGAGATCCGGCGCCGAGGCCGGGTCGTGCTTCACGTATCGTGCTGATAACGTGTTGCGAAAAGTGTTCACCTATTATTAACACAAGACCCCTATATATAGGCATAATCAGAGGTTGGGATAGAGACGGGGTAAATCTCTAAATCCCAATAATCCAGGGGTCTTTATCCAGTGGGCATCCATATCCGATGCAACCACCGTTTCATAACACTATATATATATATATATTTAAAAGAAAAATGCTTCTCCAACATCGAGATGGGTGTTGGAACATCCTAAGGTACACTCGATCACAACCATCTGATATATACCAGCTAGGATGGGTGCGATACCGCGATTCACCAATCCGAGCTAGGTGCCTATCATCCGATGCCACGTCAGGATGCGCCAAAGATCTCGAGGATGGAAAAGACTTGCTCATTTGAAAAGTAGTCAGACAGGGAGCCTTTCACACATGGGACCACTATTGGTAGTAACGGTGATGATGTATAACTCGGATGGACCTTCAGTGGAATCGTTTTCTTAATTACGTGCTCTGATTGCCCATCTCCGTTCCCCTCTGGCCATAAAGGGCTTATCCGTTTGAGAGAGATCATAGCTGCACTGCAATTCACACAGAGGATGTTACCACCGGTTCTGGTAGGTTTCTATCAGCTCTCGGCCCTTGCTCTTCTCCTGCTCATCCCTCTCCTTCTACTGCTAATCTGGAGATCAGGGGGTCTCTCTCCCGAGAGCCACCGCCGGCTCCCTCCATCCCCGCCCAGGCTTCCCATCATCGGTAACCTCCACCAGATGGGACCATTGCCCCATCGTTCCCTCCACGCCCTCTCCAAGAAACACGGCAACCTCATGCTTCTCTATCTGGGCCGGGTCCCAACCATCGTGGCCTCGTCCGCCGACGAGGCCCGCGAGATCTTGAAGACTCATGATCTCGTCTTTGCTAGCAGGCCTCAGTTGAAGATGAGCCAAATCGTGTTCAACGGAGGCGTCGATATGGCTTTCGCACCCTATGGTGAGCACTGGAGGCAATTGAGGAAGCTCTGTGCCGTCAACCTCTTCAGCGGAAGAATGGTAGAGTCCTTTCGGCTCATGTGTGAGGAGGAGGTAGACTTCACGATCCAGGAGGTTTCCTCACATGTTGGTGCAGTGGTGGATATAAGCGAGATACTGTATTTCTTTACCAACAACATCCTTTGTAGGGTTATTTCTGGAAAGTTCCAGATTGGGGAAGAAGGCCGGAACGGCATGTTCCGCGAGCTGATAGAGGAGAGCAGTGCACTCTTTGGAGCATTTTATGTTGGGGACTACCTCCCGGGTTTGGCATGGATGGACGTTTTCTTCGGCTTGGGCGCGAGAGCCAAGAGGGTCGCCAAGAGATGGGATGATATGCTTGAGCAAGTAATCAAAGAGCATGCCTATCGATCCGAGGACGATAGGCCTGAGAACACTGATTTCATCGATGTCTTGCTCTCTCTTCAGAAGGACCCTAACATGGATTTTGTTTTGACCAAAGAGCACATCAAAGCACTCTTGATGGTAATATCCCTCAAAAATCAATCTTTTCTCTCTTTTTTTTTTATCTACCAACTTTTGAACAAAGAACTCATTCAGATACATAGCACTCCGATCCTTAACTCAAATTTTTGTAAAAACTCAATTTGGTATGAGTTTGAGTAAGGCCATGATATGATTTTGGAGCTTTTACTTGGATTTGAGTAAATACACAATGTTGGCCGAATAGTAAGGCTATAAATAGGAAGACCCTTAGAGATGATTGTTAAGAATTTGATATGGGATTTGAGTCTCCCCCGATTTGAAAAATAATACGAGTAAACTAAGTTTGGTATAAGTCTGAGTAAAGGAATGGCGCGGTCTTTTTGGCCTTTTTACTCATATTTAAATCTAAGTCATGATTTGAGTAAGGGTTGAAAGTAATTCTAATTTTGACACCATTCATTTCTTATTGATTAGCATCATAATGAGAGGGTCTCTAACTGATAGCTCAGATGGTAAGACATACAACCCGTGGCCTTGGTCAAGGGTTCGAATAAGCGCTACTGCATATTTCCTCCCGCATTGCTAGACCTGCCCTGGGTGTGATTCACCCTCTGTATCTAGTAACTGAAGTTGATCCGGATTAAGTGAAACATAACCATGGTGATGTTAGCTACATCATTCTTATATATTATTTTTTACAGAACTTGTTCGCTGCGGGAACCGACACGTCATACATAGTCTTGGAATGGGCAATGGCTGAGCTTGTTCGAAACCCGGAATCTATGAAGAAGCTACAAAATGAGGTGAGAGGGATAGTCGGTGGTAAATCCAAGGTCGGGGAGGAAGATTTACATGAGATGGGCTACTTGAAAGCCGTGATAAAAGAGGTCTTGCGGTTGCACCCTCCAGCTCCATTGTCGCTCCCACGAGAGTCGATGGAGGATTGTGAGATTGGATTCTATAAAGTTCCAAAGCACGCAAGGGTTATCACCAATCTTTGGGCGATCGGCCGGGACCCTAGGTTTTGGGAAGCACCGGAGGAGTTCCGTCCTGAGAGGTTCATCGGCAATCCTGTGGATTTTAAAGGGATTGATTTTCAGTTCATCCCATTCGGGGCGGGCCGGAGGATTTGCCCTGGTATGAAGTTTGCAGTTTCGACTACGGCGCTTGTGTTGGCAAACCTGATACATCGGTTCGATTGGGAGTTGCCCAGCGGCCTGACGACAGAGAACCTGGACATGGATGAGGCTCCGGGAATAGCCACCCATAGAAAGCACAGCCTTCGCCTTGTTGCAAAACACTTTTCTTATGTTTCAACTGAAGGTGGTATCTGATTAATGCACTATCAGTCTATCTCTCTGTCTGTACCTCATTTCCAATTATCTGTAATGGAGAGAAAGGGAAGCTATCTATTATAAAAGTAAATTTTAAATTAAGGTTCAATTGCTTGGATATTTTATAATACACCTATTCTGACCCCAAATTTTTTCTTTTTTGAGTACAGCAGAAGAGTGGATATCATGACTTCATGATCCTAAGATCCTCATACACAAGGGCCAAAATAGGCAAAGGGATATTGGTCTCCCATATCCCTCAACCCTAGATACCCAGGCATCGTGGACTAACCAATGGGCATCACTATTAGCCGCCCATAGAATCCACTGCACTATAACCCCCTCCAGTTGGTCCCAGCTAGGTCCTCATACAATCCATCACAAACAGGTATATCTCACCCGTACAATCTTTCCCTAACACCAGAGCATCCCGGGCTCTAGTCGTATCCGTCAAGAGCAGCACCCTTGTACATGACCGCTTCGCTAACTCCCCTAAAGCCTCTCGGGTCGCCCAAACTTCAGCTTGGATTGGAGAAGACGCCCCACTTTTAATAGCTGCAGCAGCAATAACATGTCCCTTGCTATTCGAAAGAACCCAGGCTCCACTCGCCTTGTCCCCCATTGCCATGTAAGAACCATCAGTCCACAGTAGCAAATCCACTGCCAGCTCCCTCCCATTTCCGCCCGACCCCTCTGTTTAGGCAACCAAAAGTGATTAAGCATTGTAATACACTGCTGCACCATAGACGGACAAGATCGGACCGGATGCCCAAAAAGTTTATCGCATCTATCCTTTCAGAAAGGCCACATCGCCACAACAAATAACTTTGCTAGCAAAATATGTGCTCCTCGACTACCCGTCCGGTCATCAAGATGGAAAAATGGTTGCGAAAAGAAATTGAGGCTTGTACCCAACTTCATGCAATGCCAAATTTCTAATGCCTTCGGGCACCTCCAAATTTCTAATGCCTTCGGGCACCTCCAACTCGCGAGGGCACCCTCAACTTCCAAATGACCCCCCCCCCCCCCCCCCCCCCGATAAAACTGCCAGCTTCCTGGCATATTTAGGCCGTCATCCACTTGCTCACGGGCCAGCCTGTCAAATACGCCTCAACGTACGCCACCATCCTTCCAATGCTTAATTTCCTCTCCTGCCAACCCTGCCTAGACTCCATCTCAACCTGATATTTTCCCCGAATCCATCGTGGCCCCGCACCAACATCCGCAAGGAATCTGCAGGTCCCCCCCTGTACTCTATCCTTATTAACCTGCTGCCAAGAAATGAGATGAATATGTCTTAAGAGTCAAGGCTAAATCTTCCTTTTTTTTTGGGGTAAGAGTGCTCAGTGCTCCCCACCAAAAAAAGAGAGTTTTTTTCCAGAATGGTCCTCAACTCTGTCGTATTGCTAGAAATAGATCAAGTTGCTTTTTTGCATTAATTTTCTGAACATTTTTTTTTTTTCGGATAAAAGTACCCCCAAGGCTTATAAAGTGCTTCACTCCCAAATTCAAAGGGATTTGACTCTGCTTCACAAATGATTTGTCTCCAATTTCGATCGTTGGCGCATTAGGAAGAGACACATGGTGCATCCCATTTCAACGGCCACGATTGGGCCATGAGATTAATCCTAGAGGGATGCCAATACCACGACCGACTGCAACCCACCACCGGCCGTCGTCGCTCGCCCACCGTCGTCGACCACCATCGAGCACCTCCCGCTAACGACGCCATCCCGTCAGCCACGACCCGACGCCGTCGTCGGTGGCCACCACCCCCACCAACCACCAGTTGCCCACCGTCACCACTCTGTCGGCCACCACCCACGGTGGCCGATGGGGCAGCGTGGGTAGTGACCAGCGGTGATGGCGGTGGGTGGTAACCGATGGGGAATCGACACCGTGGAATGCTCTGGCGCACATGGGTCGGCACATCAGTGAAATACTTCGGATCATTTCACTGATGTGCCTGTGTGTTGCTGGCATATTTCACTGATACACCGATGCATCATGTGTGCCGATGCATTTTACAGATGTGTCGGCGCATTATGTGCGTGCACCAGTGCATTTCAATGGCTACGATTGGGCCATGGGATGAGCCCAATGGGGATGCCACCACCTCCTGCCGTCGCTGTGTCGTGCCGAACTTGCCTCCCAAATCTCATTTCCATCTCTCATTTCTACTTTCTTGCTTACTATTTTTATATTACATCCATGCAATCTTCCATTAAAAGCCTTTCACTGTGGGCCACAGTAGAATGTGTCGGTGCCTTTCACTGTGTCCCACAGTGAAAGGCACTGTCGCCCGCAGTGAAAGGCACTGTCACCCGCAGTGAAAGGATTTTAATGGAAGAAATGAGAGTCGGAGGGAAGTTCATCATGGCTGACGCCCCATTTGCCACCACCCACGACCATCGCCACTGGCCACCACCCTCACTGCCCCATTGGCCACCGCGGGTGGTAGCCGCCGGGGCGATGGTGGCGTGCAACAAGTGGTCGATGGCCGCCGCTGTCGACGACGGATGGCGGTCGACTATGTGGCATCATCGGTGAGAGGTGCCCGCTGGTGGTCAATGGCGTCGGGGCACATTAGTGAATATGCACCGGAGCATCAATAAAGATGCATCAGCGCATAAGTGAAGATGCACCGGTGCATTAGTGAAGATGCGCCGGCGCATTCTATTGTGGCTCGTAGTGAAAGGCGTCGACGCATTCTACTAGGTTTCTATGAGCTCTCTCGTGGCTATAAAGGGGTGATCCGATCGGGAGAGATCATAGCTGCAGTGCAATCCACAGAGACGATGTTACCACTGGTTCTCCTAAGTTTCTATGAGCTCTCTGCCATTGCTCTTCTCTTGCTCTTCCCTCTCATTCCATTGTTAATATGGAGTCTCTTTCTCGAGAGCAGCCGATGGCGGCTCCCTCCATCCCCAACCAGGCTTCCCATCATCGGGAACCTCCACCAGATGGGCCCACTGCCTCATCACTCCCTCCACGCCCTCTCCAACTAGTACGGCAACCTCATGCTTCTCTATCTCGGCCGGGGTCCCAACCCTCGTGGCCTCATCTGCGGACGAGGCCGGTGAGATCAAGAAGACCCATGATCTTGTCTTTGCTAGCAAGCCTCTATTGAAGATGAGCCAGGTCCTGCTCTACGGAGACGTCGACATGACTTTCGCACCCTATGGTGAGCACTGGAGGCAAGTGAGGGAGCTCTGCGTCGTCAACCTCTTCAGCGGAAGAGTGGTGGAGTCCTTTCGGCTCTTGCGCGAGTAGGAGTTGAACTTCACGATCCAGAAGGCCTCCTCACATGTTGGTGCAGTGGCCGATATGAGCAAGATACTATACTTCTTTGCTAACAACATCCTTTGTAGGGTTGTTTTTGAAAAGTTCCGGATTAGGGAAGAAGGCCGGAACAACATGTTCCATGAGCTGATAGAGGAGCACAGTGCACTCTTTGGAGCGTTTTATGTTGGGGACTACCTCTCGGTCTTGGCATGGATTGATGTTTTCTTCGGCTTGGGCGCGAGAGCTAAAAGGGTCACCAAGAGGTGGGATGATATGCTTGAGCAAGTAATCAGGGAGCATGCCAATCGATCCAGAGGCGATAGGCCCGTGAAAACAGATTTCTTCGATGTCTTGCTCTCTCTTCAGAAAGACCCCAACATGGATTTTGTCTTGACGAAGAGCACATGAAAGCACTCTGGATGGTAATCTTCCTCAATAATCAAATCTTTGTCATTTTTTCTTCTAAAGTTTGAATAAAAAGCTCAATCAGATATAGAGCACTCCAATCCTTTACTCAAATTTAAATAAAAACTCAATTTGGTATGAGTTTGAGTAAGGGCAAGAGCCGATTTTGGAGCTTTAGCTCAGATTTGAGTAAATACTCAACGTTGGATGAAAATGTTGTAAATAGGAAGACCTTTATAAATGACGGTTGAGAATTTGGTACGAGATTCGAGTCTCCCTTGATTGGGGGAAAATCTGAACAAACTAAGTTTGGTATAAGTCTGAGTAAAGGATAGGATCAGACTTTTAGACCTTTTTACGCAGATTTAGTTGTGAGTCATGATTTGAGTAAGGGATGGAGGTAATCCTAATTTTGACACCACTTGATCATTTCTTATTGATTAGCATCATGATGAGGGGTCTCGACCTAATAGCTCAGTTAGCAAGACATATGCAACATGTGGCCTTGGTCAAGGGTTCTAGTAAGTGCTACGACATATTTCATCCCGGTTTGTAGTGTCAGGCTTGCCCTGGGTGTGATTCACCCTCTGTATCTAGTAACTGAAGTCAATCTGGATTAAGTGAAATATAATCTTTGTGATATTAAACAGTTACATCATTCCCGTATATTAATTTTTACAGGACATGTTTGCTGCAGGAACCGACACATCACACATAGTCTTGGAATGGGCAATGGTTGAACTTGTTCAAAACCGGAAATCGATGAAGAAGCTACAAACTGAGGTGAGAGAAATAGCCGGTGGTAAATCCAAGGTCAGGGAGGAAGATTTATGTGAGATGAGCTACTTGAAAGCTATGATAAAAGAGGTCTTGTGGTTGCACCCTCCAGCTCCATTGTCACTCCCACGAGAGTCGATGGAGGATTGCAAGATCAGATTCTATAAAGTTCCAAAGCACGCAAGGGTTATCATCATCGGAAACCTCCACCAGATGGGCCCACTGTCTCATTGCTCCCTCCATGACTCTCCAACCAACACGGCAACCTCATGCTTCTCTATCCGGGCCGGGTCCCATCCCTCGTGGCCTCATCTGCGGACGAGGCTCACGAGATCCTGAAGACTCATGATCTCGTCTTTGCTAGGAGGCCTCGGTTGAAGATGAGTCAGTTCCTGCTCTACGGAGGCGATGACATGGGTTTCGCACGCTATGGTGACCACTGGAGGCAAGTGAGAAAGCTCTGTGCTGTCAATCTCTTCAGCGAAAGAATGGTGGAGTCCTTTCGGCTGATGCGCGAGGAGGAGGTGGACTTCACGATCCAGAACGTCTCCTCAAATGTTGTTGCAGTGGTGGATATGAGCGAGATACTGTACTTCTTCGCCAACAACATGCTTTGTAGGGTTGTTTCTGAAAAGTTCCAGATTGGGTAAAAAGGCCGGAACGACATGTTCCGCGAGCTGATAGAGGAGAACCGTGCACTCTTTGGAGCGTTTTATGTTGGGGACTACCTCCCAGGCTTGGCATGGATGGACGTTTTCTTCGGCTTGGAAGAGAGAGCTAAGAGGGTTGCTAAGAGGTGGGATGATACGCTTGAGCAAGTAATCAAGGAGCATGCCAATCGATCCGGGGGTGATAGGCCCGAGAACACCGATTTCATCAATGTCATACCCTAAAAAGGATTTTGTCTTGACCAAAGAGCACATCAAAGCACTCTCGATGGTAATCTCCCTCAGTAATCAAATCTTTCACTTTATTTATTTTTTCTAACTTTTGAATAAAAAACTCAATCTGATACGGAACTGATTTTGGAGCTTTTACTCGGACTTGAGTAAATAGTTAATGATGGATGGTAAGGTTATAAATAGGAAGGTCCATTAATATGGCCGTTGAGAATTTGATATGGGATTTGCGTCTCCCCTGATTTGGAAAAAAATATGTGTAAACTAAGTTTGGTATAAGTCCAAGTAAAGGAATGGCGTGGTCTTTTAGGCCTTTTTACTCAGATTTAAATCTGGTTCATGATTTGAGTAAGGGCAGGAGGTAATTCTAATTTTGACACCATTCATTTCTTATTGATTAGCATCCTGATGAGAGGGTCTCCAACTGAGGAAAATTTCCAGCACATCCTACATACGCCATAATTGTGGGGCCCACTGCAATTCAAGAGACATGGGGTAGCTAGCCGCAGCACGTAGAGCGTGCTGATAGGCTCTGGACAAAGGTTGTAGTGTACGCAAGATGTGATGAAAATTTTCCCCTCCAACTGATAGCTCAGTTGGTAAGAGATATGCAGCCTGTGGCCTTCGTTAAGGGTTTGAGTAAGTGCTACGACGTATTTCTTCCTACTTTGTAGTGCCAGGCCTCCCCTGGGTGTGATTCAGTAACTGATGTCAATCCGGTTTAAGTGAAACACAACCTTGGTGATATTAAAAGCTACATCACTCTAGTATATTATTTTTTACAGGACATGTTCGCTGCGGGAACCTACAAATCATACATAGTCTTGGAAAGGGCAATGGCTGAGCTTGTTCGAAACCCGGAATCGATGAAGAAGCTTCAAAATGAGGTGAGAGGGATAGCCGATGGTAAATCCAAGGTCGGGGAGGAAGATTTACGTGAGATGGGCTACTTGAAAGCCGTGATAAAAGAGGTCTTGTGGTTGCACCCTCCAGCTCCATTGTCGCTACCACAAGAGACTATGGAGGATTGCGAGATCAGATTCTATAAAATTCCAAAGCACATAAGGGTTATTATCAATCTTTGGGCGATCGGCCGGGACCCTAGGTTTTGGGAAGCACCAGAGGAGTTCCGTCCTTAGAGGTTCACCGCTAGTTCGATGGATTTTAAAGGTATTGATTTTCAATTCATCCCATTTGGGGCGGGGCGGAGGATTTGCCCTGGTACGAAGTTTGCAGTTTCAACCACGGAGCTTGCATTGGCGAACCTGATGCATCGGTTCGATTGGGAGTTGCCCGATGGCCTGACGACAGAGAAACCGGGATTAACCACTCGTAGAAAGCACAAACTTCACCTTGTTGCAAAACCTTTTTCTAATGTTTCAATTGAATGAGATATCTTATTAATGCACTATCAGTCTACCTCTATGTATCTACCTCACTTTCAATTAGCTGTATTAGAGAGAAAGGGAAGCTATCTATTATAAAATTATCTGATTTCAATTTGGACAGGTTTGGGCATCATCTTTCCCAACCCGAGGAACCCAAAGAACCCGAGTACGTGAGTACAGTGGCATACATGCTTGTAGGGCTGCTGTTGTTGATCCATCACGATAGTCATTCGATAAATGTTTTGGAGAGTGAGTGTATGATGTTGGTTGATTTATTTTTTGTAATTGTGGTAATTGTTAGTTAATAGAATAATTTACTCTCTTTTTCTTATTTTGGTTTTAAGTGATCAAGTATTTATATTTATTGTGATCAAATTAAACCTGTCCAATCCAATTAACCCGCTCATTTTTTGGCAAATTAGGTAACCCGGGCAACCTGACATGGGCAAGCACGGGTTGAGCTTCCATGGGTTCCCAAGTTCCACGGGCAAAACGGGTTGATGTGTGTGTAGGTCGGATTAGGCATGGGAAGGCCCTTCAACCCACCCAACCCGCCCAAGTCCCACCCTAAATAGCATGACTCAAAAAAGTAATGACATTTTGCCGAGTTCAAAACTTCAAATATCCTTTCTATAAAAAAAGAAAAAGAAAGGAAAGAAAAGGAAAGAAAAATCAAATCTCCTCCCATTGGACCGTAAGTTGGACCCCGTCGGTGGTCCTGGCTCGCATCGGAATGGCCGGAGGCGCAACCATCCAATATCCATCCACCTAATCTCTCTCTCTCTCTCTCTATATATATATATATATATTTAAAAGGAAAATGCTTCTCCAACATCGAGATGGGTGTTGGAACATCCTAACGTACACTCGATCACAACCATCTAATATATACCAGTTAGGATGGGTGCGATAAGGTGATTCACCAATCCGAGCTAGGTGCCTGTCATCCAATGCCACGTCAGGATGCGCCCAAGATCTTGAGGATGAAAAAGACTTGCTCAATTGAAAAGTAGTCAGACAGGGAACCTTTCACACATGGGAGCACTCTTGCCCTGGCGTTCGCACCAATGGTGAGCACTGGAGGCAAGAGAGGAAGCTCTGCATCGTCAACCTCATCAGCGGAAGAATGGTGGAGTCCTTTCGGTTCTTGCACGAGGAGGAGTTGGACTTCACGATCCAGAAGGTCTCCTCACATGTTGGTGCAGTGGCCGATATGAGCGAGATACTATACTTCTTCGCCAACGACATCCTTTGTTGTTTCTGAAAAGTTTCGGATTAGGGAAGAAGGCTGGAATAACTTGTTCCGTGAGCTGATAGAGGAGCACAGTGCACTCCTTGGAGCGTTTTATGTTGGGGACTACCTCCCGGTCTTGGCATGGATGGATGTTTTCTTCGGCTTGGACGCGAGAGCTAAGAGGGTTACCAAGAGGTGGGATGATATGCTTGAGCAAGTAATCAGGGAGCATGCCAATTGATCCAGAGGCGGTAGGCCCGAGAACACCGATTTCTTCGATGTGTTGCTCTCTCTTCAGAAAGACCCCAACATGGATTTTGTCTTGACTGTTACAAAGAGAGGGGGAGAGAGACTAGGATTGGGGAGAAAATCTCCTTGTATTATCTCATTGATCACAATTTCATTACATAAGACTACCTCTCTTTATATAGAGAGAGTACGCACACCATTATGTTATCACAGCCGAGGTGGGACTAATATAATACTAACACACTACATCTAATACCCCCCGTCAAACTGATGTAAGGTATAAACCGACATCAGTTTGCTTAATAAAAGGAAGGAGAAAGAAAAAAAATCAAATAACCCTTTTTTTTATGCTGTAAAGTAAAGATAGTGCCAGGGCGACCTGCAAGCAAGTCGTCCTGGAAACCCGATTGACCTGCAAGCAGGACAACCGGGGGAACCCGGCCAACCTGTAAACAGGTCAACCGGGAGAATTGGCAATGATCACTAAGGATCGAAGCGGAGGAAGCCGACGGTGATGGAAGTCGGCAATAAAGGGGGCCGAAAGGAGAGAAAGAGCGGCTAAGAAAAGATGTGAATGCATGAGACCTCAAAAGAGGCAAGCACCTGGCCGAAGCAAGTACTTGACACCTCTTAGAAGATCTCAATCATCACAGACAAAGAAGAGGGGGAAGAGGAAGAGTCGTAGCTCTGATAGGGTCACATGACCAAGGAAAGGAAGAGGATCCGAAAGCCGGCGCAAGAATGACCGGAACGAGAGTGGATCCAAAAGCCGGCACAAGATAAGTGTGACCGGAACAGGAAAGGATCCAAAAGCCGACACAAAACAAGTGTGATCGGAACTAGAGAGGATCAAAAGCCGGCACAAGACAAGTATGATCGGAACGAGAAAGGACCCAAAAGCTGGCACAAAACAAGTGTGACCGGAACTAAAGATGATCTAAAAGCCGGCACAAGACAAGTGTGACCGGAACGAGAAAGGATCCAAACGCCGGCACAAAACAAGTGTGACCGGAACTAAAGAGGATCTAAAAACCGGCACAAGACAAGTGTGACCGGAATGTGAAAGGATCCAAAACCCGGCACAAAACAAGTGTGACCGGAACTAAAGAGGATCTAAAAGCCGGCACAAGACAAGTGTGACCGGAACGAGAGGTGAGCTAAAAAGGTGCAAGGCGGATCGGTAAGGCGCAGAGCGCAAAAATACCAAGGCGCAAGGGCACAGAGCGGGGCGATGGGGCAGCCGAATCGGCAAAGCGCAAGGGCAAAGGGTGCAAGGCGGGCTGACAAAGCGCAAGGCGCAGCGGGCTGACTGACAGAGTGCAAGGCGCAAGGAGAGTGCAAGCAGTGAGGGGATGGCCCGGAGCGCCAGATTTGACCCCCCCCCCCCCCGTGCTACTGTGCAAGAGGTGGAGCGGCAGCTCGAGCACAGGGTCGCAGAGATAGCGTAACGGGGTAAAGTGCACGAGGGCCGGATGGAGTGCAAGGGCTATGCCGGGTCGGATCCAGCAAGTTGCAAAGCACAGGGGCAGCAAAGCGTAAAGCACAGCCATCCGATTCGGATGGCTGTGATCTGTTATAAAGAGAAGGGAATAAAGGATAAGGTTCGGATGAGAGAGAGACGTGAGATAAGAGAGAGTCGGCTACGAGAGAATGTATGGATGGCTGTGATCAAAACCAGAGAGAGAAGGGGAATAAAAAGAGGGAACGGATGAGAGAGAGAGAGAGAGTGAGAGTTTCAAAGGGTGCGATCATACCAGCACTAAAGCACCGAATCCCATGAACGGGTGCGATCCTACCAGCACTAAAGCATCGGATCCCATCAGAACTCCAGTACTAAAGCACCGGATCCCATCAACGGGTGCGATCATACCAGCACTAAAGCATCGGATCCAAAAGAGAGGGGGAGAGACCAGATAAGGAAAGAGAGAGAATGGAGAGAAAGGCGGAGACGGGAGAGAGAGGTAGAGAGAGTCAGAGACGGGAGAGGGATCCGGGCGGCACGCGGCTGGCTGAAGCTCGAGGCGGAGACGGCGAGGCAGATCCGGGCGGGTGGAGGCAAATCCGGGCGACCGGGAAGCAGGGCTCGGGCTGGCCGGCGGTCCCCTGCTGGGCTCCGGCGATCTCGCCAGCCGCAGACGGCTCGATCCGGCCGGAGAGGAATGTGCACGTCCCATCCGCCGTCGCGAAACCGGGCCTTGGTGGAGTAGGCGCTGCAGCCCAGGACCTGCTCCCGCCGGCTGACCGTCGAGAATCCCACGGTCGGGATCGTCCAATTGAACTCCTTCACGACGTCCCCGCTCATCTCCTCGAGCAACAGCGCGAGCTCCGCTTCGACGATGACGTAGAAGCCGTCGACGGGCTCTGGCCCCGGCTCGTACTTGGCAGCCGAGAGGTCCCAGTGGAACGTCCGGCGAGGCGGGCGAGGCGGAGGTTCTAGACCGGTCGTGGCCGACGCATAAACCAGCGGTCGCGAGACGACGGGCTCAGCGCCAGGAGGCGGGCGCAAGACGATGGGCTGCGTAGGGCCAGACCTCGAAGGTCTTGAGCAGCCTCCGGATGTGGAGGGTGAGAGCGACGTAGTGGCAGCGGTCTATGTCGAAGGTGCGCTCGGAGCAGATGTCGCCAGCCTCGAGGATCATGCGGGCGGCCTCGACATGACCGGTGAGCGCGAGGGCGAGACTGGCGGTGCTGCGAGCTCGCGAGATCAGAAAAAGAAAAAATAATAATAATTTATTGTTCTCGGCCTCCTCGATATCGTCGATGACGACCGAGGAGGCCGAGGTCGGAGAGAAGAGTGTCGAAACCCTAGGTCAATAGGGTTGGCTCTGATACCATGTTACGAAGAGAGGGGGAGAGAGAATAGGATTGGGGAGAAAATCTCCTTGTATTATCTCATTGATCACGATTTCATTACATAAGACTACCTCTCTTTATATAAAGAGAGTACGCACACCATTATGTTACCACAACCGAGGTGGGACTAATATAATACTAACACACTACATCTAATACACGATTTCATTACATAAGACTACCTCTCTTTATATAGAGAGAGTACGCACACCATTATGTTACCACAACCGAGGTGGGACTAATATAATACTAACACACTACATCTAATATTGACAAAAGAGCACATCAAAGCACTCTGGATGGTAATCTCCCTCAATAATCAAATCTTTGTCATTTTTTTCTTCTAAAGTTTGAATAAAAAACTCAATCAGATATAGAGCACTCCAATCCTTTACTCAAATTTAAGTAAAAACTCAATTTGGTTTGAGTTTGAGTAAGGGCAAGAGCCGATTTTGGAGCTTTAGTTCAGATTTGAGTAAATACTCAACGTTGGATGATAATGTTGTAAATAGGAAGACCTTTATAAATGACTGTTGAGAATTTGGTATGAGATTCGAGTCTCCCTCGATTTGGTGGAAAATCTGAATAAACTAAGTTTGGTATAAGTCTGAGTAAAGGATAGGATCGGACTTTTAGACCTTTTTACTCAGATTTAATTCTGAGTCATGATTTGAGTAAGGGCTGGAGGTAATCCTAATTTTGACACCACTTGATCATTTCTTATTGATTAGCATCATGATGAGGGGTCTCGACCTGATAGCTCAGTTAGCAAGACATATGCAACCCGTGGCCTTGGTCAAGGGTTCTAGTAAGTGCTACGACATATTTCATCCCGGTTTGTAGTGTCAGGCTTGCCCTGGGTGTGATTCACCCTGCCTAGACTCTACCTAGACTCCATCCCGTATGAATCCTCTACCCAATAAAGAGGCCGTCGGTAATGCCCCAAGCATCAGCTTCCACAAAAACATATATGAGCTCGCGAGGGCACCCTCAACTTCCAAATGATTGGCCCCCTCCAAGAATACTCCAACTCTTAAATATGCCTCAACGTACGCCACCATCCTTCCGATGCTTAATTTCCTCTCCTGCCAACCCTACCTAGACTCCATCTCAACCTGATATTTTCCCCGAATCCATCGTGGCCCCACACCATCATCCATTAGATGATACGACAAATTGGCTACCTCTATTTGAAACTTTTGACATGAAAGCAAGAAATCTGCAGGTCCCCCCCTGCACTATATCCTTATTAACCTGCTGCCAATAAATGAGATGAATATGTCACGACCAAGATCCAATAGGACAATAGCCAAGAGCCAAGACTCCTGAGGCGGGAATGCCAAGATGGATGAGGTGAGGTGAGGTGAGGTGTACAAGGCCATGAGTTAGCTCCACATCGCCTGGAGAGAAGGAGATCCTGAACTACTTGTATAATTTTCCCTCCCAAACATAGAAAACGTGTTTTAAAACTGTGTGCCGCTACGGATTTCGTAAGAACTTCGTAGTTAAGCGTGCTCAGGCGAGAGCAATACTAGGATGGATGACCTCCCTGGGAAGTTATCGTGCGGGCACGGGCAAAGCGGACAAAATCTTGTGTGTTTGGGGCGGATGTTACAAAATGGTATCAGAGCCGGTTCTCCTCGTTATGGGGGGTCTAACCCGATACGAGGACGTGTAGCCCTAAGGGGGGTGGATTGTGACGACCAATATCCAATAGGCCAATAGCCAAGAGCCAAGACTCTTGAGGCGGGAATGCCAAGATGGATGAGGTGAGGTGAGGTGTACAAGGCCATGAGTTAGCCCCACATCACCTGGAGAGAAGGAGATCCTGAACTACTTATATAATTTCCCCTCCCAAACATAGAAGACGTGTTTTATCAGTACTAGATGGGTGACCTCCCTGGGAAGTTCTTGTGCGGGCACGGGCAAAGCGGACAAAATATTGTGTGTTTGGAGCGGATGTTACAGAATATGTCTTAAGAGTCAAGGCTAAATCTTCCTTTTTCTTTTGGGTAAGAGTGCTCAGTGCTCCCCACCAAAAAAAGAGAGGTTTTTCACAGAATGGCCCTCAACTCTGTCGTATTGCTGGAAATAGATCCAGTTGCTTTTTTGCATTACTTTCCTGAACATTTTTTTTGTTTCGGATTAAAATACCCCCAAGGCTTATGACGTGCTTCACTCCCAATTTCAAAGGGATTTGACTGTGCTTTACAAATGATCTGTCTCCAATTTTGATCGTTGACGCTTTAGGAAGAGATACATGGAGCATCCCATTTCAACGGCCATGATTGGGCCATGAGATTAATCCTAGAGGGATTCCAATACCACGATCGACTGCAACCCACCACCGGCCGTCGTCGCCCACCCACCGCCGTCGAACACCATCGAGCACCTCCCGCTAACGACGTCATCCCGTCGGCCACCACCCGACGCCGTCATTGGCGGCCACCACGCCCACCGACCACCGGTTGCCCGCCGTCACCACCCTATCGGCCACCACCCACGGTGGCCGATGGGGCAGCGTGGGTAGTGGCCAGCGGTGGGTGGTGGCTGATGGGGCGTCAACACCGTGAAATGCTCGGGCGCACATGGGTCGGCGCATCAGTGAAATACTTCGGATCATTTCACTGATGTGCCTGTGTGCTGGCACATTTCACTGATACACCGACGCATCATGCGTACCGATGCATTTTACTGATGCATCGGCGCATTATGTGCGTGCACCAGTGCATTTCAATGGCTATGATTGGGCCATGGGATGAACGCAATGGGGATGCCACCACCTCCTGCCGTCGCTGTGTCGTGCCGAACTTACCTCCCAAATCTCATTTGCATCTCTCATTTCTTCTCTCTTGCTTACTATTTTTATATTACATCTATCCAATCTTCCATTAAAAGCCTTTCACTGTGGGCCACAGTAGAATATGCTGGTGCCTTTCACTGTGTCCCACAGTGAAAGGCACTGTCACCCGCAATGAAAGGCTTTTAATGGAAGAAATGAGAATCGGAGGGAAGTTCGTCATGGCTAACGCCCCATTGGCCACCACCCACCACCATCGCCACTGGACACCACCCTCACTGCCCCATTGGCCACCGCGGGTGGCAGCCGCCGGGGCGACGGCGGCATGCAACAAGTAGTCGATGGCCGCCGCTGTCGACGGCGGACGGTGGTCGACTAGGTGGCATCATCGGTGAGAGGTGCCCACTGGTGGTCGATGGCGACGGGCACATTAGTGATGATGCACCGAAGCATCAATAATGATGCATCAGCGCATAAGTGAAGATGCGACGGTGCATTAGTGAAGATGCGCCGGCACATTCTATTGCGGCTCGTAGTGAAAGGCACCGACGCATTCTACAAGGTTTCTATGGGCTCTCTCGTGGCAATAAAGGGGTGATCCGATTGAGAGAGATCATAGCTGCAGTGCAATCCAAAGAGACGATGTTTTACCACTGGTTCTCCTAAGTTTTTATGAGCTCTCTGCCATTGCTCTTCTCTTGTTCTTCCTTCTCATTCTATTGTTAATATGGAGTCTCTTTCTCGAGAGCAACCGATGGCGGCTCCCTCCATCCCCAACCAGGCTTCCCATCATCGGGAACCTCCACCAGATGGGCCCACTGCCTCATCACTCCCTCCACGCCCTCTCCAACTAGTACGGCAACCTCATGCTTCTCTATCTTGGCCGGGGTCCCAACCCTCGTGGCCTTGTCCGCGGACGAGGCCGGCAAGATCATGAAGACCCATGATCTTGTCTTTGCTAGCAAGCCTCTATTGAAGATGAGCCAGGTCCTGCTCTACGAAGACGTTTACATGACTTTCGCACCCTATGGTGAGCACTGGAGGCAAGTGAGGAAGCTATACGTCGTCAACCTCTTCAGCGGAAGAATGGTGGAGTCCTTTCGGCTCTTGCGCGAGTAGGAGTTGAACTTCATGATCCAAAAGGTCTCCTCACATGTTGGTGCAGTGGCCGATCTGAGCGAGATACTGTACTTCTTCGCCAACAACAACCTTTGTAGGGTTGTTTCTGAAAAGTTCCAGATTAGGGAAGAAGGCCGGAACAACATGTTCTGTGAGCTGATAGAGGAGAACAGTGCACTCCTTGGAGCGTTTTATGTTGGGGACTACATCTCAGTCTTGGCATGGATTGATGTTTTGTTCGGCTTGGGCGCGAGAACTAAAAGGGTTGCCAAGAGGTGGGATGATGTGCTTGAGCAAGTAATTAGGGAGCATGCCCATCGATCCAGAGGCGATAGGCCCGAGAAAACTGATTTCTTCGATGTCTTGCTCTCTCTTCAGAAAGACCCCAACATGGATTTTGTCTTGACGAAAGAGTACATCAAAGCACTCTCGATGGTAATCTCCCTCAATAATAAAATCTTTGTCGTTTTTTTCTCTTCTAAAGTTTGAATAAAAAACACAATCAGATATAGAGCACTCCAATCCTTTACTCAAATTTAAGCAAAAATTCAATTTGGTATGAGTTTGAGTAAGGACAAGAGCTGATTTTGGAGCTTTAGCTCAGATTTGAGTAAATACTCAACATTGGATGAAAATGTTGTAAATAGGAAGACCTTTATAAATGACCGATGAGAATTTGGTATGAGATTCAAGTCTCCCCCGATTTGGTGGAAAATCTGAATAAACTAAGTTTGGTATAAGTCCGAATAAAGGAATGGATCAGACTTTTAGACCTTTTTACTCAAATTTAATTATGAGTAATGATTTGAGTAAGGGCTGGAGGTAATCCTAATTTTGACACCACATGATCATTTCTTATTGATTAGCATCATGATGAGGGGTCTCGACCTGATGGCTCAGTTGGCAAGACATATGCAACCCGTGGCCTTGGTCAAGGGTTCTAGTAAGTGCTACGACATATTTCCTCCCGTACTGTCAGGCTTGCCCTGGGTGTGATTCATCCTTTGTATCTAGCAACTGAAGTCAATCCGGATTAAGTAAAATATAACCTTGGTGATATTAACTGACGTGAGAGGGATAGCCGGTGGTAAATCCAAGCTCGGGGAGGAAGATTTACGTGAGATAGGCTACTTAAAAGCTGTGATAAAAGAGGTCTCGCGGTTGCACCCTCTAGCTCCTTTGTCACTCCCATGAGAGTCGATGGAGGATTGCAAGATAGGATTCTATAAAGTTCCGAAGCACGCAAGGGTTATCATCAATCATTGGGCGATCGGCTGAGACCCTAGGTTTTGGGAAGCACCGGAGGAGTTCCATCCTGAGAGGTTCGCCGACCAATGTCCACCCCTATGCATATTCCATCACCCCATGGCATACACCACTTGCCGCCTTCCTTTGTACGCCACCTGCATCACCACCTTCCTTCCCTTCCCTTCCTCGTAACTACTGGAGTTTCCATCGCCTCCCCTTCACCTCCTCATTCTCTTCCTCGCCGTCGCTGTAGTTCTCCTCCTTCTTTTCCATCGTTGGACCTGTTGCACACCTCCCTTTCTCTTCCTCTTTGCCCATTGCTGGAGTCGTCGCCGCCTCCCCTTCATCATGATCCCTCCTCTTCATGTCCATCGTCACCCTCCTTTCCCATTGCCGAGATGATCGGAGGAAGGAGGAGGCAGCGATGGCTCTGACAATGGGGAAGGAGGAGGGGCAGGGAAGGTGATGACAGCTCCGACAATGAAAAAGGAGTAGTGGCTCCAACAAGGAAGTGGGAAAGGGGAGGCGATGGTGACTGCAGTAGTGGGGAAGGATGAATGAGATTTTTTAATATTTTCAAGGTGGTTGTTGGTGGTGGGCAGCGGTAGCTGCCAACGAAGCGGTGGACGGTAGTAGGTGGCGGGTGATGGAGGTAGGTAGTGGTCGACGAGGCGGCGGTCTGCGGCAGGGCAGTGGACGGTGGTTGGCGGAGTATGGTACATGGCGGCGACATAGATGTGACCAATGGTTGTGGCATCCCCCTAGGGTTCATCCCATGGCACATAGTCCCCCTAATCGAGACATGTTAGCGCTCCATAGTCCATTCATGTGGAGTTGTCCCACAGGGTTGTTCCCCAGTTTGTTCAAATAGCATTACCCTAAAAGAGAAGCTATATCTTTCCAAAAAAAAGGAGAGAATTAGTGATAGGCCCCTGACAATGGATCGATTTAGTCTAAAGGGCAGACAATAAGATGGATTTGCCCTAATATCCCTACCGGAAAAGATGATTTTATAGAAAGTCCGTCTGTTGACTTTTTCTCTCAATAAAATGACAAAAATACTCCTTAGACTAAAACAACAAATATTATTTTTCACTGCAATATTTTTCAGTATAGCAATTTTTTTCTTTTTGAGAAATCTCGATAGTTTTTTTCTTTGCTGCATTAAAATCACTCTAGTAATAGTTATTCAATTCGGTAATAAAGAGTAACAATCGCTAGAGTGGTAGCAAAGAGTAACAATTTGGGGATAAAAGAGTAATAATTGCATTTCAATGTAGGAATTTTGTTTTATCAAAACATGTTTTTAAATTTTTTTTGGGAGACTTAGTGAATGGTCCCTGACAAGAGATCAGTTTAAGGGGAACAACAACCAACAAGATTGAGTTGCACCAGGTCCCTCCCGAAAAAGATACAACTAGAGCAAGCCCAACACATAACTTTTATCCCTTTTTAATGACCAAACTGCCCTTTATATTGAGCATGCCCCTCCGTTCTTGTCGCTACATAACTCAATCCACGGATTTGATACAGTTAGTTCATTGTAGCAATTTTTTTTTGGCGTGATTTCACGGAAAAAATAAATTACTACAGTGATTTCACTGTAGCAAGAGAGAGCAATATGCATAGATTGTTACTCTTTTGCAACAGTGATTTCACTGTACCAAAATTTTTTTTGGGGGAATTGGTGGTAGGCCCTTGACTAGGGATAGCAATTGGTCGTGTCGGGTTGGGTTCGTGTCGTGTCTAGTTTCGGGTTGTGTCCAAAACCCCTAGACCCGGACACGACCCGTTTAACTAATCGTGTCTAGATCCTAAACCCGTACCCCACCCGTTTATAAACGGGTAGACCCGATAAGACCCATTTACCACACGGGTTTATTCAGTTGACCCAATCTGACTTGACCCGACCTAACCCGATAGACCCACTGATACTATATATTACAGTATTGGATTGCAGGTAGACCCGACCAGACCCAACCCGACCCGACACGATCCGTTGAATATTAAATGGGTCTTCCCGTGTCTACTGTGTCTAGGCCCTAAACCCGGACCCGACCCGTTTATTAAACAGGTCTATCGTGTCGACCCGTTTACGACCCAAACACGTTTAGCCCTGACCCAAACCCGCTAACTTCGTGTCGGTCTGCCGTGTCGGGTACGAAATTGCCAGCCCTACCTTTGACATAGGATTTCATTAACATAAAGTATGTCCAAATATCTCTATACACACTTGGTCCCTCCCAAAACAAATTCACTTGCAGCAGGTCCCTATAATAGCTTTTATCCCCTTTGAATGGCAAAAACATACCTGAATAAAAGCACATGTTACTTTCAAATTAACAAATGGGCACCTATAGTACATTACGATTGTTCCTCTTTAGTGGCTAATTGTTACTCTTTGCTATTATGTAATCCCTATAGCAATTTTTAAAAAATCTCGATTAGTTTTTTTTGTTACAGTGAAATCACTATAGCAATTATTCCTCTTTAGTATCAAACTGTTTCTCTTCGGTATATTGTAGCAAAGAGCAACAATTGGGTACTAAAGAGGAACAATTGCTAAAGTGAAAATCAATTGTTCCTCTTTGGTATCGAATTATTTCTCTTTTTGCTATTGGGAAATCATCGTAGCAAACCTTTTTTTGTGAAATCTCTTTTCTTTAAAAAAAAAAAAGAATTTTGCTACAATGAAATCACTCAATCGCTATTGTTCATGGCCGAAATGTTACTATCCAAGTGATTTCTCCTTGTACAGTACGTTGTGTGTAGGGGTAAAGTGGGCATTTACTAAATTGATGTACCTGACGTAACCGACCATATTTGGATGTCCTATACGTTAAATCAAATGTTGGTCAAGTATTAATTACCAATTATACCTTTTTTTTCCCTGACAATATTTCTCAAAAAACAATTTGGTACATTGATTTCACTGTAGCAAAAGTGTAACAATTTGCCCAGATTGTAACCCAAATAAGATTATTACTCAATTTGTACAAATTGTTACTCTTTTCCTATAGTGATTTCACTGTAGCAAAAAAAAACTTTTCCTATAAAATTTCACAAATTTTTTTTAGTGATTTCAATGTAGCAATAGAGTAAAAAATTTCAAAGATTATTACTCTTTTTGCTATAGTGCTTATGTCATGCTTAGATTGGGCCTGTGGGGGTGGAGATTTTTCGTTGGCCACGCCCGATCGTCAGATGGAGGAGCTCGGCTCCACCTCCTTTTCGTGGTACCAGCAAGAAGACCGAGGCTCTCCTCCGAGCCAAGGCCCCTCTGACGCTCAAGTCAGGGAAGGGAACAAACGCAAGTGTGGTCTAGGGTTCGGAAGCGAGATATTGTTTACTTGCCCATGAAGGGGCCGAGTTCTTTTATAAGTCTTCTCATACGTGTGTGTGAAACACTCAAGGAATATCCTCCGAGAATCTCGGGCGGTCAAGACGGATCTTTCCTGATCATACATACTTCACTTCTTTCCTTCTATGCTCCAGTTAGTCCTGGGTCTCTCATTGATCGTGGGCAACCCACGACCATAACGGGCCAGATACTGCCAAGGCCCTTCCATCCTGGCGAATCTTTTGGTAGTTATAGGAACGTTCCTTGATCTTCTTCCAAGACTCAGTCCCTTGCAGGAAGTGCAGCTCATAGACCGAGTTGGGTCGATCGGACCCAGCCCGATCGGTCTGGCTCTCCAGACCATCATGCCAGGTTGAGCTGGTTGACACGTGTAGTTATCTGATCGGCATGGCGAGAAACCCCCTTTACAAAGGTCCCCTTTCGATCCTTGTGTCTATTGACCAGGGGGGAAAGTTCTGTCCGACGGGGTTTCGCAATGTGCCCTGAATCCGGAGCGACGGCTCACTGTCAGGATGAGTAATCATCATTGCCTTTCTTGAACTCCTGTAGTGGGGGCCGCAATCCCATCGAATGGCCTACGAGAGGATGGTGAGGCATCGGACCCCTCAGCTTTCATCTTAAACGACCTACGAGGGATAGTAAGGCATAGGACCCCTCAACTTTCATCTCGAACGTCCTATAGGGGATGCCTTAGCATTAGACCCCTCGGTTTTCATCTCGAATGGCCTACGGGGGATGCTAAGGCATCAGACCCCTCGGCTTTCTTCTCATTCGTCCTGCGGGGGATGCTAAGGCATCAGACCCCTCAGTTTTCTTCTCATTCATCCTGTGGGGGGTGCTAAGGAATCAGACCCTCAACTTTCTTCTCGCATGGCCTGCGGGGGATGCTAAGGCATCAGACCCCTCAGCTTTCTTCTCATTCGGCCTGCGGGGGATGTTAAGCCATCAGACCCCTCAGTTTTCTTCTCGCATGGCCTGCGGGGGATGATAAGGTATCAAACCTCTCAGCTTTCTTCTCATTCAGCTTGCGGGGGATGCTAAGGCATCAGACCCCTCGGCTTTCTTCTCGCACGGCCTCGAGGGATGCTAAGACATTAGACCCCTCAATTTTCTTCTCATTCGGTCTGCAGGGGATGCTAAGGCATCAGACCCCTCGTCTTTCTTCTTGCATGGCCTGCGGGGGATGCCAAGGCATCAGACCTCTCGGCTTTCTTCGCATTTGGTCTATGGGGGATGCTAATGCATCAAACCCTTCAGCTTTCTTCTCATTCGGCCTATGGGGGATGCTAAGGCATGAGACCCTTCGGCTTTCTTCTCGCACGGCCTGCGGAGGATGCTAAGGCGTCAGACCCCTCGACTTTCTTCTCATTCGAGCTGCGAGGGATGCTAAAGCATCAGACCACTCAACTTTCTTCTCATTCGGCCTGCGGAGGATGCTAAGGCATTAGACCCCTCAGCTTTCTTTCCATTTAACCTGCAGGGGATGCTAAGGTATCAGACCCCTCGACTTTAATCATTCATCGGGTCTCAGCGTTGGTAAGGAACTATTGCTCGAGATCACCACGCTTTGACCGTTTCATCGGCTGCTGAGTTAAGACTCGGGCTTATCATCATTCATCAGATCTCAGCACTGGTAAGGAACTAATATTCAGACTCACCACGTCTTGACCAATTCATCGGCTGCCGAAGTAAGGCTTCGGGCTTTTCAATATTTATCAGATCTCCGCACTGGTGAGGAACTATTGTTCAAACAACCACGCTTCGACCAATTCATCAGTTCCCAAGCTAAGGCTTGGGGCTTACGAATAGCTTGCCACCCAGGGTCAACTTGACCTAAAGCTTCAGAGAAGGATTCTGAGTGCCAATGAGCAAGGTCGAGCTTCAATTCTTATACACTTAGGATTTTTGAGCAACGACTCGACCTCCGACTCTAAGAAGAGGCCCGTCGGGACCCTCTCGGCGAAGCTAACCCCTTACTTAGAGTGTTGGATTTGCCACGTGGTGGGCGACGACCCGATCTAGCTCCTATAAAATTAAGGCCATAGGTTTTTTCCTACAACATCACTTTCTCGAACTTGTTTAGCTTCTTTTTCATCAGGGAGAGGTACACTGCCTTGCGAGGCTAATGGGTTCCATAGACACCATTCACCTGGTTCACAATGACCTAGGAGTCACTGAATAGAGTCAACTCGTTAACTCCCAAGTCCTTGGCCGCTTCAATTCCTGTGATCAGAGCCTCTTACTCTGCTTCCTTGTTGGTCGTCGGGAGGTCTAGGCGTGTCGACTTATGAATTGCAACATCCTCCAGGGAGAGTATCACAACTCCGATCCCTGCACCTAGACTATTGGCGGAACCGTCGACGAAGATTCTCCATTCGCCAGACGAGACCTATTCGCTCGGCCCCAGATCGGCTTCTTCTGCCCGTCAAGGGTCTTCTTCACACGACAAGGCATGGGCGTCTTCGTCCACTAGGAAGTTGCTCAAGAAATCTGCCAGGACTTGGCCCTTTTATGCCACACAAGGTTCATACCTGATGTTGTACTGAAACAGCTCGGTCGCCTACTTCCCAAGCCTCCTTGCTCGGCCAGCTTCCTTCAGGGCCTCATGTTCCTCCCCTCCGTCGGTCCTGGGCGCTCCGAGTATTTGCGCTTGGCACCTTTGCTCGATGACTCGGGGTGGTCTATCGCTGCCTTGATTTCGTATTATTGGGGCGCTACGGGCTTAGTAGCCTAGGCGTCTTCTTCCGTCCGGATGTAGAGCTCCGCTCTGTTGTACAGCTCCTCGGTACACAGGGATAGCTTTTTGACCAAGGAATTTCGGAAGGCATACTCTGGAATGCCATGGCCACCGTTGTACCCTAGCCCGTCAAATCATCGATGGTCAATACCTCCATCTTGAAACCAATGGTGAAATCTTTCAGGGACTCGTGGGGAGTTGTCCGAAGGTTGAACAAGGAGTTGATCCCCTTCGGCTGCCTTCGATTGCATCCGTACTAGTCCAGGAACTAGCGAGCCAGGTCGGTGAAGTTGTCGATGCTGCCCACGGGCAGCCAAGAATACCATTCCAGCACGAGCCCTTTCAAGCTTTGTTGGAGCAGTCTGCATAACTCATCCAACGAGTTGTGCGTGTTCATCTTATTTTTGTACTCCAAGAGATGCGTACATGGGTCGCCTGACCCATCGAACCCCTCATACCGAGGTGATCGCCAATCATGGGGGAAGTGGGTAGCCAGCACTCTCGCCGTGAGGGGGCTCTCCACCGCCCCCTTAATGGCATTTTGCGCCATCAGGTCGACCCAGTATCCGAGTCGCTAGACGACCAGGTTTACCAGATCCTCCTGGCGCCGATGGGTTTGCTCCTCCGAGAGCATCATAGGTGTCGGAGGTCGGGGGACAAATGCTGGGATCGTCGAGTGATATGCCAGCCTTGCGGCACCTTCTCCTCGGCGTGTGGGACGTTGAGGGTCTTCGCTTGATGATGATGGCCCTCAAGAGGGTGCCATAATGATATTGCCTTTCGGGGCCCACGTGAGCCACCGCCCAACCGCGGGGGCGAGCTCGGGGCCGAGGCGGTCCCAAACATTGAGACGGGAACCGCTAAGTTCCATCATTCTCTCTTCAGGTTTGGGCTCTTGGCGAGTGGCGGTGCTAGTTCGCCCTGTCAGGTCCCGCAACACATCCTAGATCGTGTCGGGGGCCTGGCCTAGCAGTGGCTCTTGGCGGCTCCTCTCCGGTGCATGACGGCTTCGAGACGACCTCTTCTGAGAGCGGCTCTTGGCCAGAGTCACAGACCGGTCTCGGGCCTCATCGTAGTGCGCCCGCTGGCTTGCCTGCCGATAGGCTCGGTTTTCTTCTGCTAGGATGTTCATCTTCTCGAACATTTTCTCTCGGTTAGCCAAGAGAACCTCTAGCAGTCACCGCAGAGGAAGAGAGTCATGAGACATTCGTTCCCCCGCGTCTGGATGCGCTTTACCGCCTAAGGGCGCACTAGTGGAGGATGTCGGGGCTAGAGCCTTCTCCTTGCTTTGGTGAGTTGTCACCATTGCTTCCGGCTTGTTAGATCGAAAAGCAAAGATCTCAGATCTCCGTTGAATGGGTGGATCCAACTGACGGTGCCAAAGAATGTGGGGCATGGAGATTTTCAGTTGGACACACCCGATCGTCAGATGGAGCGGCTCGCCTCTACCTTTTTCCCGTGGTACCTGCAAGAAGATCGAGGCTCACCTCCGAGCCAAGGCCCTTCCGACACTCAATTCAGGGAAGGGAACAAATACAAGCATGGTCTAGGGTTCAGGAGCGAGAGATTGCTTACCTGCTCATGAAGGGGCCAGATTCTTTTATAAGTCTTCTCATACGTGTGTGTGAAATGCTCATGGAATATCCTCCAAGAATCTATGGCGGTCAAGATGGATCTTTCCTGATCAGATGTCCTTCATTTCTTTCCTTCTATGCTCCCATTAGTCATGGGTCTCCACTGATCGTGAGCGACCCACGACAATAACGGGCCAGATACTGCCAAGGCCCTTCCAGCCTGGCGAATCTTCTGGCAGTTATAGAAACTTTTCAGCCGTTACAGGCACTAGCTTCTTAATCTTATTCTGTAAGATCCGCCCCAAACACACAAGATATTGTCCGCTTTGCCCGTGCCCGCACGAGAACTTCCCAGGGGGTCACCCATCCTGGTACTACTCTCGCCCGAGCATGCTTAACTACAGAGTTCTTACGAAATCTGTAGCTGCGCACGGTTTTAAAACGCGTCTTTTATGTTTGGGAGGGGAAATTATATAAGTAGCTCAGGATCTCCTTCTCTCCAGGCGATGTGGGGCTAACTCATGGCCTTGTACACCTCATCCATCTTGGCATTCCAGCCTCAGGAGTCTTGGCTCTTGGCCTGTTGGATCTTGATCGTCACATATTCCAAGACTCAGCCCCCTGCAGGAGTTGTAGCTCGTGGACCGAGTTGGGTCGATCGGACCCAGCCCAACCGGTCTGGCTCTCCAGACCATCATGCCGGGTCCAGCAGGGTGACACATGTCGTCATCTGATCAGCGTGACGAGAAACCCATTCTACAAAACCCACATATACAGCTGCACGTAGGGTTCATGCTCGGACTTGTACTCACATGTACAACTACACGTAGGGGTAATTTGGACATTTATTAATCAGAAGGACCTATCACCAATAACCGATGTTGTACGACTTTATCTCTAAATACTATCCATTAGAAGGACCTATCACCAATAACCCCCTTTTTTAATCTTTAGTGAAATCACTCACTGAACAAATGTTACTCTATATTACCAAAATGTATATTACTATTCATGTGATTTCATTATATTGCTACGTGTACGCGTAAAATGATTATTTTTCAAACAGTTTGAGAGTAAAATGGATCTTTTCCAAAGGAGAGGATCTAGTGCAAAACCATATTGTTGTCGGTCCTTATCTCTATACCGATCTGCTGTGAGAAACCATAGGCACATTACCCAAAAAAAAAAAAGATCAATGCTATTTAATTGGAGAGTTCAGATCTCCTCCAGTAGGTCGGCCCCGATCAGTGGGCCTGTCGGGCATCACAGCCCCACGGTGGTAGGCGACTGGAGGCGAATCATACTCGAGCCGACTGCATGCGGTTGTAATACGCACCGGGCCCACTGACCGAGGCCAACTGACTAGAGGAGATCTGAACTCTATTTACTAAGTTCAAATCTCCTACGAGTCGGTTGGCCCCCATCGATGGGCCCCGTGTGCATCACATCCATGCGACTAATTTGCCCGACTCGTGTCCTGTACGACAAGGGTGCAGTGATG
Source organism: Chamaelirium japonicum (assembly GCA_947650365.1). Lineage (NCBI taxonomy): Eukaryota > Viridiplantae > Streptophyta > Magnoliopsida > Liliales > Melanthiaceae > Chamaelirium > Chamaelirium japonicum. Next base: position 19,710,150 of record OX393551.1, on the reverse strand, counting down.
CAGATTGAAAGGCCCCGTGTGCATCACATCCATCCCTCCATCCAATCCGGTGCACCACCCCCTACGGGTATGGCCAAATAGGGAGGCCAAATAATGGTTCTTTATTTAAAGATCCTGTCGTACACTTGATCATAGCCATCTCTATTTAAAGATAGGGTTATTTTGACTTTGCCCCCCAAATTTTGCCTTGAATTCGACTTTACCCCCCACATTTTCATTAATTAGACTTTACCCCCCAAAACTAACTGTTCCGTCAGCTCACCATCTAAGAGAAAGGGTGAGCTGACGGAAAAGAAATAACGTTTTGGGGGTGAGCTGATGGAACAGTTAGTTTTGGGGGGTAAAATCTAATTAATGAAAATTTGGGGGGTAAAGTCTAATTCAAGTCAAAATTTGGGGGGCAAAGTCAAAATAACCCTTAAAGATATCAATGTTGGAATAGCACTGCTCATTTGAAAAGGATTTTGGCAATATCCTGACATCCCATTATTTACACCCCACCTCACATGCACCTACTTACCATGAGGCCACCAATAGTATTATCCTTGCCGAAGCATACTTAACTACGGCGCACGGTTCACAATATGTTTTTTTTTGGTACATTGGATGGGTCATAACTATTATGACCAGGATATCTTCAGGTACAAGGGCATGTAGCCCAGGTGGAAAATTTTGCTCCCAGTACCCACTAACTCCAGAACGTCGGGCCTGTTGAGCCAATCAATGAGAAGCCGAATTGGCCGCCCTAGAAACCTACTGTATGACTACATTCTCAAGCCGTCGCCAAGTCTGCATGCCGTAGCACATCCTGCTGCTCCTCTGACCGAGCCACCCCCAACACGAGCACATCCCGAGCGAGACTGGCATCTGTCATAACAACAACCTTTCCACATTCTCGGTGGTGGAGCTCCTTCAAGGTGCCCTTAATTGCCCATAACTCCGCTATAAGTGGGGAAGAAACCTGGATAACGAACGAACATGCCGCTAGTAACAAGCACTTTAGGCAAGTAAGGACTCACGCTCCATTGGTCACCTCCCTCTTAGCTCGGACCGCCCCGTCTGTACATACCAAAAATTCTGCTCGAGGCCTCGCCATCCTATGACCCCGTAGCTCCATCTGAGCTCGAACACAGCACCATAACTCCTCGAGTCCCGACCTGACCATAGCCTACACCCGACAAACGGGTGTCCGAAACAGAGTATCGCGAAGAAGCATCAGTGCTAGCTTGCCCCAAAGCCAAATCCTAGTACTAACCTCGCCGAAGCATCAGTGCGATTTTGAAGGATCCTTGATCACCAAATCTACTACTCCCACTATATTAGTGTTGAGCAATGCTATTCAACCCAAAGCGTTTGTCTCGAATGCTCGGCCCGAATGATATGGCATCCAACACAGCATCCCCTTTGCCTGTTGGTCAGGGCTGAGCGCTCGGGCTGGTTGCAGCATACCCTTTGCCTGTTGGTCGGGGCTGAGCGCTCGACCAATAGTATCAATGTGTGAGATAGATGACAAGGCCCACCGCTCTGTTCGCCCATCTATAAAGGCTGATCCGATCGGGAGAGATCACAGAGACGATGTTACCACCAATTCTCGAAGGTCTCTATGAGCTCTGTCCTTGCTCTTCCCTCTCCTTTTACCTATAATATGGAGGTCAGGGGGTCTCTCCCCCGGCGGTTCCCTCCATCCCCGCCCAGGCTTCTCATCATCAGGAACCTCCACCAGATGGACCCACTGCCCCATTGCTCACTCCGCGCCCTCTCCAAGGAATACGGCAAGTGAGGAAGCTGTGTGGTCAACCTCTTCAGCAAAAGAATGTTGGAGTCCTTTCAGCTGATGCGCGAGGAGGAGGACTTAACAATCGGTATGAGCGAGATAATGTACTTCGCCAGCAACATACTTTGTAGGGTTGTTTTTGGAAAATTATAGATCTGTTGTAGAAGTAGGAGCAGCAGCCATCTATTGGGAGACATGTATATCTGAAGGTGGTGGTGGAGCTTGCTTGTGGGGTTTTGAGGTTTTGGTTGCGAGGAAACAGAAGGAAAGTCTTGTAGGTTATAAACAATTTCTTTTATGGACCGGCCAGGCAGTCAAAAGAGGACAGGGTGCTAGAGCCTGGGTTCAAAGAGGTCCAAAGATCGAAATTGGGAAAGGTTTATGACTGCTATATTTGTTAAATTCCAAAATTCCGTGACCATGGCCTCAACGGTCAGGATTCACATGCACAAACAAGGCAATAAAGGCTTTGAGGAAATGTTCGCTAGCTCCAAGGTTTCCATACCGAGAGTCGAACATGAAACCTCTCCAATCAAGGACGGAACAATGTATGGGCCAAAGGGGGTTATGACCCCGGCCCCCATCAATTGTTTTTTGGGTTAATTGGTGATGAGCCCCGACATAATAAATCATGCATGTGCAAGACATCAAAACATTTCACTTAACGATAAATCCTTGATCTTTATCAAAAACGCAAATGTAACTCCGGCCTCGCCTTCACCCATCTCTATTGCGAGCGGCGGCGAGAATTGCGGTGCGAGTGACGACAATGAGATAGCAGTGGCACGGCGAGCTAGTAGTGAGCTCGACCCCGGCGACCTAGACCTCGTCCCCAACGAGCTCGACCCCAACGAACTAGACCTCATCCCTAGCGAGCTCGACCCCGACTAGTTGCAGCTACTCGTCGCCGCCAGGACGGCGGCGGGGAGCAGTGAAAATGAGAAACGCCACCATTCGGTCTCAGGTTAAGAAATCCTAGGTCTAGGGTTAATCCCATGGCCCATAGATCTTGTGTTTAGGGATAGGTTTAGGTTCGGTCTGACGACGGTGAGCAATGGTTCGATAGTTTAGGTTCGGTTAGGCGGAGGCGGCGAGGTGGTTCAGTTCTGTAATTCAGAGGTTCGCTGGTTTGGTGATATGCAAAAGAAAATTTGAAATACTGTGGACGATATTTTTATGCACAACATTTTAAATTCCTTCAACTTAAAGGATTTGTTTGTCAGGGACCACTCGCACAATCCCCCTTATTTTTTAAAAATTTTATATAGTAAAAGTAATGAATCTTAGTATATAAATTTTTTTTGGTTCATGCTTTAATTGGCCCCGTGTGAAATCATTATGCTTTGGTCCCTCTCATTATAAAATCCTGTTTCCATCCCTATCTCTAACCAAGAAGAACACCATCCCTATCTCCAACCAAGGAGCTCTCCTTGGTTGGAGATAGGGTTGGAACCAGGATTTTATATTGAGAGGGACCAAAGCATAATAATTTCACACGGGAGCAAAGATAAACAAAAAAAATATTATATACTAAGATACATTATTTTTACTATATAACTTTTTTTTAAAATAAGCGGGATTGTTTGACGGTACAATGTTAGTATATAAACTTTTTTTGTTCATGCTTTGGCCTCGTGTGAAATTATTATGCTTTGGTCCTTCTCAATATAAAATCCTAATTCCATCCCTATCTCTATCAAGGGAGAGAGAAACAATTAGGTCACTCTCTCCCTTGGTGGAGATAGGGATGAAACCAGGATTTTATATTGAGAGGGACCAAAGCATATTAATTTCACACGGGGCCAAAGCATGAACCAAAAAAAATTTGGGTTATTTTGAGAAACGACAATGAGAAACGCCACCACTTGGTCTCAGGTTAAGAAATCCTAGGTCTAGGGTTAATCCCATGGCCCTTAGATCTTGTGTTTAGGGATAGGTTTAGGTTCGGTCCGACGGCGGTGAGCAATGGTTCGATAGTTTAGGTTCGGTTAGGCGGAGGCGGCGAGGTGGTTCAGTTCTGTAATTCAGAGGTTCGCTGGTTCGGTGATATGCAAAAGAAAATTTGAAATACTGTGGAGCATATTTTTATCCACAACATTTTAAATTCCTTCAACTTAAAGGATTTGTTTGTCAAGGACCACTAGCACAACCCCCCTTATTTTTTAAAAATTTTATATAGTAAAAGTAATGAATCTTAGTATACAAAAATTTTTTGGTTCATGCTTTAATTGGCCCCGTGTGAAATTATTATGCTTTGGTCCCTCTCATTATAAAATCCTGTTTCCATCCCTATCTCCAACCAAGAAGAGCACCATCCCCTATCTCCAACCAAGGAGTATCTCCAACCAAGGAGCTCTCCTTGGTTGGAGATAGGGGATGGAACCAGGATTTTATATTGAGAGGGACCAAAGCATATTAATTTCACACGGGGCCAAAGCATGAACCAAAAAAAAATTGGGTTATTTTGACATTATCCCCCAAATTTTTCCTTGAATTAGACTTTACCTCCCATAGTTTTATTAAATAGACTTTACACCCCAAAACTAACTGTTCCGTCAGCTCACCTCTCAAAACTTTATTTCTTTTCCGTCGGCTCACCATTTCTCTTATATGGTGAGCTGATGGAACAGTTAGTTTTGGAGGGTAAAGTCTAATTAGGAAAATATGGGGGGTAAAATCTAACTCAAGATAAAATTTGGGTGGCAAAGTCAAAATAACCCAACAATTTTTTTTTTTTAAGAAGTCCCTCGAAGAGAGAGAGAGAGAGAGAGAGAGAGAGAGAGAGAGAGAGAGAGAGAGAGAGAGAGAGGGGGGGGGGGGTTAAGGCAAATACCCGAACCTGTGATTAAAACCAAAACAGACACAAGAGACCGATAAGAACAATTAAAAAAAGGAAGAAAGAGAAAATATAAAATTAAAAAAAAAAAGAACGACAATCCTCAGAAGAAGGTGAGAAGAAAGCTGCCACACTCGTTGCTCCCCCTACATCTCGCCAGAGGGAATCAGGATTCCATGAACAACCGATCTTGCGAAGGGCTGCCTCCTAGTCCACCTGCCTCCCGGAAAAGATTCTCCTATTCCTCTCCAGCCAGATCGACCAGACGGTTGCCACAACTAGCAAATCTCATCCTTTTCGTTGGTCTCTAGGAATGGAGTGCCCCCGCCAAGAGGTCCATAAAGCGAAGAGCGAAGAAGGAACATATGGGATGCCCAACTTCTTCTGGAAGAATTCCCAGAAACATTTGGGAAAGGGACATGACAGAAAAAGATGGTCAATCTCTTCAGGAGCAGTGCCGCACATCGCGCAATCTTGGTCGATGATGGGAATGTTCCGCTTAACCAACTTGTCCTTCGTTAGGATCATACTGCTGACTCATCAAAGTCACTCGCCAATGGGGGCATACTTTTTAGCCGATTTTACTTTTCAATCAATATATTTACTTTTCTGCTTTGGTGAGTCTCGAGCGTCAAATCAATGGACTGATTATGCATCGTCCAGTCGTGATCAAACGGCTACAAAATCTCTTGTTGACGGAAATGTCCATGTCGGTGTTTGATTTGTTGAGCCAAATCCGATGAGCAATGTTGTTGAGCGGTTTGCTGAGTTTGGATGGGGCCCAAATACAGTCTCAATCGTTGAAGAGTCTGCAGGAGTTCGATTATGAAGTATCTATTGGGGATTCCAGCGATTTTCCTTCAAACGGAAGCGGATCTCTAACCGAGGGTTAGTCACAGAGAATTAATCATACCACAAAACAAATATCTATCCGACAGAAATAAATAATCCAGAGACTAGAAAATCACAGAAGACACAAGATCTATCGTAGTTCACCCAAAACAGGGCTAATCCACAAATGGGGGAGCGCAGGATCTCTTCAATTAATCACCAAACAGAAACAGACTTACAGGGATTACAAAGCTTCCACGAAGAACCAAGGATGATGAAAAGATTTACCAAGAACACGTACCACAAGAACCGAGACGAAGCGCCTCCATCGGATCCTATTTCGATTAAGCCTCCTTCAATCCTAACCAATCTCCTTCAAGGCCCAAACCAAGGTGGCACATCGAGTTTTCTCCAAGAAAACTCACACACAACTTACCTCCAATGACGGCTCAAGGGGTCCTTAAATAGGCCTCAAGAAAATCCTAAAAGAACACCTCAACTCGCGCCTCCAGTTGTACTGGCGCCAAGGGCGCCAGCTACAGAAAATCATTGTGAATCCACGCTCAAAACATAAGAGCTACCACACCCACTACCCCATCGCTCCTTCCACGCCCTCTCCAAGGAATACGACAACCTCATGCGAGATCATGAAGACACATGATCTCTTTTTTGCTAGGAGGTCTCTGTTGAAGATGAGTCAGGTCCTGCATTACGAAAGCGTCAACTTGGGTTTCACACCCTATGGTGAGCACTGGCTACAAGTAAGGAAGCTCTGTGTCGTCAACCTTTTCAGCGGAAGGATGATGGAGTCCTTTCGGCAGATGCGTGAGGAGGAGGTGGACTTCATGATCCAGAAGGTCTCCTCACATGTTGGTGCAATGGCGGACATGAGCGAGATACTGTACTTCTTCGCCAACAACATACTTTGTAGGGTTGTTTCTAGAAAGTTCTAGATTGGGGAAGAAGGCCGGAATTACATGTTCCGCGAGATAATATGGGAGAATAACATCAAAACATTACTTAGTGTCCACTCAATTCACATAATGACTATATTGGATATTAAGAAAAATATTGATGAGCACGTTCCTTGCGAATATACAAAAAGAAACATTAGGCGACTATTAAATAGATTTTAAGGCACTTGAATGATACTTCAAAATTCTATTTATACTTCAAAGAAAAAAAATTCAGTCTTGGAAGTATATGGAAATTCAAATATGGCGGGTGCATGATATTGATCAGAAGAGATCGTCTTTGGGTTATGTTTTTATGTTGTTAGCGAGAACAGTGTCGTGGCTGTCAAAGTTCCAGAAGTGTATTGCACCATTGACGACCGAAGTTGAGTACATCACCATTACTGAAGCAGGGAATGAATTTTTTTTTATTGAAGTAGTTTCTTTAGAATTTTGGTCTAAAGTATGAACAATGTTAACTCCATTATAACAGTTAAAGTGCAATAGAGCTGAATAAGAATGCAATATCATTGGATCAAAGGAAAATTAAAGGGTTGTGAAATAAGACTCAATGAGATACACTTGTGTAGGAATCCGTCAACATGATGATGAAGGTGGTCACGAGGGAGAAGTGTCAACTCTCTCGGGAGCTCGTCAACATGGCCTAAGCAGCGAGGCGGAGTGTCCCCTCTCAAAGGTCTGGAGGGGGTAAATTGTTGGGGAGATTTCGATGCCATGTGAAGACGGCTCGGGGGCCCAATCAGGGCTAAATCAGCTGTAAGAACAGTAGAGTGTCCCGGAGCCCAAAATTAAACAGGATGTTGATCTATTTTTGATATTATTTTTAGGTGTCCTGGAGTCGATGTTCAGATAATATTTCTACACGGAAACTATAGAGGATTAGAGTTTGATCCCAACGTTTTTAGAATCGGTTAATTTCGTTGAGGATTGAGAAATTTACGAAGGACCGAAGTAGCCTCGGATTCATGCTTTTTCACAAATTCCCCCAATTTTAATATACAGAGCATTACACGTCAACGAAAGAACAAGGAGTGTAATCCTATCATGGGATTGGAATGAGAGATTGTTGGGTAGGTTTCATCCCCATGTGAAGAATACTAGGGACCTAACTAGAGCAAAACAGCTGCGGCAACAACACAGTTGTGTCCCAGAGTCCAAAACTAAGCAGAAACAAGCATGGATGTTTAGCCAAATTCGACACTATTTTCAGGTGTTGTGGAGTCAATGCATGGCTCAGGTTTCTTCATGAAAGTCGTAGAGGGTTAGACGAGGATCGGTTACGTATGAATTTTGGGGGTTGCCCATGGTGTGAAGATCCTGAGGAAGATATAGAGCATGTATTCTGGGGTTGCAGTACTGCGAGGGGGTATTGGGGGGGAGTTGGATGCCTCTCTGGGCTCGATTTCTATAATCTACCTCGTTTACGACCGGGATTTGAGGCAGAGCGAAGGAGGAAAGCACCAGTGCCGAGCAAGGTCTTATCTGGGGCTATATGGGTTTTTTTGGAAAAGTCGATGGGATAAACTTTTTGGAAGAAGGGCAGATGCTATGAAGAGCTTGGCTAGACAAGGGCAACCAACCGCGCGCGGGGGGGGGGGGGGGGGGGGGGGTGTGTGGAAAGACACAGTGGAGGTAGTTATGTAGACTGATGGCTTGTTCCATTCTTCTGATAAGGTCGCGAGTGGAGCTTGGGTGGCTGCGACGCCGAGAGGAAAAATCTGTGTGACTGCAGCTCATCAGTGTCGAGTTCAATCCTCTCTATAGGTGGAGCTGTGGGCACTAAAGGGGGCTCTTGAGGAAGTGGGTTCTCAAGTTCGGGTTTGCCAAATGATATGGCATCAATTGGAATCAGTCCGGATCCATTGGGTTCCACAAACGGCTAAAAATGCCGCCCACTGGATGGCCCATGTGGCTTTTTTTTTTTTTTGGTTCATTGAAGGAGTGGAGGTCACAAACGGACACCCAAGGAGGCGCCACATGCCGGCGCAACAAACCCAGACCGCCCACCGGTGGAAACAACACCAATGCCACTCTTGCGGACAAATGACACGAAGCGACAACCAAAATAAACCACCACTATCGGACTTCAGCTGAGGGGGAAACACACAACCAAGGGGGAGAAACACAAACAAACTAGATTGCATGATCAAACGGCTACAAAATCTCTTGTTGAAGGAAATGTCAATGTCGGTGTTTGATTTGTTGAGCCAAATCCGCTGAGCAATGTTGTTGAGCGGTTTGCTGAGTTTGGATGGGGCCCAAATACAGTCTCAATCGTTGAAGAGTCTGCAGGAGTTCGATTATGAAGTATCTATTGGGGATTTCAGCGATTTTCCTTCAAACGGAAGCGGATCTCTAACCGAGGGTTAGTCACATGAAGCCACCACCAAAATAAACTAGATTGCATGGTCAGGAAGGTTTTTGGGAGAAGGATTTTCCTTCAGCTTTGTATAGTCTTTGTGTTTGAAGACCTCCAGGCCACAAGAGAGTGACCACAAGTCGATGTACCAAAAAAAAAAAAAAAAAGTTGGACTCGGTCAGTGGGCCCAGCTCGCATCACAGCCACACTCTTGTCCTATACGACTAGGGTGGAGTAAAACAGTTTCAAAAGGGGTGTTGTCAAGAGCCAGTTGTTCGCGACGGTGATGTAAGTCGGATGGACTTTTAGTGGAATTGTTTTCTCAGTTGCGTGCTCTGATGGCCCATCTCCGTTTCCCTCTACCTATAAAGGGCTGATCCATTCGAGAGAGATCATAGGTGCAGTGCAATTCACACAGACGATGTTACCACCGGTTCTCGTAGGTTTCTATGAGCTCTCTGCCCTTTCTCTTCTCTTGCTCTTCCCTCTCCTTATACTTGTAATCTGGAGAAGGGGTCTTTCACACGAGAGCCGCAACCGGCGGCTCCCTCCATCCCCGCCGAGGCTTCCCATCATCGGAAACCTCCACCAGATGGGCCCACTGCCCCATCGCACCCTCCACGCCCTCTCCAACAAACACGGCAACCTCATGCTTCTCTATCTGGGCCGGGTCCCGACCCTCGTCGCCTCATCTGCGGACGAGGCCCGCGAGATCATGAAGACTCATGATCTCGTCTTTGCTAGCAGGCCTCGGTTGATGATGAGTCAGGTCATGCTCTACGGGGGCGTTGACATGGCTTTCGCACCCTATGGTGAGCACTGGAGGCAAGTGAGGAAGCACAGTGTCGTCAACCTCTTCAGCGGAAGAATGGTGGAGTCCTTTCGGCTGATGCGCGAGGAGGAGGTGGACTTCACGATCCAGAAGGTCTCCTCACATGCTGGTGCAGTGGTGGATATGAGCGAGATATTGTACTTCTTCGCCAACAACATACTTTGTAGGGTTGTTTCAGGAAAGTTCCAGATTGGGGAAGAAGACCGGAACAACATGTTTCGCGAGCTGATAGAGGAGAATAGTGCACTCTTTGGATCGTTTTATATTGGGGACTACCTCCCGAGCTTGGCATGGATGGACGTTTTCTTCGGCTTGGGCGCGAGAGCTAAGAGGGTTGCCAAGAGGTGGGATGATATGCTTGAGGAAGTAATTAAGAAGCATGCCAATCGATCTAGGGGTGATAGGCCCGAGAACACCGATTTCATCGATGTCATGCTCTCTCTTCAGAAGGACCCTAACATGGATTTTGTCTTGACCAAAGAGCACATCAAAGCACTCTCGATGGTAATCTCCCTCAATAATCAAATCTTTCTCTTTAATTTTTTCCTAACTTTTGAATAAAAAACTCAATCTGATATAAAGCACTCCAAGCCTTCACTCAAATTTGAGTAAAAACATAATTTGGTATGAGTTTGAGTAAGGACAAAAGCTGATTTTGGAGTTTTTATTCGGACTTGAGTAAATACTCAATGTTGGATGATAAGATTATAAATAGGAGATGATAGTTGAGAATTTGATATGGGATTTGAGTCTCCTCCAATTTGAAAAAAAATATAAGTAAACTAAGTTTGGTATAAGTCCGAGTAAAAAAATGGCGTGGTCTTTTAGGCCTTTTTACTCATATTTAAATCTGGGTCATGATTTGAGTAAGGCCGGAGGTAATCCTAATTTTGACACCATTCATTTCTTATCGATTAGCATCATGGTGAGAGGGTCTCCAAGTGGGGAAAATTTTCAGCTAATCCTACTTAGGCTACAACTACGGGGCACACTGCAATTCAAGAGACATGGGGTAGCAAACCCCAGCACAAGGGGTAGAAGGCCCCAGCTCGTAGAGCGTGCTGATAGGCTCTGGACATCGGTTGTAGTGTACGGAGGATGTGCTGAAAATTTTCCCCTCCAACTGATAGCTCAGGTAGTACGAGATACGATACATGGCCTTGGTCAAGGGTTTGAGTAAGTGCCACAACTTATTTCCTCTTGCTTTGTAGTGCCAGGCTTGCCCTGGGTGTGATTCACCCTTTGCATCCAGTAACTGAAGTCAATCCGGATTAATTGAAACAAACACTTGGTGATATTAAAAAGCTACATCACTCACGTATATTATTTTTTACAGGACATGTTCGCTGCGGGAACCGACACATCATACATAGTCTTGGAATGGGCAATGACTGAGCTTGCTCGAAACCCGAAATTGATGAAGAAGCTACAAAATGAGGTGAGAGGAATAGTCGGTGGTAAATCAAAGGTCAGGGAGGAAGATTTACGTGAGATGGACTACTTGAAAGCTGTGATAAAAGAGGTTTTGCGGTTGCACCCTCCAGCTCCATTGTCGCTCCCACGAGAGTCTATGGAAGATTGTGAGATCGGGTTCTATAAAGTTCCAAAGCACACAAGAGTTATTATCAATCTTTGGGCGATTGGCCGGGACCTTAGGTTTTGGGAAGCACCAGAGGAATTCTGTCCTGAAAGGTTCACTGCTAGCCCAGTGGATTTTAAAGGAATTGATTTCCAATTCATCCCATTTGGGGCAGGGCGGAGGATTTGCCCTGGTATGAAGTTTGCAGTTTCAACCACGGAACTTGCATTGGCTAACCTTGTGCATCGGTTCGATTGGGAGTTGCCCGACGGCCTGACGAAAGAGAACCTGAATATGGATGAGGCTCCGGGATTAACCACCCGTAGAAAGAACATACTTCACCTTGTTGCAAAACCTTATTCTTATGTTTCAACTTAGTGATATCTGATTAATACACTATCAGTCTATCTCTATGTTTGTACCTCTCTTCCAATTATCTGTATTGGACAGAAAGGGAAGCTATCTATTATAAAAATAAATTTATAAAAAGGGTTGAAGGTTCCATTTCTTGGATTTTTTATAATTAATACATTTATTCAGACTCCAAAATTGTCTTGTATATCAATTTCCCTTGTGGTATCCCCTCCTCGCTCCCCTTCACCTCCTCATTCTCGTCCTTGACGGAGCCATCGTCGTCTCCACTCCTCTTTTTCCCTCGTCGGAGTTGTCGTCACATCCCCTCCTCCTCCTCCTTCCCTATCGTTGGAGTCGTCACCTTCACCTCCTCCTCATTCCTCTTCCTGTCCATCGTCACCCTTCTTTTCCATCGCCACCATCATCGAAGGAAGTAGGAGGCGGTGATGGTTCCGACAACGGGGAAGAAGGAGGAGGGGTAAGGAAGGTGACGACAGCTCATGCAATAAAAAAGAAGGAGGAGTGGTTTCGACGAGGAGGAGGTAAAGGGGAGGTGGTCGTGACACCAGCATTGGGGAAGGAGGAAAGAGATTTTTAGTATTTTATGGTGGTGGGAGGCGGTGGCTGCTAGCGAGTGGGTTGACGGTGGCTGGAAGTGTTTCGTTGGTGGCGAACGATGATGGCAAGTAGTGGTCGGCTAGGTGATGACGGTCAGCGGCAAGGCGGGGGATAATACGTGGCCAGCGAAGCAGCGATGGCCAATGGTTGTGGCACCCCTCTTGGGTTCATCCCATGGCCCATTGTCCCGCCAATAGAGAGATGTTAGCGCTCCTTAATCCATTCATGTGTAGTTGTCCCACATGATAGTTCCTCGGTATATTCAAATAGCATTACCCAAAAAGAGATGCTATATCCTTCCAAAAAAAAATGGGGGAGTTCGTGATAGGCCCCTAACAATAGATCAATTTAGTGTAAAGGGCAGACAATAAGATGGATTTGCCCTAAGTCCCTCTCGAAAAAGTTTCTTTTATAGCAAGTCCCTCTGTGACTTTTTTCCCATTTTAATGACAAAAATACTATGGGGGAGGATTTCGGCCGTCATACATAATCTCCCTCCAGTAGTCGATTGAAGGTTTTACCCTTCGAGATGTGGCGTGCTTCGAATCACTAAGTTGTAACTTGCTAGGCTGTCACACAAGCACTATAGAATATATATATATATATATATATATATATATATATATATATATATATATATATATATATATATATATATATATATATATATATATATATATATATATATATATATATATATATATATATATATATATATATATAGAGAGAGAGAGAGAGAGAGAGAGAGAAGGTTAACACAGAGTGTGATGATAGAGTTCAGCCGAATCCTACATCTTCGTGCAGTAAGACACAACCTTAGAATCCATTATTACTGAGTCTAAAATAGAGCTACTCTCCACAGGCCGAGGAGTGCTTCATCTAAGTAGACGGAGGGTGGAGAAATGGAAGGAGTCTGAAAGCCAGAAGACTTGAAGAGCTTTGGAAAACAGGAAATAGGATTCTGGTTTGGATTTTTGAATCTGAAATCATTTACAAGGTCTGCTATTTATATCCGAGGGGATTTACCAGACTCTAGATAGTGTAAGTGGACCCCAAACAGGACTGCTGGTCCCACCATCATACTTATGGGTCCCAGGCAGGGCTGCGGGTCCCACTGTTGTAGTCGTGGGCCCCAGGCAGAGCTGTGAATCCCACTGTTGTACTCGTGGATCCCAAGCAGGGCTGCGGGTCCCACTGTCGTACTCATGAACCCCAAGCAGGGCTGCGGGTCCAACTGTAGGGCGTTAACCAGATTTTGCACCCACAAACACCTCTTTCACTAAAACCACAAATATTAGTACTCTTCAATGCAATATTTTTCACTGTAGCAATTTTTTTACTTTTGAGAAATCTAGACAATTTTTTTTTGCTACATTGAAATCACTCTATTTACTATTACTTAATTCGGCAATAAAGAGAAACGATCGATCGAGTGGTAGCAAAGAGTAACAATTTGCGGATAAAAGATTAACAATTGCTACAATGATTTCACTGTCGTAGATTTTTTTTTTGCAAATATCGTTTTAAATTTTATTTTGGGAGACTTAGTTAATGGATCCTGACAAGAGATCAATTTAAAGGGAAGGACAACCAACAAGATTGTCTTGCCCCAGGTCCCTCCCAAAATGGATGCAACTAGAGCAAGTCCTACACGTGACTTTTATCCCTTTTTAGTTACCAAACTATCTCTTAGAGTGAGCATGTACCTCCATCCTTGTCGCTACAGGGCTCAATCCTTGGATTTGCTATAGTTATTTTACTGTAGCAATTTCTGTTTTTGACGTAATTTCCCAAAAAATTAAATTGCTATATCGATTTTACTGTAGCAAGAGAGTAACAATCTGCTTGGATTATTACTCATTATGCAAAGATTGTTACTCTTTTGCTACACTGATTTCATTGTAACCAAAATTTTTATTTTTCAAGGATTTGTCACCAATTATCTCTAATTTTTTCCCAATGAGATTTCTCAAAAAAATTTATTATTTACTTTTGTGATTTTACTGTACCAAAAGTGTAACAATTTGCATAGATTGTTACTCAAATAAGATTATTACTCAATCTGTATAGATTGCTACTCTTTTGCTACCATGGTTTTACTATAGCAAAAAAAAAAAACTTTTACGACAAAATTTCACAAAAAAAAAAAATTCAGTGATTTCACTTTAGCAAAAGAGTTTTTCAAAGATTGCTACTCTTTTTGCTACATTAATGCTTATGTCAACATTGGATCGGGCCCACAGGTACAGCTACACGCAGGGTTCATGCTCGAACTTGTGCTCACATATACAGCTGCACGTAGGGGTAATTTGGTCATTTAGTAATCGGGAGGACCTATCACCAATAACCGATGTTGACCGACTTTATCACTAAATACCATCTGTTAGAAGGGCCTCTCACCAATAACCCCTTTTTTGCTACATTAAAATCACTATACAAATGTTACTCTGTATTACCGAAAATTCATTATACAGCTACTTGTAGGCATAAATTGGTTAATTTTTAAACGTTCCAAAGGTAAAATGGATCCCAGTATGTCGGCCGGGTCAGTGTGTCTGTCAGGCATCATAACCGCACGATGGCATCATAATTGCACAATGACATGCGGCTGTGATGCATGCCGGGCCCACTGACTTAGGCCGTCCGACTCGAGGAGATCTAAACTCTATTTTATAGAGTTCTAATCTCCTACGAGTCAGTTGGCCCCGGCCGGTGGGCCCCGTGGGCATCATAGTCGTGAGACTATGTTGCCCGACTCTATCCATCCATCCAATCCAGGGCGTCACCCTCAACGGGTGAGGCCAAATAATGCTTCCCTGTTTAAAAGGAAATGCGACTCAAACAACCAGATGTTAAAACATCTTGAGCACACTCGATCACAACCATCTGATGTTCCCAAGATCTCGATGTTGGAATAGGATCGCTCATTTTAAAAGGATGTTGGCAATATCCTGACATCCCATTAGGTGCATCCCACCTCACATGCGCATACCTGAGTCAAGGGTTGAGGTCCCATCACTTTTTTGTGGGGGAGATTCGTCGAGGAGGTTAACCACAAAACGTGCGTTAAGGGTCGAGGTCCCATCACTTTTTTTATAAGCACCCACCATCTATTGTAGACACATTTAGTATATCTAAACATGGTGGTGGGGCTTGCTTGTCGAGGAGGTTATAAACAAATTTCTTATGGACTATGGAGTGGCCAGACGATCAGAGGACAGGGTGCTAGAGCATGGGCTCAGAGAGATCCAAAGATCGATACGTGGAAAATTATCATCACTGCTATTTATATTATTAAATTTATAAGTTCGCGACCATGACATCAACGGTCATGATTCACGCACGCAAATAAATCAAGAACGTCCTTGAGGAAAAGTTCGCTCCAAGGTGTACACGTCCATACCGAGAGTGGAACATGAAACCTCTTCAAAAGGGAGAGAGGAAGTACGTACTACTTAGACGAAAGCTAGTTAGTGGTTATAAGTAACATGTAACTTTAGAAATCAAAACAACAACTTCAGGTGGTTCAACATGTCACTAAATGGGTGGCGGGTTGGAAGGCACATTAACTTTTCTTTGCTAGTCGGGTTACCCTTCATCAGTCGGTTATCCAGGCTCTTCCGAATTTTACCTTGCCTAATTCTTGGGTTCCGCTTTTGGTGACATCGGCTATCAAACGAGAGATGCATCATTTTCTGTGGGTCAAAAATGCCTTGACTCCTAATCTCCATCTTATTAAATGGGACTCGATCTGCCGGCCAAAGTGCTTGGGTGGACTCGGACTTCGACGGCTTCCTCTTCTTCAAATTGCCTTAATGGGTCATAAAGTGTTTGACTTGGTTAATGGTCGGAACTCGGTGTGAGTTCAGTTTTGCCGCAACAAATACGGCCCCGAATTGAATCTTTAGAGATAGCCGCACCCATTTAATTCTTCGTGGGCTTGGCACGCGGTTTGTGAGGGTGTTCCTGTGGTACAGGACAATGCAGTTGTGCCTATCTTGCAGTCATCAGAGTTTTATGTGTGGGATACCCCGTGGCTAGGTCCTACGCCAATAGCCAGGATGGCGGCCCCCATCAATATGCAAGATTTTCCGAGGATTGCTCGTATCTCCGAGCTGGTCTCCCCGGAGGCGGAATGGAGACCTGAGGTTATTCGTTTGCTCTTTCCCGCATAGGTAGCCTCCAGAATCAGCTCTGTCTTGATCCTCTGTTTTTCGTCGACGCATTCTTTCAACTGGGGCCCATGGGCCGGCGTGTCTTACTCAGTTCGAGAGGCCTATACCCTCCTCCTCCTTCCCCCCATTGCCTTTAATGATGAGCAGTTTCGGTGGCATGTCCTGTGGTCTACTCGTATCGAGAATAAGGTCAAGTGTTTTGGCTAGAAACTCCTTCGTTTGTGCCTCCTTGTTCCTTTCCATTTTTGCTATATCGATTTGATCACTTTGGACAAGAACGTTTGCCCCGGATGCGGGTTGGATTCCGAGACGGTGGATCATGCTTTGTTTCAATACCCGATTTTAGTGGTCATATGGACACTACTCTTCTTTTCCCTGCCATTCTGCCCGCTCTCTTCCACCGCTGAACATGGCTCTTTGCTTAACCGGTTTCATGGTGGGATTACGGGCCAAAATAGCACCAACTCACTCATTATATTGGTGGCATGACACTTATGGAAATCTAGCAACCGGGCTTTGTTTAATTTTCAGGTGGTGCTTCCCCTTGTCACCTGGCGGCAAGTTTGCTCGGCCGTTTTTGAGTTCTATCAGGCTACAATGTGCCCCCCCCTACAGGCATGTGATTTGGTGCGGACCCATACACTTTTTTCGATTCACTGGAAGCCGCCAAACACCGATTTCCTCAAGCTTAACTCCGATGGCTCTTATGACCTACAATGACTCCGCGGAGGGGCACGGTGTTAGGATTGATGTATTCTAAGCTTGTAAAACTTTATGTTTTGGTCTAATAAAGATTGATAGTTATTATTATATGATATGCATAGAGGTACGTAACATAGTTACGTGTTCTTTTAAGAACAGAGAGCCATGGTTATATGGTAGTCCACTGAGTTGAAGACTGAGTGGATTGGTCCCATATAATCTAAATCAGTTCGCAGCTATGATCAGGTTGGTCGCCTCATCATGTTAAGCTGTTGGCGATGACAGTTCATGGGATGTCTTCACCATGGTCATCACCAAGCACAGTGTCTGTGGCTGAACGGAACTAACACGGTATACAGATCAGTGAGCAGACACTGGTACACTAAGCCGTGTTTCTGCTTAGGGTAAAACGGTCCTAAACCCTAAGGAACCACGTCTGATGGACTAACCAGTTGCGTGGTGCTTTGGCGCACCAATGTGTGAGGATCCATATGCAGTGATCCAAAACCACGGTGTACTGGGTTACCCGGCTGGCGTTGCATTAGCGTGTCACTCCTGCAGGCCATCCACACCCCTGATGGGAGGTGCGTTCCTTGGTGTGACTTACACTGTACCAAACCCAGGCCTGGTGGTCATCAGTTTGACTGTTGACCGGGTTCGATTACTCGACGGGGTAATCAGAGGTACGATGTATAGGTCAACCTGGAAGGAACCAAGTCATATGATCATTCGAGTCTGACGGTAGTCTTCACCGCTCGAAGTGGATCATGGCATCAAGTGGAGGGACAACGGGTTTACCACTACTAAGCGGAGAGCAGGGGTATGATGGAGAACATAGTAAGTCTGGGTGAATTGGAGTGCAGCCTGCGTCGCACTCTGGGTGGCTACGTAGGTTAACTCGAGCTCAGAGGATCGATGGTACACTCGGGTAGTGTGTCGATCGAGCTTGAGTTGGAAGCCATGAACCCCGGTCCCTGATGGTTCCACCTTATCAACATTATGTACGGTTCTTGAACCGTCTCCTCGGAACACCATAAGCAAGAGGAAGAAAGAAGTATACGCTCCGTGTGTGCTTGGCACTAGAGCACGGTAGATGCGTAACTACATACGAGTACTAAGGGTTGAGCCCGAGACTAGTGCAGAGTCGCATGTAGTAATCCCTAGCCATAAGTGAACTTCGCTGCATAGGTGCGATGCACTGGGGTATGTTGCGAGTTGACTAGTTGACTTTGCTAGAGGCACCCTCCGGTAGCCTCAGTTAATAGTAAGTAACTAGTAGAAATCACTTAAGAGGTGGCCGCTAGGTATCGCACGCTAGAAATGGTCAAAATGAGGCGTCGGGGCGTTTTGGTAAAAACCCCACTCTGCCGGACCTCATTGTTGGCCGACCCTAGTGGTGTGACACCTTGCTAGGGCCGGCCCTATGATGTAGGGATAAGAATCCCTCATTTATAGGGCCGGCCATATAGATAGGGATGGGGCGATAAAAACGGTTAAGATCGAGCCCTAAAAAGTGGGAAAACGGATAAATACGCGGAGAGATAAAAAGGAGATAATGGAGAGATAATGAGAGGGGGTCATTATCCCCTTGGATCCTTATCCAAGGGGGTTGGCCGTCCCTATAAAAGGGCCTATGGGGCGCCGGCCCCATTGCCCAGAAAATCCGAACCCCCCCTCCTCTCATCTCTCTGGTTCTCTCCCGTTTTATCTCCCGTTTCCCACTTGCTACTTCGTCTTCCTCGCGTGGAGTTCTGAAGAAGGAGAAGGGTCGTTCTTCGGAGGCACTCAGAGATCCGAGAGCGACGTTCCGTGCATCGTGTGAGATCGGGTGAACAAGAAGGCAACATCTCCATTCGTACCATCGGCATCTTCGCGAACGATCTTCCGTCTCCATCGACAAAGAAGACAATTCTCCGCGGTTAAAAGATCCGTACGAAAGGTATGTGTAATCTAACATGTAGATCTAGCGAGCATTATGATTTGCATGCATGCTAGTTAATCATTGCGCTAGATTGCCGTTAGGGGTTTTCGATTCTCGTGCATACACATGCACACATATGTAGATTAGTTTCCATGAAAGTTTAAATAGTGTAACGTGCACCATGAACGGTCTTTCGACCGCCAAATCGCTTCCGCTGCGAGCCTCTGACCCGGATTAAAATTCCAACAATTGGTATCAGAGCTGCATAAGTGGTGTGCGTTTCACGTTTTTTTCATGAAACCAACATGTGTGCGCATGATGAATGCGTGAGATCATCGGGGTTCTTACGCTTAGATCATGCATATGTATAGATTGTGCTTGTTCTATTAATCATTCTTGCAGGGTGCCGCTATAAAAATCTAGATCTATGCTTTGTGCTTGCTACCGGGGGTCGGACCCCGAGTTAGCAATAGTCTGGATTTGCTTTCTGTGTGTGGATATATAATTGAGCCTTAGATTGGACGAGTGATGGGGGTTGACCATCCTCGGTTTCCCATGGCTTTTTTTCTAGGTGTGTTTTCTTTTCTTTCTAGGAAATTATGTACGAGCGAGCACTTGCTCGAAGCGTACTAGACTTTTCCAGTTACAGATCGAGAAGAAAGATGTGCCAAAGAAATCCACCATCGGGAGCGAAAGCGGAACCCTGGAGGATGAAGACGATCCGGCAAAGTGTTCGCGAGCGCGACGGAGGAGCCAGACCAAGGAACCTTGCGAAGAAAGCTAGAGGCCTACGCTGTGCTAATTAGGTTCAGGGGTCGGACCCTGAACTTAATTCAGTTTTAATGGTTGCTTTCTTTAATTAGTTCTTTATGCTTCATATCGAACCCTGATGAGATAATATGATTATCAGTTTTCAGAGGGATGCCTTTCCCCTCCGGTCCAAGCGACTGTTTGAGGATAGGATCCCGCTAGATGACGCCTATTATTTAGTTGACTTTTGATGTTAGTGGGATCCCATCACATATGGTTATGCCACCATTAGGTCAACACCCGATTAGTCGGGTGTGCCTATTTGGCCAGCATCGAAATCAAAGATGAGATGGAGATCCATTGAACATCAATTGTCAAATCTATAAGCGAGGCGCCATGACTAGTGGGAGTCCTTTCCAGTGAGTCTGACTCTAAGATTAGCTCCAGAGCATTAGCGTGATAACCAATTTTGCAAAGCATCGATATTCTTGGAATATGTAATGTGACCCTTGAATGGAGAAATCCACTTGAGGCAGGGACTATGATATTCCGAGAGTGATTAATGCTATGCGAAAGGCTTGAATGCTAGTGGGAGCATGGTGTGACCAGGGTCTAGTATTTAGGAGGTCGCTACCTTTGCATTTGCATAAATTCATACTTGCAAAATAACCCTTAGAATTATAAGGGATGTAATAGAGGAATTTTTTTAGAAATCCTCTGGCCTCCACGGCTAATCACTTCGTACTCGGGTGGAAGGGCATAACTCAACAACCCCCTCGGGTGAGAGCTGTGTTTTTCTATGCCAAGCTACTTAGTGATCTCCTTCGGGATATGGCGGTTACGGTGCCAAGTGTTCAGGCTTTACTCACCCTCGTGGGGGCCGTTAGAATTCCCGTGCCGTAATTGCCCAAGCTCGTGGGTAAGCATCCTAAGTACGCGTGAGGTATTCGTTGCTAAGACAACGGTGATCACGTGGTACTGGCCAAAAGATAACCATGGTCCATCAAAGCCTGTAGTTGGCAGATTTGGATAGGGTCAAGGGAAAGACCCGTGTAAGCGGAAGACCTGCACACTGCCCCCTCGGACAGGTGTAGCCTACTCCGAGATCTTACATACATGGTTAATTAATCCATAGAGATGGCTTCGCTTGAGGGTAGCGTTGTCATATGGATATAATTAGCTTGTTTTAAAAATCCATAAAAATAAGTTTTTATGCATCTCATATATTCAGTCTTTTATTTTTAGATGACCAAGTTAGACCCCCTGTCCACTATCCTAAATGACCACAAACTTACCGGTCCCAACTATGAGGACTGGAAGCGCAACCAGTACCTAGTCTTAAGGATAGGTAAACACATGTCAGCCCTGAATGACCCTGAGCCGGATTTGCCAGGACCCAATGCCATAGAGGCACAGTTAAAGGCTTTTACTGACTGGAAGGAATCTAATGAGATATGTAAATGCTATATTATAGCATCCTTGCAAACAACTCTGCAGAAGCAAGTCGAGGAGATGCCCGACGCTTCTGACATGACGTTGTATTTGAAGGAGATGTTTGAAGGTCACAATCGCGTTACGCGATACGTTACCATCAAGAAACTCATCGGCACTAAGATGTCCAATGGGACGCTGGTTCAGGAACACATGATGAAAATGTTTGGGTTCCAGAACGAACTAGCAACCATGGACATTGTGCTAGAAGGCGAGGTGATGACAGACATCTTCCTCTCGTCACTGTCTGGAGCCTTTGAAGGCTTTGTCACCAACTTTAATTTAAACAAGTTGGCTATGACAAATGCAGAGCTTCTGGGAGCTCTCCAGGCAGCTGAGGATGGCTTCAAGCAGAAGGGCGAAGCACTTCACGTGCAACGCAGATCCTTCAAGAAGCCTGGTAAACCTCAAGGCAAGAGACATAAGAAGAAACCTAAGTCAGCGCCTGTGCAGGACTCTGATGGGGCCTCTGGGTCTGGAGAATCAAAGAAACCGGGCACGAAGTATTTCCGGTGTGGCCAGAAGGGTCATTGGAAGAAGGACTGCAAGAAGCCTCAGAATGCTGGTGAAGGTAATCTACAACTCTTAGTTGTTGAATCATTTCTTTCAAGTAATAGTTCTTTTGCTAGTTGGATTGTGGATTCAGGATCCACTAACCATGCCTGTAACTCTCTTCAGGGGTTTCAGGAAAGCAGAAGGTTGCTTGATGGAGAGGTGACCTTGAGCATGGGAACTGAGGCCGTGGCTGCTGCTGAAGCATAGGAGATGTTACTCTTATTTTTTCGAATAATAAGACTTTGACTCTTAGAGATGTCTTTTATGTACCGTCCTTGAGACGTAACTTAATTTCTGTTTCTTCTTTAGTTAATGAAGGTTATTCAGTTTATTTTGATACTTCTGGTGTGTCTTTTAAACTGAATGGAACTTTTATAATAAGAGGAATGGTTCAGAATCATCTCTATATTGTCAGTCCTAAATTTAAAAAGGATAACATAATAACTTCAGCATTTAATGTTAATTCATCTAAGCGTAAGAAACCTTCGGAGAATTTAACCCAATTGTGGCACTTACGGCTTGGGCATATTGCCTTAGATAGGATCCATAGGTTGGTAAAGGCCGGGCTTCTGGAAACAGATCCTACGGAGATCCTTCCCACCTGTGAATCCTGCCTGGAAGGCAAGATGACCAAGAGGGCCTTCAAAGGCCAAGGAGTGAGAGCTACTGAGGTATTGGAGTTAATACATTCAGATGTATGTGGACCCATGAGCGTCAAGGCGATAGGAGGCCATGAGTACTTCATCACTTTTACTGATGATTACTCAAGATATGGTTACATTTACCTTATGCATCGGAAGTCGGAATCCTTTGACATGTTCAAAGAGTTCAGGGCTGAAGTAGAAAAGCAGACAGGTAAATGTATAAAAACCCTTCGATCTGATCCAGGAGGTGAATTCCTATCTGACGAGTTCCTTGGGTATTTGGTGGAGCATGGGATAACATCCCAGTTAACTGCTCCAGGTACCCCACAACAGAATGGAGTCTCTGAGAGAAGGAATCAAACCTTGTTGGACATGGTTCGAAGCATGATGAGTTATGCCTGTTTACCAATGACCTTTTGGAGATATGCCCTTCAGACAACAGCATATGTTCTGAACCACGTTCCGTCTAAATCAGTTCCTCAGACCCCTAGAGAACTGTGGTCAAGGCAAAAGCCAACACTACAGCATTTCAGAATATGGGGATGTCCTGCACATGTGCGGATAGACAAGAGGGAAAAGATGGAGCCAAAGTCCAAAGCATGTCTGTTTGTAGGGTATCCCAAAGAGACTAAAGGTGGACTATTTTATGATCCTGAGGAAAAGAAGGTAATCGTTTCAACGAATGCCATTTTCCTAGAACATGATTATGTTATGGACCACAAGCCTGCTAGTAAGGTAGTTCTGGATGCGCTACTGGGTACTAGATCAGAGAGCGCATCCGAAAGCATAGTGGGAGCTGACATTACAGATAATAATATACTAGATACTGTAGAACCTATTAATCCTGTAACACCACCACCACCTCGTCGCAGTGGGAGAAACATCAGAGCTCCTGATAGATACTATGGAGAAACCTTATTGGTTGATCCAGAGGGTTAGGAGGATGACCCACTGAGCTACGATGAGGCAGTGGGAGCTTCTGACAACTCTGACTGGCAAAAGGCTATGGAGGCAGAAATTGAATCAATGTCCCATAACGCAGTCTGGACTCTTGTTACACCATCATCCAATATTAAACTTATTGGGTGTAAGTGGGTGTATAAGAAGAAGAGAGGATCCGATGGTACAATAGAGACTTATAAAGCTAGATTAGTTGCCAAGGGTTATACCCAGAGAGAAGGGATCGACTTTGACGAAACCTTCTCGCCGGTAGCTATGATAAAGTCTATTCGGATCCTCCTATCCATTGCAGCCCATTACAACTGGGAGATCTGGCAAATGGATGTCAAGACAGCATTCCTCAATGGAAATTTGGAAGAAGACATTTATATGATTCAGCCACCAGGCTTTGAGTCAGAGGGTCAGGAACATCTAGTTTGCAAGTTGCAGAAGTCCATTTATGGACTAAAGTAAGCATCTAGAAGTTGGAACATCCGTTTTGATCAGGCAATCTAGTCGTATGGATTTACTCAAAACGAGGATGAACCATGTGTATACAAGAGGACTGATAAGACCACAGTAGTATATTTGATACTTTACGTAGACGATATTCTACTCATTGGAAATGATGTAGGAACATTATCAACGGTAAAGGTCTGGTTGTCAACATAGTTCGATATGAAAGACCTAGGTGAAGCGAGTTATGTTTTGGGGATCAAGGTAACACGTGATCGCCAGAATAGGATTCTCTCGCTATCACAGGCTGCGTATATAGATAAGGTTATGGCTAGATTTGACATGGAAAACTCCAAGAAGGGTTTTGTGCCATTTAGACATGGCGTAAAACTGTCTAAGGATCAATGTCCTAAGACACCTGAGGAGAGAGCAGAAATACAGAAGATACCTTATGCTTCGGCATTAGGTAGTCTAATGTATGCTATGCATTGTACAAGGCCTGATATCTGTTTCGCAGTAGGAATGATGGGTCGGTTTCAGTCGAATCCGGGTCCAGATCACTGGACAGCTGTGAAGTGTATACTCAAGTACCTTCGTAGAACAAGGGACTATGAGTTGGTTTACACTGCACAAGAACTGACGCCGATTGGATACACAGATTCTGACTTTATGTTAGATTTGGAATCCAGGAAGTCGACATCAGATTTTGTGTTTATGTTAGGAGGAGCAGCGGTTAGTTGGCAGAGTGTGAAGCAAAAATGCATCGCAGACTCTACCACAGAGGCTGAGTACGTTGAAGCGTGCGAGGCAGCCAAAGAGGCGGTATGGCTCAAGAAATTCCTTACGGATTTGGGATGCGTACCAGAGGCCCAGTTACCTATTGTGCTTTACTGCGACAATAGTGGGGCGGTAGCACAAGCTAAGGAGCCAAGACATCACCATAAGGGGAAGCACATCGAGCGCAAGTTCCACTTGATTCGGCAGTTTCAAAAGCAAGGGCGAGTAGCGGTGACACAGATTGCATCTACAGATAATGTTGCTGATCCTTTCACAAAAGCAATACCTACCAAGGCATTCGAGCGACATGTGGACGCGATGGGAGTCAAAACCGTTTTGCTTCGCTAGACCAAGTGGGAGATTGTTAGGATTGATGTGTTCTAAGCTTGTAAAACTTTATGTTTTGGTCTAATAAAGATTGATAGTTATTATTATATGATATGCATAGAGGTGCGTAACATAGTTACGTGTTCTTTTAAGAACAGAGAGCCATGGTTATATGGTAGTCCACTGAGTTGAAGACTGAGTGGATTGGTCCCATATAATCTAAATCAGTTCGCAGCTATGATCAGGTTGGTCGCCTCATCATGTTAAGCTGTTGGCGATGACAGTTCATGGGATGTCTTCACCATGGTCATCACCAAGCACAGTGTCTGTGGCTGAACGGAACTAACACGGTGTACAGATCAGTGAGCAGACACTGGTACACTAAGCCGTGTTTCTGCTTAGGGTAAAACGGTCCTAAACCCTAAGGAACCACGTCTGATGGACTAACCAGTTGCGTGGTGCTTTGGCGCACCAATGTGTGAGGATCCATATGCAGTGATCCAAAACCACGATGTACTGGGTTACCCGGCTGGCGTTGCATTAGTGTGTCACTCCTGCAGGCCATCCACACCCCTGATGGGAGGTGCGTTCCTTTGTGTGACTTACACTGTACCAAACCCAGGCCTGGTGGTCATCAGTTTGACTGTTGACCGGGTTCGATTACTCGACGGGGTAATCAGAGGTACGATGTATAGGTCAACCTGGAAGGAACCAAGTCATATGATCATTCGAGTCTGACGGTAGTCTTCACCGCTCGAAGTGAATCATGGCATCAAGTGGAGGGACAGCGGGTTTACCACTACTAAGCGGAGAGCAGGGGTATGATGGAGAACATAGTAAATCTGGGTGAATTAGAGTGCAGCCTGCGTCGCACTCTGGGTGGCTACGCAGGTTAACTCGAGCTCAGAGGATCGATGGTACACTCGGGTAGTGTGTCGATCGAGCTTGAGTTGGAAGCCATGAACCCCGGTCCCTGATGGTTCCACCTTATCAACATTATGTACGGTTCTTGAACCGTCTCCTCGGAACACCATAAGCAAGAGGAAGAAAGAAGTATACGCTCCGTGTATGCTTGGCACTAGAGCACGGTAGATGCGTAAGTACATACGAGTACTAAGGGTTGAGCCCGAGACTAGTGCAGAGTCGCATGTAGTAATCCCTAGCCATAAGTGAACTTCGCTGCATAGGTGCGATGCACCGGGGTATGTTGTAAGTTGACTAGTTGACTTTGCTAGAGGCACCCTCCGGTAGCCTCAGTTAATAGTAAGTAACTAGTAGAAATCACTTAAGAGGTGGCCGCTAGGTATCGCACGCTAGAAATGGTCAAAATGAGGCATCGGGGCGTTTTGGTAAAAACCTCACTCTGCCGGACCTCACTGTTGGCAGACCCTAGTGGTGTGACACCTTGCTAGGGCCGGCCCTATGATGTAGGGATAAGAATCCCTCATCTAAAGGGCCGGCCATATAGATAGGGATGGGGCGATAAAAACGGTTAAGATCGAGCCCTAAAAAGTGGGAAAATGGATAAATACGCGGAGAGATAAAAAGGAGATAATGGAGAGATAATGAGAGGGGGTCATTATCCCATTGGATCCTTATCCAAGGGGGTTGGCCGGCCCTATAAAAGGGCCTATGGGACGCCGGCCCCATTGCCCAGAAAATCCGAACCCCCCCTCCTCTCATCTCTCTGGTTCTTTCCCGTTTTATCTCCTGTTTCCCGCTTGCTACTTCGTCTTCCTCGCGTGGAGTTTCGAAGAAGGAGAAGGGTCGTTCTTCGGAGGCACTCAGAGATCCGAGAGCGACGTTCCGTGCATCGTGTGAGATCGGGTGAACAAGAAGGCAACATCTCTATTCGTACCATCGGCATCTTCGCGAACGATCTTCCGTCTCCATCGACAAAGAAGACAATTCTCCACGGTTAAAAGATCCGTACGAAAGGTATGTGTAATCTAACATGTAGATCTAGCGAGCATTATGATTTGCATGCATGCTAGTTAATCATTGCGCTAGATTGCCGTTAGGGGTTTTCGATTCTCGTGCATACACATGCACACATATGTAGATTAGTTTCCATGAAAGTTTAAATAGTGTAACGTGCACCATGAACGGTCTTTCGATCGCCAAATCGATTCCGCTGCGAGCCTCTGACCCAGATTAAAATTCCAACAATTGGTATCAGAGCTGCATAAGTGGTGTGCGTTTCATGTTTTTTTCATGAAACCAACATGTGTGCGCATGATGAATGCGTGAGATCATCGGGGTTCTAACGCTTAGATCATGCATATGTATAAATTGTGCTTGTTCTATTAATCATTCTTGCAGGGCGCCGCTATAAAAATCTAGATCTATGCTTTGTGCTTGCTACCGGGGGTCGGACCCCGAGTTAGCAATAGTCTGGATTTGCTTTCTGTGTGTGGATATATAATTGAGCCTTAGATTGGGCGAGTGATGGGGGTTGACCATCCTCGGTTTCCCATGGCTTTTTTTCTAGGTGTGTTTTCTTTTCTTTCTAGGAAATTATATACGAGCGAGCACTTGCTCGAAACGTACTAGACTTTTCCAGTTACAGATCGAGAAGAAAGATGTGCCAAAGAAATCCACCATCGGGAGCGGAAGCGGAACCCTGGAGGATGAAGACGATCCGGCAAAGTGTTCGCGAGCGCGACGGAGGAGCCAGACCAAGGAACCTTGCGAAGAAAGCTAGAGGCCTACGCTGTGCTAATTAGGTTCAGGGGTCGGACCCTGAACTTAATTCAGTTTTAATGGTTGCTTTCTTTAATTAGTTCTTTATGCTTCATATCGAACCCCGATGAGATAATATGATTATCAGTTTTCAGAGGGATGCCTTTCCCCTCCGGTCCAAGCGACTGTTTGAGGATAGGATCCCGCTAGATGACGCCTATTATTTAGTTGACTTTTGATGTTAGTGGGATCCCATCACATATGGTTATGCCACCATTAGGTCAACACCCGATTAGTCGGGTGTGCCTATTTGGCCAGCATCGAAATCAAAGATGAGATGGAGATCCATTGAACATCAATTGTCAAATCTATAAGCGAGGCGCCATGACTAGTGGGAGTCCTTTCCAGTGAGTCTGACTCTAAGATTAGCTCCAGAGCATTAGCGTGATAACCAATTTTGCAAAGCATCGTTATTCTTGGAATATGTAATGTAACCCTTGAATGGAGAAATCCACTTGAGGCAGGGACTATGATATTCCGAGAGTGATTAATGCTATGCGAAAGGCTTGAACGCTAGTGGGAGCATGGTGTGACCAGGGTCTAGTATTTAGGAGGTCGCTACCTTTGCATTTGCATAAATTCATACTCGCAAAATAACCCTTAGAATTATAAGGGATGTAATAGAGGAATTTTTTTAGAAATCCTCTGGCCTCCACGGCTAATCACTTCGTACTCGGGTGGAAGGGCATAACTCAAGAACCCCCTCGGGTAAGAGCTGTGTTTTTCTATGCCAAGCTACTTAGTGATCTCCTTCGGGATATGGCGGTTACGGTGCCAAGTGTTCAGGCTTTACTCACCCTCGTGGGGGCCGTTAGAATTCCCGTGCCGTAATTGCCTAAGCTCATGGGTAAGCATCCTAAGTACGCGTGAGGTATTCGTTGCGAAGACAACGGTGATCACGTGGTACTGGCCAAAAGATAACCATGGTCCATCAAAGCCCGTAGTTGGCAGATTTGGATAGGGTCAAGGGAAAGACCCGTGTAAGCGGAAGACCTGCACACTGCCCCCTCGGACAGGTGTAGCCTACTCCGAGATCTTACATACATGGTTAATTAATCCATAGAGATGGCTTCCCTTGAGGGTAGCGTTGTCATATGGATATAATTAGCTTGTTTTAAAAATCCATAAAAATAAGTTTTCATGCATCTCATATATTCAGTCTTTTATTTTCAGATGACCAAGTTAGACCCCCTGTCCGCTATCCTAAATGACCACAAACTTACCGGTCCCAACTATGAGGTCTGGAAGCGCAACCTGTACCTAGTCTTAAGGATAGGTAAACACATGTCAGCCCTGAATGACCCTGAGCCGGATTTGCCAGGACCCAATGCCACAGAGGCACAGTTAAAGGCTTTTACTGAATGGAAGGAATCTAATGAGATATGTAAATGCTATATTATAGCATCCTTGCAAACAACTCTGCAGAAGCAAGTCAAGGAGATGCCCGACGCTTCTGACATGACGTTGTATTTGAAGGAGATGTTTGAAGGTCACAATCGCATTACGCGATACCTTACCATCAAGAAACTCGTCGGCACTAAGATGTCCAATGGGACGCTGGTTCGGGAACACATGATGAAAATGTTTGGGTTCCAGAACGAACTAGCAACCATGGACATTGTGCTAGAAGGCGAGGTGATGACAGACATCTTCCTCTCGTCACTGTCTGGAGCCTTTGAAGGCTTTGTCACCAACTTTAATTTAAACAAGTTGGCTATGACAAATGCAGAGCTTCTGGAAGCTCTCCAGGCAGCTGAGGATGGCTTCAAGCAGAAGGGCGAAGCACTTCACGTGCAACGCAGATCCTTC
Source organism: Chamaelirium japonicum (assembly GCA_947650365.1). NCBI lineage: Eukaryota > Viridiplantae > Streptophyta > Magnoliopsida > Liliales > Melanthiaceae > Chamaelirium > Chamaelirium japonicum. The sequence continues at coordinate 19,680,705 of OX393551.1, read as the reverse complement.
AAGAAGACTGGTAAACCTCAAGGCAAGAGACATAAGAAGAAACCTAAGTCAGTGCCTGTGCAGGACTCTGATGGGGCCTCTGGGTCTGGAGAATCAAAGAAACCGGGCACGAAGTATTTCTGGTGTGGCCAGAAGGGTCATTGGAAGAAGGACTGCAAGAAGCCTCAGAATGCTGGTGAAGGTAATCTACAACTCTTAGTTGTTGAATCATTTCTTTCAAGTAATAGTTCTTTTGCTAGTTGGATTGTGGATTCAGGATCCACTAACCATGCCTGTAACTCTCTTCAGGGGTTTCAGGAAAGCAGAAGGTTGCTTGATGGAGAGGTGACCTTGAGCATGGGAACTGAGGCCGTGGCTGCTGCTGAAGCTATAGGAGATGTTACTCTTATTTTTTCGAATAATAAGACTTTGACTCTTAGAGATGTCTTTTATGTACCGTCCTTGAGACGTAACTTAATTTCTGTTTCTTCTTTAGTTAATGAAGGTTATTCAGTTTATTTTGATACTTCTGGTGTGTCTTTTAAACTGAATGGAACTTTTATAATAAGAGGAATGGTTCAGAATCATCTCTATATTGTCAGTCCGAAATTTGAAAAGGATAACATAATAACTTCAGCATTTAATGTTAATTCATCTAAGCGTAAGAAACCTTCGGAGAATTTAACCCAATTGTGGCACTTACGGCTTGGGCATATTGCCTTAGATAGGATCCATAGGTTGGTAAAGGCCGGGCTTCTGGAAACAAATCCTACGGAGATCCTTCCCACCTGTGAATCCTGCCTGGAAGGCAAGATGACCAAGAGGGCCTTCAAAGGTCAAGGAGTGAGAGCTACTGAGGCATTGGAGTTAATACATTCAGATGTATGTGGACCCATGAGCGTCAAGGCGATAGGAGGCCATGAGTACTTCATCACTTTTACTGATGATTACTCAAGATATGGTTACATTTACCTTATGCATCGGAAGTCGGAATCCTTTGACATGTTCAAAGAGTTCAGGGCTGAAGTAGAAAAGCAGACAGGTAAATGTATAAAAACCCTTCGATCTGATCGAGGAGGTGAATTCCTATCTGACGAGTTCCTTGGGTATTTGGTGGAGCATGGGATAACATCCCAGTTAACTGCTCCAGGTACCCCACAACAGAATAGAGTCTCTGAGAGAAGGAATCGAACCTTGTTGGACATGGTTCGAAGCATGATGAGTTATCCCTGTTTACCAATGACCTTTTGGGGATATGCCCTTCAGACAGCAGCATATGTTCTAAACCACGTTCCGTCTAAATCAGTGCCTCAGACCCCTAGAGAACTGTGGTCAAGGCAAAAGCCAACACTACAGCATTTCAGAATATGGGGATGTCCTGCACATGTGCGGATAGACAAGAGGGAAAAGATGGAGCCAAAGTCCAAAGCATGTCTGTTTGTAGGGTATCCCAAAGAGACTAAAGGTGGACTATTTTATGATCCTGAGGAAAAGAAGGTAATCGTTTCAACGAATGCCATTTTCCTAGAACATGATTATGTTATGGACCACAAGCCTGCTAGTAAGGTAGTTCTGGATGAGCTACTGGGTACTAGATCAGAGAGCGCATCCGAAAGCATAGTAGGAGCTGACATTACAGATAATAATATACTAGATACTGTAGAACCTATTAATCCTGTAACACCACCACCACCTCGTCGCAGTGGGAGAAACATCAGAGCTCCTGACAGATACTATGGAGAAACCTTATTGGTTGATCCAGAGGGTCAGGAGGATGACCCACTGAGCTACGATGAGGCAGTGGGAGCTTCTAACAGCTCTGACTGGCAAAAGGCTATGGAGACAGAAATTGAATCAATGTCCCATAACGCAGTCTGGACTCTTGTTACACCATCATCCAATATTAAACTTATTGGGTGTAAGTGGGTGTATAAGAAGAAGAAAGGATCCGATGGTACAATAGAGACTTATAAAGCTAGATTAGTTGCCAAGGGTTATACCCAGAGAGAAGGGATCGACTTTGACGAAACCTTCTCGTCGGTAGCTATCATAAAGTCTATTCGGATCCTCCTATCCATTGCAGCCCATTACAACTGGAAGATCTGGCAAATGGATGTCAAGACAGCATTCCTCAATGGAAATTTGGAAGAAGACATTTATATGATTCAGCCACCAGGCTTTGAGTCAGAGGGTCAGGAACATCTAGTTTGCAAGTTGCAGAAGTCCATTTATGGACTAAAACAAGCATCTAGAAGTTGGAACATCCGTTTTGATCAGGCAATCCAGTCGTATGGATTTACTCAAAACGAGGATGAACCATGTGTATACAAGAGGACTGATAAGACCACAGTAGTATATTTGATACTTTACGTAGACGATATTCTACTCATTGGAAATGATGTAGGAACATTGTCAACGGTAAAGGTCTGGTTGTCAACACAGTTCGATATGAAAGACCTAGGTGAAGCGAGTTATGTTTTGGGGATCAAGGTAACACGTGATCGCCAGAACAGGATTCTCTCGCTATCACAGGCTGCGTATATAGATAAGGCCGTTATGGCTAGATTTGACATGCAAAACTCCAAGAAGGGTTTTGTGCCATTTAGACATGGCGTAAAACTGTCTAAGGATCAATGTCCTAAGACACCTGAGGAGAGAGCAGAAATACAAAAGATACATTATGCTTCGGCATTAGGTAGTCTAATGTATGCTATGCATTGTACAAGGCCTGATATCTGTTTCGCAGTAGGAATGATGGGTCGGTTTCTGTCGAATCCGGGTCCAGATCACTGGACAACTGTGAAGTGTATACTCAAGTACCTTCGTAGAACAAGGGACTATGAGTTGGTTTACACTGCACAAGAACTGACGCCGATTGGATACACAGATTCTGACTTTATGTTAGATTTGGAATCCAGGAAGTCGACATCAGGTTTTGTGTTTATGTTAGGAGGAGCAGCGGTTAGTTGGCAGAGTGTGAAGCAAAAATGCATCGCAGACTCTACCACAGAGGCTGAGTACGTTGAAGCGTGCGAGGCAGCCAAAGAGGCGGTATGGCTCAAGAAATTCCTTACGGATTTGGGATGCGTACCAGAGGCCCAGTTACCTATTGTGCTTTACTGCGACAATAGTGGGGCAGTAGCACAAGCTAAGGAGCCAAGACATCACCAAAAGGGGAAGCACATCGAGCGCAAGTTCCACTTGATTCGGTAGTTTCAAAAGCAAGGGCGAGTAGCGGTGACACAGATTGCATCTACGGATAATGTTGCTGATCCTTTCACAAAGGCAATACCTACCAAGGCATTCGAGCGACATGTGGACGCGATGGGAGTCAAAACCGTTTTGCTTCGCTAGACCAAGTGGAAGATTGTAAGGATTGATGTGTTCTAAGCTTGTAAAACTTTATGTTTTGGTCTAATAAAGATTGATAGTTATTATTATATGATATGCATAGAGGTGCGTAACATAGTTACGTGTTCTTTTAAGAACAGAGAGCCATGGTTATATGGTAGTCCACTGAGTTGAAGACTGAGTGGATTGGTCCCATATAATCTAAATCAGTTCGCAGCTATGATCAGGTTGGTCGCCTCATCATGTTAAGCTGTTGGCGATGACAGTTCATGGGATGTCTTCACCATGGTCATCACCAAGCACAGTGTCTGTGGCTGAACGGAACTAACACGGTGTACAGATCAGTGAGCAGACACTGGTACACTAAGCCGTGTTTCTGCTTAGGGTAAAACGGTCCTAAACCCTGAGGAACCACGTCTGATGGACTAACCAGTTGCGTGGTGCTTTGGCGCACCAATGTGTGAGGATCCATATGCAGTGATCCAAAACCACTGTGTACTGGGTTACCCTGCTGGCGTTGCATTAGCGTGTCACTCCTGCAGGCCATCCACACCCCTGATGGGAGGTGCGTTCCTTGGTGTGACTTACACTGTACCAAACCCAGGCCTGGTGGTCATCAGTTTGACTGTTGACCGGGTTCGATTACTCGACGGGGTAATCAGAGGTACGATGTATAGGTCAACCTGGAAGGAACCAAGTCATATGATCATTCGAGTCTGACGGTAGTCTTCACCGCTCGAAGTGAATCATGGCATCAAGTGGAGGGACAACGGGTTTACCACTACTAAGCGGAGAGCAGGGGTATGATGGAGAACATAGTAAGTCTGGGTGAATTGGAGTGCAGCCTGCGTCGCACTCTGGGTGGCTACGCAGGTTAACTCGAGCTCAGAGGATCGATGGTACACTCAGGTAGTGTGTCGATCGAGCTTGAGTTGGAAGCCATGAACCCCGGTCCCTGATGGTTCCACCTTATCAACATTATGTACGGTTCTTGAACCGTCTCCTCAAAACACCATAAGCAAGAGGAAGAAAGAAGTATACGCTCCGTGTGTGCTTGGCACTAGATCACGGTAGATGCGTAACTACATACAAGTACTAAGGGTTGAGCCCGAGACTAGTGCAGAGTCGCATGTAGTAATCCCTAGCCATAAGTGAACTTCGCTGCATAGGTGCGATGCACCGGGGTATGTTGCAAGTTGACTAGTTGACTTTGCTAGAGGCACCCTCCGGTAGCCTCAGTTAATAGTAAGTAACTAGTAGAAATCACTTAAGAGGTGGCCGCTAGGTATCGCACGCTAGAAATGGTCAAAATGAGGCGTCGGGGCGTTTTGGTAAAAACCTCACTCTGCCGGACCTCACTGTTGGCCGACCCTAGTGGTGTGACACCTTGCTAGGGCCGGCCCTATGATGTAGGGATAAGAATCCCTCATCTATAGGGCCGACCATATAGATAGGGATGGGGCGATAAAAACGGTTAAGATCGAGCCCTAAAAAGTGGGAAAACGGATAAATACGCGGAGAGATAAAAAGGAGATAATGGAGAGATAATGAGAGGGGGTCATTATCCCCTTGGATCCTTATCCAAGGGGGTTGGCCGGCCCTATAAAAGGGCCTATGGGGCGCCGGCCCCATTGCCCAGAAAATCCGAACCCCCCCTCCTCTCATCTTTCTGGTTCTCTCCCGTTTTATCTCCCGTTTCCCGCTTGCTACTTCGTCTTCCTCGCGTGGAGTTCTGAAGAAGGAGAAGGGTCGTTCTTCGGAGGCACTCAGAGATCCGAGAGCGACGTTCCGTGCATCGTGTGAGATCGGGTGAACAAGAAGGCAACATCTCCATTCGTACCATCGGCATCTTCGCGAACGATCTTCCGTCTCCATCGACAAAGAAGACAATTCTCCGCGGTTAAAAGATCCGTACGAAAGGCATGTGTAATCTAACATGTAGATCTAGCGAGCATTATGATTTGCATGCATGCTAGTTAATCATTGCGCTAGATTGCCGTTAGGGATTTTCGATTCTCGTGCATACACATGCACACATATGTAGATTAGTTTCTATGAAAGTTTAAATAGTGTAACGTGCACCATGAACGGTCTTTCGACCGTCAAATCGCTTCCGCTGCGAGCCTCTGACCCGGATTAAAATTCCAACACAGGGGTGGTGCTCAGGGATCATCGAGGAATGGTGCTGGTTATAGATTCTGTGGATTTCCATTGCTCCTTTGCGTTTGAAGCTGAAATGCAAACTCTTTGGATTGGTCTCCGATTGGTCAGACACAATGGCCTTTGACAACGCTTCTCATTGAAGGAGACTCGCAAGAGGTGCTGGCGAGCCTTGTCTCCTCCCAGTTAGCCGAGGTGATTATTCAGGATTGTCACTTCCTCCTTCGGGACATCAGGATCCGTGGACTCTCACATGTGTTCGAAAGGGGAATACGATTGCTGATTGGATAACTGGAAGGGAAGGAGTTTGTTTGGCCACCGTCAATGATCTACCTCAAGACCTTAAGGATCTGATTTTGTTGGAAGCCTATGGAAACAAACAGGTGTGAGGCTGCTAGTGCCATAGGTTTGGTTTTAAGGGCCTATTAGTGTAATTTGAAAACCAAAAAATAAAAATAAAAATTGTTGTTTGATAGTTAACCGTCATGCATCGGAGGTAAAACGCAAGTTCATACGGGTGAAGTCTTCTATCTCGATATGACTGACCTTTTTGTCTTCCCCTGTAAAGAGGCGCCACTCGAGGGTTTTGTTTTTTCTCTCTCGATTCTCCATCTGCGCGTGCGCGCGCACACACACACACACACACAGAGGGAGATCTAATGAGGGTCCATATTTGTAGCGGAGGAGTAGGAACCAGCGGCGAGCGGCTCCCATTTTCGTCCCCTGAGCGCGAGTGCTGGCCATTCCGTAAAAGTATTGAGCAATGCTATTCACATGGGCGACGCTACATCACCGATTCAAATCTATTAATTTTTTTTTATCATCATAATTTATTTAGTTTTGGATGTTGGTTTGATCCCACTCCACCGACTGACCAAACCCTACTGCACGTCTTCACGTAAAAAATATATTTTGATGTAACTTTTGAACCCCACTGATATAAATTCCTGGAGCCGCCATTAGCTAATCAACCCATAGCGTTTGTCACAAATGCTCTGCCCAAATGCCGGCTGGGATTGGGGTACGGCACTATGGATTGTGTTATCTCAACATGACAAATAGTATCTTCAAGAACGGTGACATGGGCCCTACCACTACTTCTTTTTTTTAGAACCCCTTTGAAAAGGGAGGGAGGGTTACGCAGCTTCCAACGAGTTATATTAATAAATCAAGAAATGGTCATGTTACAAAAGGTAATAGTCTCAACACTAAACGTCTTTGCCCATGGTATAATTCAAAGCTTGAAGGTTGAGATCATCGATCTACACAACTCAACTACCCCAGTAGTCTTGCCATTGAAAATGCAATTGTTCCTCTCCAACTAGAGAACCCAAATAATCCTCATTGCAAGAATATCCCATGGTGGGTGGATCTCCTTGCAAATTCGCCTCCTTTGCCATGAACTCCACATAGCCTTAAGACTTCTTGAATGTAAAGTGATATCACACTTTGCCTCGAAGTGGTCAACACCTGCCTTGTAAAAGGACAACCGAGCATCAAATGGGAAGCATTATCATGTTCAGTATTACAAAAGGTACATAGTGACTCCATCACTTGTGGGTTCTCTGCTTCAAGAGGTTCGCCCTGGTGAGAATCTTATTCCTAGCCACCAATAGAGAGACGATCTGGATTTTCACTGGAGCCTTCGTCTTCCAAATAGCCCTCTATGGTCGGAAGCATTGCCTTGGGGGAAGAAGCTGGTTACATAAAGATCTCACCGAAAAAGACTCCTGAGGTTGTCCAACGCCATCGAATTCCATCTGCAACTGGGCGAAAAGCTTGCTTTCGAGAGTAGTATTGTCAAGTCCCTGAGCTCCTCACGACCGCCCGGAGGTAGAGGTGAGAGCAGTCTCACCCGCCACACTGCTCATACTTGATCGAACTTGGCCTGGGAGCGAACGGACGCCCCTATTGCCAGGCCAAAGCGAAGAGACATGGAAAGAGACGCCTCAGTGGTATTTTCCTAAGCCAATGCCCACTCCCAACATGAAAATGCTCCCTTCCTTGGAGAGACTTCTTGGATCATATTTGTTAAAATGTTTGTCCATAGAGATTGCTGACATGGACCATGGCTCTATTTGTCCATCTCTGTTCCCCTCTCGCCATGAAGAGCTGATCCGATCGGGGGAGATCACAGAGACGATGTTACCGCCGGTTCTCGTAGGTCTATATGATCTCTCTGCCCTTGCTCTACTCTTGCTCTTCCCTCTCCTTGTACTTGTAATCTGGAGGAGGGGTCTCTCACCCGAGAGCTGCTGCCACCGACTCCCTCCGTCCCCACCAAGATTTCCCATCATCGAGAATCTCCATCAAATGGGCCCACTACCCATCACTCGCTCCACGCCCTCTCCAAAGAATATGACAACCTCATGCTTCTCTATCTGGGCCGAGTCTCGACCCTCATGGCCTCGTCCACAAACGAGGCCCGCGAGGTCAGGAAGACTCATGATCTCGTCTTTGCTAGCAGGCCTCTGTTGAAGATGAGTCAAGTCTTGCTCTACGGAGGCGTTGACATGGGTTTTGCACCCTATGGTGAGCACTGGAGGTAAGTGAGGAAGCTCTATGTTGTCAACCTCTTCAGCAGAAAAATGGTGGAGTACTTTCAGTTGATGGGCTAGGAGGAGGTGGACTTCATGATCCAAAAGGTCTACTCGCATATTGGTGCAGTGGTGGATATGAATGAGATACTGTATTTCTTCGCCAACAACATTCTTTGTAGGGTTGTTTCTGAAAAGTTATAGATCACTTCAAAAAGTAGGAGCACCTACCATCTATTGGGGACACATGTTGTATATCTGAAGGTGGTGGTGGGGCTTGCTTGTGAGGTTTTGAGGTTTTGGTTTCGATGAAACGGAAGGGAAGTCGAGGAGATTATAAATAATATTTTTATGGCCCGGCCAGGTGGTCAGAAGAGGACAGGGTGCTAGAGCTTGGGCTCAAAGAGGTCCAAAGATCAAAACGGGGAATGCTTCAAAACTGCTATATTTATTAGAGGTCAAATTACAGAAACCTCTCCCGAACTATACACCTCATTTCATATTGCTCCCTCAGCTAGTTTTTTGAACAATTTGATCCCAGAACTATGCTCCTTTTGTATTTAGCCCCCTCCATCAGTTTTATTCCTAAAATACCCTTGTCTTGATAAGCATAAATTAAATATTTTCAAACAATTTTGTGTATTATATAAAACTGATAAGGGTATTTTCGGGATAAAAAGTTGGCAGAGGGGCTTAAATGCAGATAGAGCATAGTTCGGGGATCGAATTGTTCAAAAACAATGTTGAGGGCCCAATATGAAACAAGGTGTATAGTTCAGGGGAGGTTTTCATAATTTGCCCTTTATAAAATTCTGCGGCCATGACATCAACAGTCAGTATTCACACGCGAAAACAAGGTAATAACGGTTTTGAGGAAAAGTTCGCTCCATGGTGTTAATACCGACAGTCGAACATAAAACCTCTCCAACTAGGGACGGAGCTATGTATGGGCCAAGAGGGGCCATGGCCCCCCATCAATTATTTTTTTAAAATTTTATATAGTAAAAGTAATGAATATTAGTTTTTTTTTTTTGTTTATGCTTTGGCCCCTCATGTGAAATTATTATGCTTTGGTCTCACAATATAAATATTTTTTTTGTTTATGCTTTGGCGGGTAATATGTAACTTTGTATCGAGGGTGATACATATGGAATGAAGAAGTTGTTAGATAGTGAACCGTCATGCATTGGACAAAAAGAAAAACGCAAGTGCATACTTTTTACCCGATTTAAGTTTTCAGTCAATTTACTTTTCTGCTTTGGTGAGTCTTGAGCGTCAGATCAATGGGCTGATTATGGGCCATCCGATCACGATCAAACAGCTCCAAAGCTCTCATGGATGGAAATACCCGGGTCTGTGTTTGATTTGCTGAGCCAAATCTAGGGGTGGCAATTCTTGACCCGACCCGCCAACCCGACACGAACCCGACCCGAAGTTAGGGGGTTTGGGTTTGGCCTAAACGGGTCGACCCGATTGACCCGTATATTTAATGGGTCGGGTTCAGGTTTGTACTTATAACCCGATTGACCCTGTAGCGCGGGAAAAAGCACGGGTCGTCTTTATTGCGCAAAACCAGATTACAAGTGTGGCCGGGACCCGGGTGGCTCGGGTGTAGCGAGTCCGGGTTGCGGCGAGTTTTGATCAGGGGATTGTGGGAAAGATCTTCTGGGGGATCCCTTTGATCCGCGTCTCCACGTGGTGTTCGTGCGAGAGCTCTGAAGGAGTTGCCCAGGACAGGGGTCTTTACAGGGAGAGGGTTTTGGAGAGGCTAAGGAATGTCCACCGTTGCTTTGTCCCTTCCGTGCTTCGCGCTTTCTCGGCTAGGGGGTTTTCGGCTTCGTTCCTCGGTCTTCGCATCTTCCTCGTTCCTTGCTTGGCCTCGGTGTCCTTGATCGTCGGTTCGCGGCGTCGATCGAGCTTTTGGCGTTGGCTTTGGCTTTGGCTTTTTGGCTTTGGCTTGGCTCCGGCGTGGCTCTGGCTTTTGCTTTGCTTCGGCGCTTGCACTTGGACGTAGCTAATAGAGACTTGCGATGCTTTCGTTCTTCCGGACTTCGCGTCGTATCGGCTAGAACGTGCGGTGCTTTTGCTCGTGGCCGGCGTAGTCGCTTGGCTTTGGCACTTGCGTTGCTTTGGCGCGGGCTTTATTGGGGCTTTGCTTTGGCTTCTTGCGTTGGCTTTAGCTTCAGCGTCAACTCGATCTTCTTCTTCGAACGACGTGGCCTACTTCTCCGGTGCTTCGACGGTTTGCGTGTCGACGGGACTTCCCTTCTTCTCCGGGCTTCTTTGGCGTGATCGGAGTCGAAGAATGCTTTCGAAGATGGTGGGGGTAGCACCGGTATCCGTGCGACGGTTGTGGCGTCGGCTTTTGTTGATGAAGACGACGGGGTAGCGACGCTTCAGACGATCTGCTCCAGGCTTTCTTCTTCGTGGATGACGCAGGCGTTAGTCGAAGACGACGGGGTGATGACGCTTCGCTTCTCTCCTCCGGGCCTTGGGGCTTGATCGGGATCGAGGATTTGTTGGAGCCGACGGGGTAGTGCCGCTCCTCTTCTTCTCCGGGCTTTTGGGCTTGATCGGAGTCGAAGGCTTGTTGGAGACGACGGGGTAGTGCCGCTCCGATCTTCTTCTCTGGGCTTTTGGGCTTGATCGGAGTCGAAGGCTTGTTGGAGACGACGGGGTAGTGCCGTTCCGATCTTCTTCTCCGACCTTTGCTTCTGGCGTCTTCGGAGTCGAAGGGTTCTTCTTCTCCGAGCTTTCTTCTTCGTGCACGGAGTTGAAGGGATGATCTTCGTGTGCAAGGGTCTTCACGTTGATGAGGACTTTCAGTAAGCCGATCCCTCGGGACAGGCTTGACTGTGCCTCGTGAAGCCTTGGGTCGATGAAGAAGCGTCTCCTCTTCTGCAGAGCTCCGGCGTTTCGTCTTCAATCTTCCGACCTCTTCTTCATTCCCCCACCCCCTCTATTTATAGGCAAAGGGGAGGGGAGAGAGATATGGAAACTTTTAATTTTAAATCCCTTTTGTATCTCTCTCATAATTACCCGGGATTTATTCATCCATTGATGAGGGGAATAACATTTAGTTGTTTTCCTTTTCTGGCGGGTGCAATTATGGCTGGATTTCGCACACGAAATCGATGGTGATCGGGCGCTTCTTCTTGTGCGTCGGATCGAGGGATCGGCGCAGATCCGCGTGTGTGCAGACGTCATACGCAACCTCCCCCCGCGCATGGCGGTATTTTCTTCCTTTACTTTCTTTTCTTTCCTTTTCTTTTCTTTCCTTTTCTTTTCTTTCCTTTCTTTTCTTTATTTTTCTTTTCTTTCTTTTCTTTTCTTTCCTTTTCTTCTCTTTCCTTGCAGGGCCGGCCGGCCCCTCCATGGGGTTCGGGTCCCAATAGGGCCGGCCCCCATGGGGTTCGGGTCCTAGTAGGGGCCGGCCCCATGGGGTTCGGACCCTAGTAGGGGCCGACCCCTCTTGAAGTGGGGTCCGCTCCTCTTTTGCTAGGTGCGAGTCGGGTCCGAGTCGTCGGGTTTGCATCCACGTAGGGACCTTCGAGTCGGGTCCGGGTCCGAGCGCGTCGGGTTTGCATCCACGTCGGCACACGTAAGTCGGGTCCGGGTCCGATGAAATTCGTGTGTCTACAAATGCCCCCTCAAGGACGAGTGCGTCGATGAGAACGTGTAGAGTTTGGACACGTAGGAATCGTAGAGCACTTGTCCTTGATTCCTTTTGTGGGCGGGGTTGGAGGTCTATTTAAGGACCCCTACCCCCTTCATTCGCCATCGTGCTTCTTTGCGAAGGTTCTGCCGGCTTCTGAAGACCGTTTTCGGAAGAGAGCTGCCTGGGGTTGCACGCGACTTGCTCCGTCTTCCCAGTGTCGCCTCTTTCGTCGGCCTTGTGCTTCTTCGCGAAGGTTCTGTCGGCTTCTGAAGACCGTCGTCGGAAGAGAGCTGCCTGGGGTTGCACGCGACTTGCTCCGTCTTCCCGGTGTCGCCTCTTTCGTCAGCGGCGATGGTGCGCGATCTGGAGGTTGTTGCGAAGGCGGGTTCGAAGCGGCGATGCGGCGATGACCGAGGCGGGGAGGATGGAGGAGTGCGGCTGAGGTGCGGGTCGCCTTCGTCGCCTCTCTCTTCCTCCTTCTTCTTCTTCTTTTTCTTTCTTTTTCTTTTTCTTTCTTTTTTCTCTCTTTTTTTTTTTTTTTTTTTTTCCGGGCTGCACAGGCAGCAGCGCCGGACGCGCGCGGGGCTGCGCGTGGCCAGCACGGGGCTGCGCGCGGGCGGCGCGGGGCCGGAGGCGGCGTGGGCGCAGGCGACCGGCGGTGCAGCGGTGCGGGTCGCGCACGGGGCTGCACGCGGCGGTCGGGGCCCGAGCGGGTCGGGGTCGCGGGCGGCGCGCGGACGTCGGGGCCCGAGCGGGTCGGGGTCGCGGGCGGCGCGTGGAAGTCGGGGCCCGAGCAGGTCGGGGTCGCGGGCCGGCGAAGAAGAAGGAGAAGAAGGGGGGCCGCGGCCCCCCCCCTTTTTTCTTTGGCTGTCGGGTTCCCATTGGAGGAGGGCCGCGGGCCCCAGCGGCTGCTGTGTGGCGCGCATGCCACCATTTTTTTTTTTTTGACTCCGAAGGCTCCGACGGTAGCTGTAGATTTGCGGCGCATAGGTGGTGTGTGCGCCCGCGGGGGCGCATTGCGACGGCTCGGGCGCCGACGGTGGCGTGACCACAAGTCGGGTGGTCCTCTGGACAGGGGTGCAGGCCCCCTTAGTTTTTTTTTTTTTTTCGTCGTACGCACTTGTCTTGACTTGCCTCCCTTCATGGTCCTCCAGGGCTCGCGTCTTCGAGAGTTCGGCTTCCTCAGGGTGGATAGCCGAGGATTTCTTCGACGGGAGGAGGTGCCTTTGCTTTTCCTACACTCGTGTGCGCCGTCACCGCAACCCAAGGCGGGAAGACCTTCTGTCGTTGCTCCGTGTCTTTGTGCACGAGCGCATCACGGAAGATGGAGGCGCGGATGCGACTTGTGGGATGCCGAAATTAAGCGAGAAGATTCACACTGACGAAGGGATCTCCATGAACCTTCTTCGACCGAGTTTGAGTCTTCCGTTCCACCATTGTGATGAAGATTTCGTGCCTACGCCGGTTGTTGCCTCGAAGATATACGCCCGGCTGACCCGATGGGGCACCGATTCTTGGCCTCGGGGAGACGTCCAGTACCTTTGCGGCTTTCACGAATGGATGGGCGAGCTTTATGAGGTCTTTGGCGCAGAACCCGAGATGAACTTATTGGCCAAATTTCTGGCACCGGCTCATCGAGAGTACAGTCGTCCCAAGGGGACGTACCGCGCACTTTGCGAGCTTTGGTGTCCAGAGACCAATACCTTCCTCACTGGAGCGGGGGAGATAGGCATCTCGCTTCGCGACGTCCACATCATTTTCGGGTGCCCCGAAGTACGGAATTACTACCAGGAGGAGGTGCCAGCCTTGAAGGACCTGTTGGACAGCAGCTACGCTCCGAGCTCTTGCCTTCTTCTGTTCAAGGCATATGCTATCATTGCGGCGCGGGATCAGTCGGATCGAGTGCGTCCTTCTTCTTGGGTCAACTTTTGGTTCAGAGGCGAGTATAGGTCTCCAGCGCCTTCAGCTCACCCAATGTGGAAGATCGCTCAGATGCAGAGACCTCCGCTTCGCTCCTTCGTGAGGCCTATCGACTCTTTGGCTCGAGAGAAGCACTCAATGGAGGGGAAGCAGTGTCCCTGGGAACTCCTCGGCCTGAAACGTGACAGCGAGGAGTGGCGATCGGTTTACCGAGCTACCGGGCTGGTCATCTTCCTCTGCCGGTTCGTGCTTCCGTGTTCTGGGGAGGTTATTCATCCAGGGACCTTCCTTGCAGCTTCCAGGATGGAGAGGGGCGAGCTCTTCAATCTAGCCCCAGCCATACTATGCGCCTTGTACCGGGCTCTCAGCGGGACTTACTGGGACTTGTCTGGCTCAGATAAGGCCAGGGAGGAGCTTGGTCGGTCTACTGCGTTCGGACCCTTGCACTACTTGTACGGCTGGATAGCTCTGCACTTCCCGAAGGGGATCTTTGCCAGACGCGGGCATCCAGCCGAGCTGCCTTTCCTGCCCGGGATAGGAGGGATCTTGAACACCTTCATCAGTTGGGAGCGTCCGAGAGAGTGTGCTCGCACCCTTTTGAGGAGGATGGGGAGCATCGATTTTGAATTTCTGTCGGAGCATTCGGTGCTGCCCTTGGAGAGGTCGACTGTGTACGATAACGAGGAGCTCCCGGACAGTCTCTACTGGAACATGGTCAGCTGCCATCCTAGCTACTTGGTCTGGCGCAAGGGGGATGTGGTGGAGGTGGAGCAGTACTCCCCACATCGCTTTGCTCGCCAACAGGGGTTTCGACAGGAAGTTCCTGGCATGCCTCAGCAGTTGCAGGGGCGCATCAATCCTCAGGAGGGTTACCGTCTGTGGGCTTCTCTCTATGCTCGCTTGACTGGCAACAGTTTCTTCCCTGGGGCCAAATCTGGGTTTCGGGACGCCGCCACCCCAGAATACTGCAAGTGGGTTGAAGGGCGAGTTTCCCCTCTACTCGCGAGTTTTCCAGTCGACGTCTTGGCGAGCAGCGAGTTCAAGAATTTCTGTTTTAATCATTCCGCGGGAGTAGAGGACCGCCGCCTCCGACTGGGGCTTCAAAGAGCGCAGAGGAGTTGTAGTCGTCTCTCTAGTGCTCGTCGTGTTCCTTCTTTAGCTCCAGTGTTGGACGCCGAGCTTACTAGTGCTCCTGGGGTATCTTGTCTCCCGAAGGCCGAAGTTGAGGGTGCCCCTCCCAAGAGAAGAAAAGCTTGTATTCCTCGCGGGATGGTCCCAAGGGGCCCTTGTCTGGTGGAGGACTTCTGAAAGATGAGGTGATTCCTCCGTCTAGGACTGCTTCGTCTGACCACACAGGTATGGAGCTCTCTTTATTTTATTTGCCCTCTACGTTCAGGAAGTTTTATCACACTAAGCATTATTTCTTCCTCTTGACCAGATTCCGTTATAGTGGTAGAGCGCGGAGCGAGCTCTTCAAAGGCATCTCCCGGGCACTCGTCTACTGGTGCTGCGCAAGAAGTGCCTGGGGCATGCGGTCTGGATATCCCTCTGGATGATCTGGATCTCCTTGGGCTTTGCGGGGAGAATTTTCCTAGGGGCGACATTAACCTGGACGACATCGATGTTGACGCTTTGTCTTTCGGCGAGGAGGCTGAAGTCTCGAGCGTAGACAAGCGGCATGTAACAACCCAAAATAAAATAATAATTTAAAAATCACTATTATTATAGATCACTATATGAAAATTTTTGATATAAAATTTAAAATAAAAATCGGACAGCGCCATTGCGTCCATCTCGTCGAAACGATTAAAAACCATATATAAACTTTTTCGTTTTGAACTCATTTAAAGCATTAAAAAAAAAATTTAAAAGAAAAATGATATATACATATGTAAACATAAATAACCAATAGAAGGATTCGAACCCAAGACCTTTTATTAAATTTTTATAACAATTTCCTCTAACCAAAAAAATCCCTTAAATCTTTTCTGTTTAAATCTAGTAAAAATAATTATTATTCTATAACTAGGAATACCAAGCGTCATCTGACCGTTCGATCACAATCGAACGGCCAGAATACGAAACGACACATAGAATACGAATCGTCATCTGTGACCGTTCGTTTCCAAATCGGACGGCCAGAATACGAAACGGCAGATTTGCAATAAAGCCCCCGGGACTCTTCGTATTCCCGGGGGGCCTATATAAACCCCCCCTCCCACAAACATCTGCACAACAGTCCTCGCGACCAAGCGGGCCCCACCACCCACCACCGACCACACTCAGCCGCCGCCGCCTGCCGGCCGCCGGCCGCCACCGCCCGCCGCCACCGGCCACCCCCGCTGCCGGTCACCGCCGCCGGTAGCCGCCGCCCGCCGCCGGCCACCGCCGCCGGCCGTCGCCCGCCGCCCTCCGCCGGCCACCCCCGCCGTTGGCCGCCGCCCGCCGCCGACACCGTCGCCGGTTAGTATATTTTTATATATATTAATTAATATTCAAATGGGCTGAAGGCCCATTTATGTAATTGGGCTGAAACCCATGGGCCGAAGCCCATTACGTTTTTTTAAGCCCAAAAAGAAAAATGTGATAAAACAACACTGTTTTTAAAAACCCACAGCCTTATTACTAAACACAACCCGACCTTTTTACTAAGGGCAGACCACCCAATAAAAATCTGTGGAAACCGACTAAAATGACCATTTCGGGAGCAAACGAACTCCGAATTGAGTTCCGTCTGCGGCCACGGGTTCCTAATAAAAAACTCTACAAAATAAATATAAATTTAAAATATTTTGGAATTGACCAAAATGCCCTTAAAAGAAGAAAACCCATTAGTTCACATCGGAAAATGTTGGAAAAATCCTGGTAAAATTTAGGGTAAAAACTAACCAATTATTAGTAACATATTTTCAGGTTTTGAGCGTACTAAAGCTTCCTTATCAGGAGTAAGAGTTTGCAACGGTCCAGGTAGGGGATTTAAACTCAGTTTATTCATGCTAATTATATGCTATAGAATATCGGTAATTTGATATGGAATGGTAAATTTTGAAATACGTAATCACTTATTGGGGTGTGGGGCTAGCCTTGGCTGAGGCCAAAAAGTACCTGGGTGTGGGGCTATCCCTGGCTTGCGAGCCTAAAAGATAAATCCTGGGTGTGGGGTTGTCCCTGACTGCGGGCCAAAAAGATAATCCTGGGTGTGGGGCTGTCCCTGGCTGTGGGCCAAAAAGATAATCCTGGGTGTGGGGCTGTCCCTGGCTGCGGGCCAAAAAGATTATCCTAGGTGTGGGGCTAGCCTTGTTGCGGACTAAAAGTACCCGGGTAAGGCTTGAGATTCCTACCCTGGCGGAGGACCAAAAAGGGAATCGGGTGATTAATGTTTTAATTATTTACATTTCGTAGTCATGTTTACTGCTTTCAATACATATTATTTAGCATGAACAAAACTGAGTCATTGGTGAGTCAGTGGATAGAACTCACCCCCCTACAGATGTTTTGCACTCTACAGAGACCAACCCTGCAGTACCCGAAGAAGATGAGGAGCGACCGGAGAACGACCCAGAAGGAATTGAAGACCCACTCTACACACCTTTCTATGAAGATGACGGAGCTGGAATATAATGTGTCAATGTCAAAAGTCTTAGCCTTAGGCTTTTGATTTGAAGAAATTGTATCAAACAATGATGTTTTAATGGATTGGCTCAGTAATTTCCATATTGGATGGAGTTTATTTATATCAAGTTTTTATTCCTAACACCCCAGTATTATACGGGTTGAATTAATCCGTAAAATATCGGGGCGTTACACGGCATTCCCCGATTACTGTGCCCGCGTGCCCGTTGGGGGAGACGATTGGTGCAGCGATAGCGGCGGTTTCTCCGGTTCCGCCACCCTCGTTGGCGCAGGCGGCTCTTGTTGCGGCTGCAGTGGGAGGGAAGGTCTTGCCTACTTACTCCGAGGCACCTCGCCCGGATTTGAGGCCGAGGAGCAGAG
Organism: Chamaelirium japonicum; assembly: GCA_947650365.1. Taxonomy (NCBI): domain Eukaryota; kingdom Viridiplantae; phylum Streptophyta; class Magnoliopsida; order Liliales; family Melanthiaceae; genus Chamaelirium; species Chamaelirium japonicum. The sequence continues at coordinate 19,663,107 of OX393551.1, read as the reverse complement.
TCTCAGAGTTCCTTCTTGCGAGCTGCCGGTAGTATATCAAGTCGACGTTGGAGCCTTTCCAAAATGCCGGCCTTGGCGCCCTCCAGGACTGGTGGTCGACGGACTGTGCGGAGTTTTGCGCGAGCCTGGCGGAGTTCAAAGTTGACAGCTCTCTTTTCGTCGCTCAGATGAACCTGCTTGTGACTGATAGCGAGGCTTATCGATCCCGGCGGGCTTTGCTGGAGGGGAGCTCCCCTTCTGAGCTGGAGGCTGCTGAGGCGAGTCTGAGTCAGTCCGAGCATCAACTTGCGGAGGCTACGTCCAGCCTGTCGAAGGCTCAGAGGAAGATAGAGTCTGTGCGCGCCTCACTTCGGAAGGCGGAGTCTCGTCTGGAGCGGGCCGAGGCCGCGGAGAGCGCTTTGAAGGCGAGTTACCTGAAGCAGCAGTCGGACTTGGTAACCCATCGCGAGCTTCTAGCTGCTCGTCCCGTGGAGCTTCAGCGGGTGGATACGACTAGGGAGGAGTTGCTGCGCCGTCTTCAAGCTCTGGATACCTTCTTTTAGCTGTTCCTTGTTTCATTGTGGCTTTCCTCTTTTTTGGACTTATGCAATGTACTGCCTTTGCTTCATTATTTAATAACATCGCCTCGTTTTGCCATATCCTTTTATGGAATTTTGTTGACTTTTTCTTTTGGTCGGACTGAACCTGAAGTAACTTCTCAGACTGCCTACGTACCCCCTTAAGGGGGATCAAGTCGCACATAGTTCTTTTTTTTTTTTTTTTTTTTGAACAAGGGGTGTGGCCTTGCTTTAGGCATAGTACCTTTTGAGGTACTTGCCGTTGATAGGGCCGAGCGTCAGCTCTTCTGGCATGGTGAGGAGATAGGCACCGTTGGAGTAGACTTCCTTGACGGAATGCGGGCCATCCCACTTAGCATCAAATTTCTTCCCTCCTCGATGCGAGAGAATGATGGGGCGTTTGACCGCCAGCACCAGTTCCCCTATCTGGAATGATCGAGGACGAATCTTCTTGTTGAAGGCGCGAAAGAGCCTGGCCTGATAACACTCCAGACGTTGTTGAGCTTCGAGGCATCTTTCATCCAGTGCTTCCAATTCTGTTAGACGGAGCTGGGCGTTGTTGTCGCTGGTGAGGCCTTCCTGGACCGCTATCCTGAGTGACGGGATCTGGAGCTCGAGCGGAAGAACGGCTTCCACACCATAGACAAGGGAATACGGCGTTGCTTGTGTCGGCGTGCGGAAGGACGTTCGGTAAGCCCATAGTGCTTCGCCCATGCGTTCGTGCCAATCTTTCTTTGTCTTCGAGACGGTTTTCTCCAGCAGCTTGCACAGAGTCTTGTTGAAGGCTTCTGCTAGACCGTTGGCCGGAGCGTTGTACATCGTCGAACAATTCTGCTTAATGTTGTACAATGCGCAGAACTGGCTGACGGCAGCATTTTTGAACTGCTTCCCGTTATCTGTTACGATGTAGCGGGGGACTCCATAGCGGAAGATGATGTCATTCTGGATAAAGCTGATGACGGAGTACTTTGTAACTTCCCGCAACGGTATTGCTTCAGCCCACTTGGAGAAGTAGTCCGTTGCCGCCAAAATATAGAGATGTTGCTTGGATGACTTGGGCAAAGGACCGACAATATCGAGACCCCATCCGTCGAAGGGCCAAGACACGATTGTTGGGTGTAAAGGCTCCGGAGGTTGACGGATGTAGTCCCCGTGCATCTGGCAAGCTTGACATCTTCTCGTATACTCAAAGCTGTCTTTGATCATGGTAGGCCAGTAGTATCCCATCCTCCTGACGCGGAAGTGAAGCTTCGGACCGGACTAGTGTGATCCACAGATTCCAGCGTGTACTTCTTCGAGCGCGGCTTCTGCTTCCTCTTTCGCGAGGCACCTCAGGAGTGTGCCGTCATAGCTTCGTCGGTACAGCTCGCCATTGAAGTGGTAGAACCTTAGAGATCGTCGACGGATGTCACTTTTGCGCTTCGGATCTTCGGGGAGTTTACCGTGAACGAGATACTCCACGAATGGTTGCCTCCAGTCTTGTTCTTTAATCTCGAGGACATGCACCGCGTTGGTTTGAACCGGTACTTCGGGCGGACCCTTTTCTTCGGTGATCACGAATCTCCTGCAGACGGGGACGACGAGCGAACATTCATCTGGAAACGAGAGTGTAGCCGCCAGATTTGCGAGTGCGTCAGCCTGCTGGTTGAGGTTTCGGGAAACGTGCTGAATGGAAGCGGCCTTGAGTCTGCCGAGGAGCTCCACGGCCCGCGCATGCAACGGCACCAGGTCTTCTTTGTTGACTTCGTATGCCCCCAGGACTTGCTGGATCACGAGCTGAGAGTCGCCAAAGATCTCTAGTTCTTGAAGCTTCATTTCGTCGGCCAGCTCGAAACCGATGAGTAGGGATTGATATTCTGCCACGTTATTGGAACATGATTCCGAGAGCAGGAATGAGAAGGGGAGTATTTCGTTGTCCGAAGTGACGAAGATGACTCCGGCTCCCGCTATGTCTTGCCTAGCTGCGCCGTCGAAGAACATTTTCCAGGATGGGGCGACGTCGACGGAGAACACTTCTTCATCTGGGAGATCCTCTGATAACTCCCATTCTACCGGGAGAGGGTACTCTGCGAGGAAGTCAGCGAGGGCCTGCCCTTTAACCGCTTTCTGAGGCACGAAGGTGATGTCGAATTCAAGTAGTAGCAGGGCCCACTTGGCCAGACGTCCGGAAAGCACTGGTCTCGACATGATGTACTTGAGTGGGTCAGCCTTCGAGACGAGTCTGATAGTGTGAGCGAGCATGTAGTGTCGCAGCTTTTTCGTGGCGAAGATGAGCGCTAAGCAGACCTTCTCTATTGGGGAGTAATTCAGCTCTGCGCCGACGAGAGTGCGACTTAAGTAGTAGCAAGCTGTCTCCACGCCAAATTCATTGTTCTGGGCCAGGAGTGCCCCCAAGGATTGCTCCTGGGCGGCGATGTAGAGGATGAGCGGCCTCCCTTGAACCGGTGCTGATAGGACTGGCGGCTTCAGTAGATATGCTTTGATGTTTTGGAGTGCTTCTTGGCACGCTTCATCCCATTTGAACGGCGCTCCTTTCTTCATGAGGCGACTAAAAGGGTGGCACTTTCCGGCCAGGTTGGCGATGAATCTTCGGATATACGCCAAGTGCCCCTGGAGGCCTCTGAGGTCTCGCACTGTCTTTGGTGCGGGCATATTGACGATAGCATCAATCTTGGATTGATCTATCTCAATGCCACGATGTCGGACGACGAAGCCGAGGAACTTGCCCGAGGAGACTCCGAACGCGCACTTGAGCGGATTCATGCGGAGTTGGTACCTTCGAAGTCGTTTGAAGATTAGCTCGAGATCTTGGAGATGTGCCGACTTCTTCTTGGATTTCACCACGAGGTCGTCGACATAACACTCCACGTTTTGATAAAGAATGTCGTCGAAGATTTTCTGCATAGCTCGCTGGTAGGTGGCTCCCACGTTCTTCAAGCCGAACGGCATTACCTTATAGCAGTAGATTCCTTTCGGTGTGCGGAATACCGTGAGCTCCTCGTCCTTGGGTGCCATCCGAATCTGATTGTAGCCCGATGATCCGTCCATGAAAGTGAGCACCTCATGAACCGTCGTCGCGTCGACCATTAGCTCCGTGATTGGCAAGGGGAAGTCGTCCTTTGGACATGCGTTGTTCAGGTCTCTGAAGTTCACGCACACTCGGATTTGGCCGTTCTTCTTTTTGACGGGGACGACGCTAGAGATCCATGTCGGGTACTTGACCTCTCGAATGAAGCCGGCTTCGATCAACTTGTTAACTTCGCCTTCTATTTGGGGTACCAGTTCTGGTCGGTAGCGTCTTTGCCCTTGCTTGATAGCGCTGGCTTCGTGTTTGACGCTGAGCTGGTGCACTGCGATTTTTGGATTGAGGCCCGGCATCTCCTTGTAGGACCATGCGAAGACGTCTCTATATTCTTTAAGCAGTTTGATGTATGCGGCTTCTTCCTCAAGAGTCAAGAGTGTGCTGACGAATGTAGGCCGAGGCTCCGTCTCCGTGCCCAAGTTGATTTCCTTCAAGTCATCAACGGTGGACTGCCCCCCTTCTTCGAGGACTGGCGGGGCGTCGGGCAACTCATCGTCCGAAGTAGAAGTGTCACCGTTGTCGGGATCCGTAATGGAGATATGATTGACGGCAGCCATGGGTGGGTGGGTGGGTTTTGAGACGAAGTCCTCGATTGGCATCCCTAGACGATCGAATGCAGACTTCTTCTTTGATTGTTTGACTGGTCCGAGCCTCTCGAAGACGGATGTGCGTTTTCAATTCGACCAGTCTTTACCACCTCTGGTTTGCTTCCGGAACAAGGCTTGGCCTCGAACCCGTCGTCGTCTTCTCTTGCTGTCTGGATGGCTGAGGTAGGCAGAGCGTGCATCGGAGATTATCGATTCTTCGGCTGTTTCATCTACCATCCTCGCCTCGATGTAGTTCGAGGTGAAGGTCTTCTTCGCTGCGGTTCTGATGACCAACAGAGCTTGACTGGAGCCGATGCCTCGACGGTTTGGGGGAATTTGTTCTCCGTTTTGAAACAGCCGAGCTTGAGTTCTCGTCATCCCATGTGGAGTTGCTGCTGGTGGGAGTGTGCCCATGGCACTTTTCTCGTTGTGGCCGGCTCTGAACAGCAACTGGGTAGCATTTTGCCCCCATCTCCCTTCTGACTTGAATCCGAGTTGCTCGAGGTCTGCTGATTCGACGGGTCTGCTTGGGTTCGGAGCTTCTGTCAGGCTAGGTAATGGCACCGTCATTTCTTGCAAAGTGATGACATTGGCCTGAGATAACGACGGGGCCAGCTTCCTTGTCGGAGTAGAAGGTGATCGCTCGGACTTACGGAGCCACTGAGGCGCGAGACGCAGGACAGGCGCCGTTTGGATTGGCAACAGGGTATGTTGCATTGCTCTTGACTCGAAGCTGATGCGCATCCTTTACCCAGGTTTCGGCGTTCCTTGGACCTTGAGTCTCGCCTCGTCAGAAGGTGGCGATGGATTTACGGGAAAAGGAGTCTTGTCCTTCTTTACTTCTTCAATTTTCTGGACTCGAGGGGCTTTAGCTGGCAGAACTTCCGCGACCAGGCCCTTTGCTTGGTAGAACTTAGTGTCGGCCAGGTGTACCTCGGCCTCGTTGAATGGCTTGTCATCCGCAATTATGCACCTCTCCACGCCTTCTTCGTAGTACTTGAGGTGCTGGTGCCAGGTGGATACCACGATGCCGTTTTCGTGCAGCCATGGTCTTCCTAACAGGAGGCGATATGACGTCTGGCAGTTGATGATGTGGAAGAGGACCGTTGTATCCAGCGGGCCGATGGAAAGCTTCAAACGAATGATTCCGACGGTGGACTGTCCGCCCTGGTTGAACCCTTGGATGACCAATTGACTGGGCGAGAGCTGGTCGTTGCTAATGCCGAGTTGCCGCATTGTCTGGATAGGCATGATATTGACGGCGGAGCCACAGTCCAACAAGATTCGGTTCACTGGCTTCTCCTTGATGTATCCCGAGACGTAAAGAGGCCGGTTATGCAATCGCGTTCCGAGTTGCAGGTCCTCATCTGAAAAGGTTATCGTTGCATTACACGAGACTACAGCTTTGTGCTTCTGGTCGTCCTTCCTCTTTCTTTTGTAGCTATCCGGATCGGCCAAGGCCGCAGCCATTGTTAGGCGAGCCTTCTTCGGGAGATGCAAAGCTTCTACGAGAGGCATATGCAAGATCGCTTCGTCGTGAGCGGCGGTGCCCCCGTCGTTAGGGTCGTCCCCCTCATCGGTGGAGTCGCCTTCTTCAGAAGTTTCGCCTTCGTTCTTTCCTTCCGACACTTCATGGACTTCGACCATGCAACAAGACACCTTGACGTGTTGGTCCACTGGGAGGAAGTGATCCGGGAAGAACTCCTGCAAGGTTGTCGGCTCTGGAAGGCTCTGCTGAAGGAGATCGTCTTGGTTTGCTGGCGGCACTTTGAACGCCTTCCTCCCTGGAGTCTTGGTTTTCTTCTTGTAGGTCTTTCGCTTGGTGAATCCCCTCATCACACGGTCTTGTTTGAGCTTCTTTTCTTGCCATGGCCTTCGCCGCCGCGGTAGCATGACCCATGCTTCTTCATCGGTGGATTCCCCTTCGCTAGGATGATGGTCGACAGCAGCAACTGGTTCCCTCGAAGGCACTTGTTCTTCCTGAGGCTCTACTGGCTCGTCTTCCGATCCCCAGTCGGTGGGCTTGATTTCGTCGATTGGAACGGACGGAGGCCTTGAGTAGAGGACGTAATAGTCGAACTTCCCCGAAGGCTGGCCCAGCAGGCCGACTTTCGGATCTCCTTGCTCGTATCTTTCCCGAAGAGCGCGTTGGGACATAGCTTGACTGGAAGGGACTTGCTCTTCTCGAGGTTCCACTGGCTCGTCTTTCGATCCCTAGCCGGTGGGCTTGATTTCGTCGATTGGAACGGACGGAGGCCTTGAGTAGAGGACGTAATAGTCGAACTTCCCCGAAGGCTGGCCCAGCAGACCGACTTCTAGATCTCCTTGCTCGTATCTCGCTTGGAGCGCTCGTTGGGATATAGCATTGCTTGGAAGAGGTGCTGGCGTGAGCGATGATTGCCCCCAGGGCAGCGGCGTTTCTTCCTCAGTGAGCGCAGGAGTACGTTGACGTCGCTTCGAGATTTTCGGTTGGGAAGTTGACTTAGCGATTGGCGCTTGACGGTTGATGCGCAATTTGGGCATGCTTCGTCGAGCGGCAATGAGTACCGGCGAGAAGGAGCCGAAGGTGATGGACGTCATGTTGGCCGTAGCAACCTCCCCGGAGTCGATCTCTATCTTCCCTTGCTTAGCGAGCGCCATGATTCTTTCCTTGAAGACGAAGCATCTTTCAATGGGATGACTCACCACCCGGTGGTATTTGCAGAAGAGAGGGTCGTCGACGCGATGCATCTGCTCGGGCCTCTTCGAAGGAGGGAGTTCTATCATCTTCTCTTGCAGCAGTTGGTCGAACATAGAGGAGACTTCCGAGTCTGGGAAGGGGTATTCCTTGGCTTCGAGCTCTTCTAGAGTCATCCTCTGTCTCGGAGGCGGCGGTACAGTGACGCCCTTCTTCTGATCTGGCCTGCCACCGATCTTGAGCGGCTTGGAGGTTGGAGCGACATCAGCAACGTTGACTTGCTTTGGTTTCAGTGCCGGTGGCTTGTCCTTCTTCTCCACCTTCAAGAAGTCCTTGTTCTTCGAGTCCCCGCGGTTTGCTAGGCTGAGTTCCATGTCATAAGCCCGAGTTGCGAGTTCTTCGAAAGACCGAGGCTTGATACCTTTGAGGATGTAGAGCAGACCCCAGTGCATGCCTTGGGTGCACATCTCGATGGCCGAGTCTTCAGACAAGCGGTCTCGTGAATTCAGCGCGAGGTTCCTCCACTTGTCGATGTAGTCGATCACTGGCTCATCTTTCCTTTGCTTGACGGCGGTGAGTTCGGTCATACTGACGGTTCGTCTGGTGCTGTAAAAGCGATTGAGGAACTCCCTCTCCATCTGATCCCAGTTGTCGATGGTCCCTGCAGGAAGATCAACGTACCAGTCGAACGCGTTGCCTTTGAGGGTGCGAACGAATTGCTTCACCATCTCGTCGCCATATGTGCCGGCATTATTGCAGGTCTCGATGAAGTGGGCGACGTGCTGTCTTGGATTTCCCTTCCCGTCGAAGTGCTGGAACTTTGGTGGCTGGAATCCGACTGGGAACTGTAGCTGCTGGATCCTCGTGGTGTAGGTCTTCGAGTATGCTACCGTGATCGGAGGAAGGCTACTGCCGTGGGAACGCATCATGTCGGCTATCAACGCTTGGACTTGCTGAGCATTCATCGTTGCCGTTGTCGGAGGTTGTGTGGCCACCGAGGCTGGCGCTGGGGAGACGATTTCCAATGGGACGAGAGCCGAGGAGAGCGCTGGAGTAACTGCTTGAACCGTCGGAGCAACTTCTGCAGGAGCGGGAGTTGAAGACGGAACTGGAGCGGCTACTGGAGAAGCGACGGGTTGGCCGACTGCTGCAGCGTCCTTCGCGCTTAGCTTTTGGAGCAGAGTGTTGATGTGACGATCCTTCTCCTCCATTAGCCGAGTAATCTGCGCCATGTGCTCGTTCATCTGTATGACTTGGAGCTGAAGAGCGGACGGAGGGTGGTGACGGAGAACGTCTCGGTGTTGCATGTTCGCATCCTCGCCATCATCATCGGAGACGTAGTTACGCCGACTTGCTTCTGGCTGATGATTGATGTTTGCCCCCTGCAAAGGAGGTGCAACGTCTGCTGGAGAACCCGAACGGGTTCGGGGTTGGGGCTGGTACTCCCCAAACTTCTGGACATGGGCTCTAGGATCGAGGCTCGTTTCTTCAAGCAGTAGGGCCTCGTCGGCGCTTTGGCGAGCATCTTCGGTAGTAGCTTCCGGCACGAAGACGTCCGCAAGAGTCCGAGTACGCCGAGTGTAGACGCGTACCATTGGAGAAGCATCACCCTCCGGATTTACTGGATCACCGTGTCGGAGTAGAGGAGACTCGGCGATTGGTGAGAGGCTTGGAGCAAACGCATCGTTGTTCGTTCCGGCCATCGCAAACTTCAAGCAGCTTCTTCAACCGTACGGATGAAAGGAGAAGAGGTCCCACCGGGCGTGCCAGAAATCTGTAGCGCGGGAAAAAGCACGGGTCGTCTTTATTGCGCAAAACCAGATTACAAGTGTGGCCAGGACCCGGGTGGCTCGGGTGTAGCGAGTCCGGGTTGCGGCGAGTTTTGATCAGGGGATTGTGGGAAAGATCTTCTGGGGGATCCCTTTGATCCGCGTCTCCACGTGGTGTTCGTGCGAGAGCTCTGAAGGAGTTGCCCAGGACAGGGGTCTTTACAGGGAGAGGGTTTTGGAGAGGCTAAGGAATGTCCACCGTTGCTTTGTCCCTTCCGTGCTTCGCGCTTTCTCGGCTAGGGGGTTTTCGGCTTCGTTTCTCGGTCTTCACGTCTTCCTCGTTCCTTGCTTGGCCTCGGTGTCCTTGATCGTCGGTTCGCGGCGTCGATCGAGCTTTTGGCGTTGGCTTTGGCTTTGGCTTTTTGGCTTTGGCTTGGCTCCGGCGTGGCTCTGGCTTTTGCTTTGCTTCGGTGCTTGCACTTGGACGTAGCTGGGAGAGACTTGCGATGCTTTCGTTCTTCCGGACTTCGCGTCGTATCGGCTAGAACGTGCGGTGCTTTTGCTCGTGGCCGGCGTAGTCGCTTGGCTTTGGCACTTGCGTTGCTTTGGCGCGGGCTTTACTGGGGCTTTGCTTTGGCTTCTTGCGTTGGCTTTAGCTTCAACATCAACTCGATCTTCTTCTTCGAACGACGTGGGCTACTTCTCCGGTGCTTCGACGGTTTGCGTGTCGACGGAACTTCCCTTCTTCTCCGGGCTTCTTTGGCGTGATCGGAGTCGAAGAATGCTTTCGAAGATGGTGGGGGTAGCACCGGTATCCGTGCGACGGTTGTGGCGCAGGCTTTTGTTGATGAAGACGACGGGGTAGCGACGCTTCAGACGATCTGCTCCAGGCTTTCTTCTTCGTGGATGGCGCAGGCGTTAGTCGAAGACGACGGGGTGATGACGCTTCGCTTCTCTCCTCCGGGCCTTGGGGCTTGATCGGGATCGAGGATTTGTTGGAGCCGACGGGGTAGTGCCGCTCCTCTTCTTCTCCGGGCTTTTGGGCTTGATCGAAGTCGAAGGCTTGTTGGAGACGACGGGGTAGTGCCGCTCCGATCTTCTTCTCTGGGCTTTTGGGCTTGATCGGAGTCGAAGGCTTGTTGGAGACGACGGGGTAGTGCCGCTCCGATCTTCTTCTCCGGCCTTTGCTTCTGGCGTCTTCGGAGTCGAAGGGTTCTTCTTCTCCGAGCTTTCTTCTTCGTGCACGGAGTTGAAGGGATGATCTTCGTGTGCAAGGGTCTTCACGTTGATGAGGACTTTCAGTAAGCCGATCCCTCGGGACAGGCTTGCCTGTGCCTCGTGAAGTCTTGGGTCGATGAAGAAGCGTCTCCTCTTCTGCAGAGCTCCGACGTTTCGTCTTCAATCTTCCGACCTCTTCTTCATTCCCCCACCCCCTCTATTTATAGGCAAAGGGGAGGGGAGAGAGATATGGGAACTTTTAATTTTAAATCCCTTTTGTATCTCTCTCATAATTACCCGGGATTTATTCATCCATTGATGAGGGGAATAACATTTAGTTGTTTTCCTTTTCTGGCGGGTGCAATTATGGCTGGATTTCGCACACGAAATCGATGGCGATCGGGCGCTTCTTCTTGTGCGTCGGATCGAGGGATCGGCGCAGATCCGCGTGTGTGCAGACGCCATACGCAACCTCCCCCCGCGCATGGCGGTATTTTCTTCCTTTTCTTTCTTTTCTTTTCTTTTCTTTTCTTTCCTTTTCTTTTCTTTCCTTTCTTTTCTTTATTTTTCTTTTCTTTCTTTTCTTTTCTTTCCTTTTCTTCTCTTTCCTTGCAGGGCCGGCCGGCCCCTCCATGGGGTTCGGGTCCCAATAGGGCCGGCCCCCATGGGGTTCGGGTCCTAGTAGGGGCCGGCCCCATGGGGTTCGGACCCTAGTAGGGGCCGGCCCCTCTTGAAGTGGGGTCCGCTCCTCTTTTGCTAGGTGCGAGTCGGGTCCGAGTCGTCGGGTTTGCATCCACGTAGGGACCTTCGAGTCGGGTCCGGGTCCGAGCACGTCGGGTTTGCATCCACGTCGGCACACGTAAGTCGGGTCCGGGTCCGATGAAATTCGTGTGTCTACAGACCCGTTTAACAAATGGGTCGTGTCAACCCGACCCGATCCGACCCGAGCCAACCGAACCAACTCGAGCCAACCCGACCCAACCCGATCAAACCCAGCCCAATCCGACTTGTCTTGACCCATCCCGACAGGTTTGCATGGTTATGTTGCCCCAACCCGAGCCAACCCGACCCGTTTAGTAAACGGGTTAAACGGGTCTGGTCAGGTCAACCTGTTTATTAGGCGGGTAGGGTTTGGATTTAAGTTTTTGACCCGTTTATTAAACAGGTCAGGTTCGGGTTAGATGTTTTGCCTTTATACCTATGTCTCAACCCGACCCGAATCCGACCCATTGCCACCCCTAGCTAAATCCACTGAGAAATGTTGCTGAGCGGTTTGCTGAGTTTGGATGGGGCAAACATATAGACACATCATTGAAGAGTATGCAGGAGTGTGATTATGAAGCATCCTCACTAAATATGGTGGGCCAAGGCAGTTGGTGGGTGGGTTGCTGAGGTGGCCGTGAATACTTTTACTATCACACATGGAAAGTATTGAGCAATGCTATTCAGTATTCACATGGGCGGCTCTATATCACTGACGTGGGAGGTGAGGCAACGGCACACCGCGGCCCGATGACGACGTGGGAGGCACGGTGGCAGCGCACTGACGGCCCGATTCCGACATGGGCGGCGCGACGGCGGTGCACCGGCGGCCCGATGGCGACGACCAGGTCGAAGCCCAGGCCCGACGGCGACATGGGAGGCGCGACGGCCCGACGACATGGGAGACCAGACAGTCCGACGGCGACGTGGGAGGCACGATGCCCGACGGCAACCCTAGCGGCGCACCGGCGGCCCGATGGCAAAGAGAGAGAGAGAGGGGGGGGGGGGGGGGGGGTTACCTGTTGATGTGAGCCCTAGCAGCGTGGGAGAAACGGAAGATGGAGAGAACGGGGGCTCCGAGACGAACGAACGAACAAGCCTCGCGAATTTTTTTTTTCCCCTAGCGATGCGGCACTTTAAATTCGTGTTGGTTAGGAAAAAAAATTCCCGTGAAACAGTCAAATTTAGTTTCATATGAAATATATTTCCTACCAAAAAAAGAAAAAGAACAGTGAAAATCTTTATTTTTCCTGAAAAATATATTTTCTAATGTCTTTTACTCGCGAAAAGAACATACCCTAATTAGACTTTACATCCAAAAATTTATTGCTCTGTCATTCTCTGAGAGGGTTTTCTCAAAAAAAAAAAAAACAAAGCCGTTAAGTATGGTCCTAGCTAATAGAAACTAATTTGTGGGTTTATCATAATGTCGAGCTGGTTAGAAAGGCCTTAGGATAAAATTCCCTAGAAAAAAAGAAAAATCTAGGAAAATTTTATTCATACCCCAAAAATCTATAAGTAGCCCCAGTCTCCCATCATTTTTATAGTAACTTACACAAAAAAATTTAAAATATCATTTATACCCCTATCTTATACCCCACATCTAACTAAAACCTAAAACATAATATTTTCGGCATCGACTGCAAATGGAAAGATATTGCAGTTAAGATTCCCCCGATCGGATATCTCCAAACGAGATCTAACCTTCTACCATTGGGGAAAGAAGAGAGACATCTCTCTCTCTCTCTCTCTCTCTCTCTCTCTCTCTCTCTCTCTCTCTCTCTCTCTCATGGGGCTTCAACATCCGAAAGGAATGGGGTACCCTATACTTATGGGGCTTCAACATCGGAAAGAAATGGGGTATGATCAAGATGGGACGGGCCATTTTAACTGGGGTGTATTCAAGGTGGGGTATAAGAAAAAGGATATTTTTGAGATGAAAATGGAGTATAATCAAAGAAAATGGGGGTGTCTTCAAGTTTGTTGGAAAGGGGGGATAATTACAGATTTTTGGGGTATGAGTAAAATTTCCCAAAATCTAATCTCCTCCAGTTTGACCTGGTCGGTGGGTCCATCTCGCATCACAGCTACACTCTTTTCCTATACCACTAGGTGGAGTAAAACAGATCTCAAAAGGAGTGATGACAAAAGCCGGTTGGTCGCGACGGTGATGCAACTCGGATGGACTTCACACAGACGATGGCCCATCTCCGTTTCCCTCTAGCTATAAAGGGCTGATCCATTCGAGAGAGATCTTAGGTGCAGTGCAATTCACACAGACGATGTTACCCCCTGTTCTTGTAGGATTCTATGAGCTCTCTGCCCTTTCTCTTCTCTTGCTCTTCCCTCTCCTTATAGTTGTAATATGGAGAAGGGGTCTTTCACACGAGAGCCGCAACCGGCGGCTCCCTCCATCCCCGCCGAGGCTTCCCATCATCGGAAACCTCCACCAGATGGGCCCACTGCCCCATCGCTCCCTCCACGCCCTCTCCAACAAACACGGCAACCTCATGCTTCTCTATCTGGGCCGGGTCCCGACCCTCGTGGCCTCATCTGCGGACGAGGCCCGCGAGATCTTGAAGACTCATGATCTCGTCTTTGCTAGCAGGCCTCGGTTGATGATGAGTCAGGTTCTGCTCTACGGAGGCGTTGACATGGGTTTCGCACCCTATGGTGAGCACTGGAGGCAAGTGAGGAAGCTCAGTGTCGTCAACCTCTTCAGTGGAAGAATGGTGGAGTCTTTTCGGCTGATGCGGGAGGAGGAGGTGGACTTCACGATCCAGAAGGTCTCCTCACATGTTGGTGCAGTGGTGGATATGAGCGAGATACTGTACTTCTTCGCCAACAACATACTTTGTAGGGTTGTTTCAGGAAAGTTCCAGATTGGGGAAGAAGGACAGAACAACATGTTCCGCTAGCTGATAGAGGAGAATAGTGCACTCTTTGGATCGTTTTATATTGGGGACTTCCTCCCGGGCTTGGCATGGATGGACGTTTTCTTCGGCTTGGGCATGAGAGCTAAGAGGGTTGCCAAGAGGTGGGATGATATGCTTGAGGAAGTAATCAAGAAGCATGCCAATCGATCCGGGGGTGATAGGCCCGAGAACACCGATTTCATCGATGTCATGCTCTCTCTCCAGAAGGACCCTAACATGGATTTTGTCTTGACCAAAGAGCACATCAAAGCACTCTCGATGGTAATCTCCCTCAATAATCAAATCTTTCTCTTTAAATTTTTTTTTCTAACTTTTGAATAAAAAACTCAATCTGATACAGAGCACTCCAACCCTTTATTCAAATTTGAGTAAAAACTAAATTTGGTATGAGTTTGAGTAAGGGCTGAAGCTGATTTTGGAGTTTTACTCGGACTTGATTAAATAATCAATGTTGGATGGTAAGATTAGAAAAAGGAAGCTCCTTTGAGATGATCATTGAGAATTTGATATGGGATTTGAGTCTCCTCCAATTTGGAAAAAAATATAAGTAAACTAAGTTTGGTATAAGTCCGAGTAAAGAAATGGCGTGGTCTTTTTGGCCTTTTTACTCATATTTAAATCTGGGTCATGATTTAAGTAAGGCCAGAGGTAAACCTAATTTTGACACCATTCATTTCTTATTGATTAGCATCATGATGAAAGAGTCTCCAACTGGGGAAAATTTTTCAGCACATCCTAAATAGGCTACAACTACGGGGCCCACTGCAATTCAAGAGACATGGGGTAGCAGACCCCAGCACAAGGGGTAGAATGCCCTAGCACATAGAGCGTGTTGATAGGCTCTGGGCAACGGTTGTAGTGTACGCAGGATGTGCTGAAATTTTTTCCCTCCAACTGATCATAGCTCAGTTGGTAAGAGATATGCAACTTGTGGCCTCAGTCAAGGGTTTGAGAAGTGCCACGACATATTTCCTCATGCTTATTAGGCCAGGCTTGCCCTGGGTGTGATTCACCCTCTGTATCTAGTAAGTGAAGTCAATCCGCATTAATTGAAATAAAGCCTTGGTGATATTAAAAGGCTACATCACTCACGTATATTATTTTTTACAGGACATGTTCGCTGCGGGAACCGACACATCATACATAGTCTTGGAATGGGCAATGGCTGAGCTTGTTCGAAACCCAAAATTGATGAAGAAGCTACAAAATGAGGTGAGAGGAATAGCCGGTGGTAAATTGAAGGTCGGGGAGGAAGATTTACGTGAGATGGGCTACTTGAAAGCCGTGATAAAAGAGGTCTTGCGGTTGCATCCTCCAGCTCCATTGTCGCTCCCACGAGAGTCTATGGAAGATTGCGAGATCGGATTTTATAAAGTTCCAAAGCACACAAGGGTTATTATCAATCTTTGGGCGATCGGCCGGGATCCTAGGTTTTGGGAAGCATCGGAGGAGTTCCGTCCTGAGAGGTTCACTACTAGCCCGGTGGATTTTAAAGGAATTGATTTCCAATTCATCCCATTTGGGGCGGGGCGAAGGATTTGCCCTGGTATGAAGTTTGCAGTTTCGACCACGGAACTTATGTTGGCGAACCTTGTGCATCGGTTTGATTGGGAGTTGCCCGACGGCTTGACGACAGAGAACCTGGACATGGATGAGTCTCCGGGATTAACCACCCGTAGAAAGAACAGACTTCACCTTGTTGTAAAACCTTATTCTTATGTTTCATCATAAGGTGATATCTGATTAATGCACTATCCGTCTATCTCTATGTTTGTACCTCTCTTCCAATTATCTGTATTGGAGAGAAAGGGAAGCTATCTATTATAAAAAAAAAAATTATAATATGGGTTGAAAGTTCCATTTCTTGGATTTTTTTTATAATTAATACTTTTATTTAAACTCCAAAATTGACTTGTATATCAATTTCCCTTGTGGTATCCCCTCCTCACTCCCCTTCACCTCCACATTCTCGTCCTTGATGGATCTGTCGTCGTATCCACTCCTCCTTTCCCCTCGTCGGAGCTGTTGTCACCTCCCCTTCTCCTCCTCCTTCTCCATCGTTGGAGTCGTCGCCTTCATCGCCTCCCCTTCACCTCCTCCTCCATTCTCTTCCTGTCCATCGTCACCCTTCTTTTCCATCGCTGCCATCATCAAAGGGAGGAGGAGGCGGTGACGATTTCGACAATGAGGAAGAATGAGGAGGGGCAGGGAAGGTGACGATAGCTCATGCAATGAAAAAGGAGGAGGAGTGGTTCCGTCAAGGAGGAGGTGAAGGGGAGGTGGTGGTGACACCAGCATTGGGGAAGGAGGAAAGAAATTTTTAGTATTTTAACGGTGGTGGCTGTGGTGGGAGGTGGCGGCTGCTTGTGAGTGGGTGGACGATGGCTGGTAGTGGTTCGCTGGTGGCGGACGATGGTGGCAAGTAATGGTCAGCTGGGTGACGGCGTTCAGTGGCGGTCTGCGGCAAGGCGCGGGATAATACGTGGCCGGCGGAGCAACGACGACCAATGGTTGTGGCACCCCCCTTGGGTTATCCCATGGCCCATAGTCCCGCCAATCGAGAGATGTTAATGCTCCTTAGTCCATTCATGTGTAGTTATCCCACAAGATTGTTCCTCGGTATGTTCAAATAGTATTACCCAAAAAGAGATGCTATATCCTGCCAAAAAAAAATGGGGGAGTTAGTGATAAGCCCCTAACAATTGATCAGTTTAGTGTAAAGGACAGACAATAAGATGGATTTGCCCTAAGTCCCTCCTGAAAAAGTTGCTTTTATAGCAAGTCTCTATGTCGACTTTTTTCCCATTTAAATGACAAAAATACTGTGGGGGATGATTTCGGCCATCGTACGCAATCCCCCTCCAACAGTCGATTGAAGGTTTTACCCTTCGGGATGTGACGTGCTTCGAATCACTGAGCTGTAACTTGCTAGGCTGTCACACAAACATTGTAGAATATATATATATATATATATATATATATATATATATATATATATATATATATATATATATATATATATATATAGAGAGAGAGAGAGAGAGAGAAGGTTAACACAGGGTGTGATAACGGAGTCCTGCCGAATCCTACATCTCCGTGCGGTAAGACGCAACCTAGAAATCCACTATTACTAAGTCTAAAATAGAGCTACTCTTGATAGGTCGAGAAGTTCTTCTTCTAAGTAGACGGAGGGTGGGGAAAGGGAAGGAGTCTGAAAGCCAGAAGACTTGGAGAGCTCTGAAAAACATAAAATAGGATTCTGGTTTGGGTTTTTGGATCTGGAATCATTTACAAGGTCTGCTATTTATAGAGGTTTGGTTTATCAAGATAATATTCTCAGAAATATTTGGGGTTTGATAAATACCCGAGGGGATTTACCGAACTCTAGTAGTGCAAGTGGATCCCAAGAAGGACTGCGGATCCTACCGTCGTACTCGTGGGCCCCAAGCAGAGCTGCGGGTCCCACAATCGTACTTGTGGGTCCCAGGCAGGGTTGTGGATCCCACTGTTGTACTTGTGGGCCCCATGCAGGGTTGTGGGTCCCACTGTCGTACTCATGGGCCCCAGGTAGGACTGTAAGTCCCACTGTAGAGCGTTAGCCAGATTTTGCACCCACAAATACCTCTTTCACTAAAACCACAAATATTAGTACTCTTCACTGCAATATTTTTCACGGTAGCAATATTTTTACTTTTGGGAAATCTAGACAAATTTTTTTTGCTACATTTAAATCACTCTCGTAATTATTACTCAATTCGGCAATAAAGAGAAACGATCGATAGGGTGGTAGCAAAGAGTAACAATTTGCGAATAAAAGATTAACAATTGCTACAATGATTTCACTATTGTAGATTTTTTTTCGCAAATATCATTTTTAATGTTATTTTGGGAGACTTAGTTATAATGGTTCCTAACAAGAGATCAGTTTTAAGGGAAGGACAATTAACAAGATTGTCTTGCCCCAGGTCCCTCCCAAAAAGGATGCAACTAGAGCATGTCCCACACGTGACTTTTATCCCCTTTTTGTTACCAAACTGTCCCTTAGAATGAGCATGTCCCTCCGTCCTTAGCGCTACAGGGATCAATCCTCAGATTTGCTGTAGTTATTTTACTATAGCAACTTCTTTTTTTGACGTGATTTCCCAAAAAATTAAATTGCTATATCGATTTCACTGTAGCAAGAGAGTAACAATCTGCCTGGATTGTTACTCATTCTGCAAAGATTGTTACTCTTTTGCTACAGTGATTTCACTGTAACAAATTTATTTATTTTTTTCAAGGGGGTGGTTGTTGGTGATAGGTCCCTAACATTGGATTTGATTAACGTAAAGGATGTCCAAATATCTCTTTACACACCAGGTTCCTCTCGAAACAAATGTACTTTCAGTAGGTCTCTCCATTGACTTTTATCACCTTTATATGACAAAAATATCCCTGATTAAAACCACACGCTACTTTCAATTAATGTTGCAAATGGGTAGGTACAGTACACTATGATTGTTCATCTTTAGTGATGAATTGTTACTCTTCGCTACAGTGAATTCACTATTGCAAATTTTTTTAATCTTTGTTTTTTTTTTCTACAGTGAAATCATTGTAGCAATTGTTCCTCTTTAGTACCGAATTGTTTTATCTTTGGGATACTGTGGCAAAAAGCAATAATTCGGTACTAAAGAGGAACAATAACTACAGTGAAAATCAATTGTTCCTTTTTGATATCGAATTGTTTCTCTAAGCTACAGTGAAATCACTGTAGCAAAATATTTTTTTTATGAAATCTTACTTTTATATAAAAATAAAATTTACTACAGTGAAATCATTATAGCAGTCGCTACTGTTCATTGCTGAAGTGCTACTTTCCATATGATTTCTCCTTGTACAGTATGTTGCACGTAGGAGGTAAAGTGGACATTTGCCAAATAGAAGTACTTGACGTAACCAACCATATTGGGATGTCCAGTATGTTAAATCAAATGTTGGTCAACGATTTGTCACCAATTATCTCTATTTTTTTCCACAACGAGATTTCTCAAAAAAATTATTATTTACTATAGTGATTTCACTATAGAAAATGAGTAACAATTTGCATAGATTGATACTCAAATAAGATTATTACTCAATTTGTACAGATTGCTACTCTTTTGCTACCATGATTTTACTGTAGCAAAAAAAAAAAATCTTTTACGACAGAATTTCACAAAAAAAAATTCAGTGATTTCAATTTAGCAAAAGAGTAAAAAATTCAGTGATTTCACTATACACCTCATTTCATATTGGTCCCTCAACTATTTTTTTGAACAATTTGATCCCTGAACTATGCTCCGTTTGTATTTAGCCCCTCCATCTACTTTTATTCCGAAAATACCCTTATCTTGGCAAGCATAAATTAAATATTTTAAAACAATTTTGTGCATTATTGAAAACTGATAAGGGTATTCTCAGGATAAAAAGTTGGCAAAGATGCTTAAATGCAGACAAAGCATAGTTCGGGGATCAAAATGATCAAAAACAATGTTGAGGGACCAATATAAAACAAGGTGTATAGTTCAGGGGAGGTTTTTATAATTTGCCCTTTCTTAAATTCCGCGACCACGACATCAACAGCCAGTATTCACACACGAAAACAAGGTAATAACGGTTTTAAAAAAAAGTTCACTCCATGGTGTTCATACCGAGAGTCGAACATAAAACCTCTCCAACCAGGGACAGAACATAGGTATGGGGCCATGGCCCCCATCAATTTTTTTTGTAAAATTTTATGTAGTAAAAGTAATGAATATTAGTATATGATTTTTTTTAGTCAATTTACTTTTTAGCCGATTTAAGTTTTCAGTCAATTTACTTTTCTGCTTTGATGAGTCTCGAGCATCAGATCAATGGGCTGATTATGGACCATCCGATTGCGATCAAACACCTCCAAAGCTCTTGTGGATGGACATGCCCGTGTCTGTGTTTGATTTGCTGAGCCAAATCCACTGAGAAATGCTGCTGAGCGGTTTGCTGAGTTTGGATGGGGTCCACATACAGCCCCATCATTGAAGAGTCTGCAGGAGTTTAATTCTAAAGGACCCTCACGAAGTATTGTTACTATTTTTGCTACTCTAATGCTTATGTCAACGTCGGATCGGGCCCACATGTACAACTATACACAGGGTTCATGCTCGAACTTGTGATCACATATACAGCTGCACGTAGGGGTATTTTGGAAATTTACTAATCGGGAGGACCTATCACCAATAACCGATGTTGACCGACTTTATCACTAAATACCATTTGTAAGCAGGGCCTATCACCAATAACCCTTTTCTTTTCTAAAGTAAAATCACTATACAAATGTTACTCCTTATTACCAAAATGTTACTATTAATGTGATTTCATTATACAGCTACGTTTAGGCTTAAAATGATTATTTTTCAAACGGTCTAAGAGTAAAATGGATCTTTTTTTCGAAGGAGAGGAACTATACTGATCTATGGCAAGGAACCTTAGGCACATTACCCAAAAAAAAAAGAGAGATGCTATTTGGCGAGTTCAGATCTCCTCCAGTAGGTCGGCCTTGGTATGTGTGTCTGTCAGGCATCATAATCGCACGATGACATGCGGCTGTGATGCGCGCAGGGCCCACTGACCGAGGTCGTCCGATTGGAGGAGATCTGAACTCTATTTTATAGAGTTCCAATCTCCTACGAGTCAGTTGGCCCCGGCCGATGGGCTCCGCGTGCATCATAGTCGTGAGACTATTTTGGCCGACTTGTATCCTATTCGACAGAGGTGGAGTGAAGCAGATTGAATGGCCCACGGCGGCCATATTTAAAAGGAAATGCTACTCAAACAACGAGATGTAAACACATCTTGAGCACACTCGATCACAACCATCTGATGCATGCCAGTTGGGATGAATACCATGCCAGTTGGGATGAATACCATGCTCATATTCACCAATCGAGCTAGGTGGCTGTCATCAGATGGCGCGTCGGAATGTTCCCAAGATCTCGATGTTGGAATAGGATCTCTCATTTGGAAAGGATGTTGGCAGTATCCTGACATCCCATTAGGTGCATCCCACCTCACATGCGCATACCTGAGTCAAGGGTTGAGGTCCCATCACTTTTTTGTGGGGGAGATTCCCCGAGGAGGTTAACAACAAAACGTGCGTTAAATGTCGAGGTCCCATCACTTTTTTATAAGCACCCACCATCTATTGGGGAGACATTTAGTATATCTGAACATTGTGGAGGGGCTTGCTTGTCGAGGAGGTTATAAACAATTTTCTTATGGACTATGGAGTGACCAGACGGTCAGAAGACAGTGTGCTAGAGCATGGGCTCAAAGAGATCCGAGGATCGATATGGGGAAATTATTATCACTGGTATTTATATTATTAAATTTATAAGTTCACGACCATGACATCAACGATCAAGATTCACACACGCAAACAAATCACGAACGGCCTTGAGGAAAAGTTTGCTCCAAGGTATCCTTACCGAGAGTGGAACATGAAACCTCTTCAAAAGGGAGAGAGGAAGTACATACTACTTAAATGAAAGCTCCTTAGTGGTTATAAACAATAGAGAGGGTAACATGTAACTTTGTATCCTGGGGGTGATACTTATGGTATGAAGATGTTTCCCTGAAATCAAAACAACAACTTCAGGTGGTTCAACAGGTCACTGAACAGGTGGGGGGTTGGAAGGCACATTTACTTTCCATTGCTAGCTGGGTCACCCTTCATCAGTTGGTTATCCAGGCTCTTCCGAATTTTACCTTGGCTAATTCTTGGGTTCCGCTTTCGGTGACTTCGGCTATCAAACGAGAGATGCGTCGTTCTCTATGGGTCAAAAATGCCTCGATTCCTAATCTCCATCTTATTAAATGGGACTCAATCTGCCAGCCAAAGTGCTTGGGTGGACTCGGTCTTCGGCGGCTTCCTCTTCTTCAGACTGCCTTAATGGGTCATAAAGTGTTTGACTTGGTTAATGGTCGGAACTTGGTGTGGGTTCAGTTTTGCCGCAACAAATAAGGCCCCAATTTGAATCTTTAGAGATGGCCACGCCCATCTAATTGTTCATGGGCTTGGCGCGCAGTTTGCGAGGGTGTTCCTGTGGTACGGGACAATACAATTGTTCCTATCTTGCAGTCATCAGAGTTTGATGTGTGGGATACCCCGTGGCTAGGTCCTACCCCAATAACTAGGATGGCGGTCCCCCATCAATATGCAAGGTTTCCCGAGGATTGCTCGTATCTCCGAGCTGATATCCCCGGAGCCAGAATGGAGACCTGAGGTTATTTGTTCGCTCTTTCCCTCATAGGCAGCCTCCAAAATCAGCTCTGTTTTGATCCTCAATTTTTCGTTGGCGTAATCTTTCTACTGGGGGCCACAGGCCAGCGCATCTTTGTCAGTTCGAGAGGCCTATACCTCCTCCTTCCCCCCATTGCCTCTAATGATGAGCAATTTCGGTGGCATGTCCTATGGCCTACTCTTATCGAGAATAAGGTCAAGTGTTTTGGCTAGAAACTCCTTCATTTGCGCCTCCCTGTTCCTTCTCATTTGTGCTATATTGATTTGATTACTTTGGATGAGGACGTTTGCCCCAGATGCGGGTTGGATTCCGAGACGGTGGATCATACTTTGTTTCAATACCCGGTTTTAGTAGTCATATGGACACTATTGGAAATAAATCCATGGTAAAGGCCCACAGCGGAAGCAAAGTGTAGGTCCGAAGACCGTGAGCGGTGTGCGTTACATATCAAAATTCTCATTGAAACGATCTACACGTGCATGTATGAATCTAGCATGGCAACTACGCGAACTCTTAACATTGATCTAACAAGAGGGAACAATCTAGTATGCATGCATGTTCGATCTATGCTAGATCTACAAGTTAGAGATCATACATGTGTGCAGATTCTTTCACTGCGACAAGTTTTTTCTTTGTCGATGGAGACGGGTTCGGATCTGCTCGATATACCTTTGGTGCAATGGCCATAACTTTCTGTTCTGAATTTCGATTAGGCTGAAGTTTGTACTGTAGGTAGAGAACTTCGATACGCAACTTTTGCAAGTAGTTTCACATCGTTCGGAGTTCTGTAGCTCCCACAATCGTAGAAATATTGCTGATTTTTTATACAGAATCTGGACAGCAAAAGCTTGCGGGAGACGCCTTCTACTTCACCCGATCTCGCACGATGCAAAACGCTTCATCGATGGATCTCTGAGTGCCTCCATCGGACGATTCTTCTCCTTCTATGAAACACCACGCGAGGAAGACGAGTCACCATCTAATGGCACAAGCGAGAGGGAGAGATGAGAGAGGAGAGGAGAAGAGAGCTAGGGAGAATAAAGAAGGGGGGGTTTGGTTTTTCAGCACCTATGGCCGGCCCCCCTTTGCCCCTTTGATAAGGCTGGCCTACCCCATTAGATAGGGCTCCAATGGGATAGGTTTGATCCCCAAAAAATTTTCCTAAAAATCTCCCTTTATCTCTCAGTCTCTTTATCCGTTTTCCCCACTTATAGGACTTGAATTTGACCAATTCAAATCTCGATGTATATCCCTATGGCCGGCCCTATTACTGGGGATTCTCATTCCCAGAATATAGGGGCCGACCTTGTATGGGTCTCCCACAGCTAGGGTCGACCACCAGTGAGGCTTGGCAGTGCACGTTTTTACCAAAACACCCTTATGTCTCAAATTGACCATTTCTAGTGTGTGAGACTTAGCGACTCTTCCTTAAGTGATCTTTACAAGTTATTTCACTATTAACTGAGGTCACCGGAGGTGCCTCTAGTAAATTCAACTAGTCAACTCGTAACATATCCCGGTGCATCACACACATGTAGCAAAATTCTCTTATGGCGAGGGATAACTACATGCGTTTCTGCACTAACCTAGGGTTTTCTCTTAGTGCACACACATAGTTACACATCTACCATGCACTAGTGCAAAGCACTCACGGAGCGTAGGTTTAAAATTCTTGCTTCCTCTTACTGCGTCTTGTGTTTCGAGGAGATGGTACAAGGACCGTACATAATGTGGATAAGGTGGAACCTTCAGGGACCAGGGCTCATGGCTTCCAACTTGGACTCGATCGACACACAACCCGAGTGTACCATCGATCCTCTGAGTTCGAGTTAACCTGTGTGGCCACCCAGAGTGCGATGCAGGCTACACTCCAATTCTTCCGGACTTACTATATTCTCCCGCATACCTCTGCTTTCCGCATAGTATGGTAAACCTGCTGTCCCTCCACTTGGTGCTATGATGCAACTCGAGCGGTAGAGAATACCGTCAGACTCGAGTGCTTATATGACTCGGTTCCTTTCAGGTTGACCACGTACATCGTATCTCCGATTACTCTGCCGAGTAACCAGATCCGTCACCAGTCTAACTGATGACTACCTGGCCAAGTTTTAATATGACGTAGGTCAGACCAAGGAACGTACCTTCCGTCAGGGATATGGATGGTATGTAGGAGTGACACGCTGATGCAATGCCAGCCGGGTAACCCAGTACACCATGGTTTTGAATCAATGTATCCTGATCCTCACACATTTGTGCGCCAAAGCACCACTCAACTGGTTAGTCTATCATACATGGTTCCTCAGGGTTTAGGACCATTTTACCCAAAGCATAAATATGGCTTATGTTAGGTTTGATGTGGTCTACAGCTCGTAAAACCCTAGGTTTGGGTGTATATGGTTGATAGTTTATTTAGGATTGTATAAAGGTACGTATTATTATATGTGTTCTATTTAAAGAACTTAAGGAGCCATGGCTATATAGTAGTCCATCTGAGTGGGAGACTCAGTGGATCGGTCCTATGAGCCTAAATCGTTCACAGCTCTGATTTGGGTTGGTCGCCCTATCAGGATAAGCTGTTGGAATGACAGAGCATGAGAATCTCCATAATGGTCATTACCAGGCACAATGTCTGTGGCCGAACAGAACCAACACGGTGCACAGATCGGTGAGCAGACACCGGTGCACATAGCCGTGTTTCTGCTTAGGGTAATCGGTCCTAAACCCTGAGGAACCGTGACCGGTGGACTAACCAGTTGCGTGTAACTTTGGTTCACCAACGTGTGAGGGATCTAACCACGACCCAATACCACGGTGCGCTGGGTTACCGGGCTGACGTTGCATCGGCAAGCCACTATTGTAGGCCATCCACATCCTTATCGGTAGGTGCGTTCCTTGGTATGACATACACCGCACTAAACCCAGGCCTGGTGGTCAGCAGTTGAGCTGTTGACCGGATCCGGTTGCTTGGCCAAAGCAATCGGAGGTGCGATGTGATAGTCAACCTGGAAGGAACCTAGTCATATGGTCACTCGAGTCTGACGGTGCTCTCCACCGCTCGAGTTTACTCATGGCACCAAGTGGAGGGACATTGTATTACCAATACTAAGCGGAGAACAGGGGTATGCGAGAGAGCTTAATAAGTCTGGGAGAATTGGAGAGCAGCCTGCGTCGCACTCTGGGTGGCCACGCAGGTTAACCGGGACCCAGAGGATTGACAGGAACACTCGGGTAGTGTGTCGATCGGGTTCGGTTGGAAGCCATGAATCCTAGTCCCTAAAGGTTCCACCCTATCCACGATCATTACGGATCAATACTTTTTCCTTGTCTCACAGCATATTATGAGTTGAAGAAATAATGCCTAATCGTCCTGTGTTTCGTGAGTGCATCGCACTGGAGCATGGTGGTAGCACAGGACTAAGTGTGTTCACTAGGGGGCAACCCCAGAGTAGTGTAGAGACATACGATGTTGCCATTATACCATGAGGAGTCCATTCCGTGTGTGCGTGTTGCACTAGAACGCAGAATGCGAGTTTAGTAATTTTTACTATGGGGCACCCCACCTTTTACTAAGGGCACCCTAGTAAATAGTAAAAATACTATTCATCATCCCATGGTGTATTGACTTGTTGCTGATGCCGATGAGGTGCCCTAAGTGTTAGGGTGTATTATCGTGCACGTAGATGGGCCATACATTGTCCCGCATAAGGTGAACGGCCACTAGATGCATGGGGGCATTTTGGTCATTTCAAAATGTCCCGCATGCCCTAGTGGCCGCCATACTCACTAGGGCTAGCATGCATGGCCATAAAACTTATAATTAAGGGATTAATTCAGATTTGAATGATTTTGAATCATCTCCTTAATTGCAATAATTCTAATATGGCAACTAGTAATAAAAAGGGGCATTGAATTTGAGAGTAATGAGGGAGAGAGAGAGCAACGGTTTCAAATGACAAGAGAGAGTGAGGGGCACGAATTTCATATCTGAAATGGTGCATCCTTCTCATATTTCCGATGAAGAACCAAAGCCCCTTCGCTTATGGTTCGGATTTTTGTAATCTCTCTCTCTCTCGGGTTCATCTCTTCTCTCTCCCTCATCTTCTTCTCCAAGTGTGTGTGTGAGATTGATGGAGATCGCTTGCATTCTGAGGCACTCAGAGATTAGAGTGCAAGGATCCGGGATGATATGAGAGATTGGGTGAATCCGAAGAGATTCATTTCTCTCTTGCATGAGGATCCGGCTCGAGATTGCTGCCCAGATTTTACAGGCAGATCTGCACTGTTTTGATCACTGCAGGAACTATAGAAGTCCAAATGACTTCAAACCGGTTGCAAACTCTTGACGTTGAAGTCTTCTTTCCGGCAAATCAAGTTTCGCTCCATTCCGATGTTGGGATAGAAAGTTACGGCCTTTGCACTGAAAGGTGTTCGTGCAGATCCGAATTTGTCTTCATCAATATTGAAGCAATTCTTCGCGGTGTTAAATCCCGCACGAAGGTATAACCTACTAACCCCTAGATCTATCATAATGCATACATATGAGATATGTCAATCATTTCGATAGATGACTATAGGGGTTCGATTCGTATTTGTTTTATCATTTACGTATATGATTAATATGAATGAAAATTTTAAAATGTATCGCACACCGAAACGATCCTTGGGATCAACTCCACCTTCCGCTGCGCCTCCGATATCATTCCAACAAATGGTATCAGAGCCATTTTGGTGTGCGATTCATGAAAAAAAATTTCATGGAACGAATCGTATGTGCATTTGATGAACGAATGCGTCACCGGGGTTTGCGTAGATCATATATTCATATATGTCGCATGTTATGCATAGTGTGTTTTGCAGGGCACCGCTATAGTGTGATTGTTTGCTTTCGGGGGTCGGACCCCGAAATATAATTGCATGGTATTTCGATTGTTTTTGTGATGGATGAATGTAAGGCCTAATGGGACAAGCGCGTGGAGGTTGACCACGGCTTGGTTTTTCCCGGCCCTTATTTCTATTCTTGTCTTTATTCTTCTACCTAGGAAAATGTGTACGAACGAGCAATTGCTCGGAGCATACTAGTATTTTCAGTTACAGGTTGAAGTCTTGGAGGACAAGGATAGATCAGAGATTCATCACTGGAGGACCGAGCGCGGTGGCCCAAAGTAAGGAATATTTGGAAGATGTCATTGAAGAAATGTCAGAGCATTGCTAGTCAGGTTCAGGGGTCGGATCCTGAACTTGATATCAATGGATGTTTGTTTTTTCTTTGGTTGGATATTTCTTTAAACCCGGTGAAAGAATATAATCTGATGCAGTATATGTTAGATTGTGGGATACCCTTTCCCCACTATTTGTGGGATGCCTTTTCCCCACTTGGTCCATGCGACCATTAGGTTAGATCTCCATTTATTGACACCCGTAGTCTAATTGGTGTTTGATGGTAGTTGGATCCCATAACACTCGGTTATGCCACCGTTAGGTAGAGGTCCGACGGAGGTTGTCGGATGTCCCTAATTGGTTTGACATCGAAACCAATAGTGATGTGGTGATCATCTACGACATCAGACATCAAGTTACATATGAGGAGTCATACTAATGGGAGACCTTTCCTAGTATGTCTAGACCATAGGCTAGGCTCTAGAGCATAAAGGGTAATGATCATTTTATTTAGTATCGAAGGCTTGGAGAGTACGTAATGTGATTCTCGGGAGAAAGGTGACAACTGAGTATCCACGGGATAGGGACTATGGTCCTTTCCAAGTCTATCTATACTTTATAAGAGGTCTTAACTCTAGTGGGAGCGCGGTATGACCAGGGTCTATGTCTAGGTTATCGCAACCTAGGAACTAAAATACTTGCATTAAAATAACCCTCACCATAATTAAGGGATGTGAAAGAGGACTCAGTGTGAGTGCCCCTGGCCTCCACGGCCAATTGCTGAATTTCTGGGTGATAGGGTATGACTCAACATCCCCCTCGGGTGAGAGTTATGTTCTGTCATGCCGGAGGCTTAGCAGTCTCCTTCGGGATATGGTGGTCACGATGCCAGGAGAGAAGGGCTTTTCCCGCCCTCGCAGGGGCCGCATGAACTCCCGTGTCATGATTGCCTAGGCTGGTGGGTAAGCATCCGAAGCACCCGTGAGGCTACCCGTTGCGTCGCATGGAGATCACAGGGGGCTGGCCAAAAGGTACCATGGTCCATTATAGTCCGGTTGTGGCAGATTTGGATTGGGTCGGAAAGATCCGATATGAGCGGAGGACGATACACACTGCCCCCTCGGGCGGGTGTATCCGAATCTGAGATCTCGCATACATGGTAAATTGTTCTATGGAAATGTCTTCGCTTTGAGGGTAGCGTTGGCATATGGATGTAATTAGCTTGTTTTAATAATATCCTTAAAATAAGTTTTAATACAATCTATATTCAACCATAGATTCCCTGTCCGCTATCCCATTAGAGAACTAGATAACGGGTACCGACTTCGTAGACCGGTAATGCCATCATGATCTTATATTTAGGGTTAGTAAACTACAATGGCTATAAATCTTAATGTCCCTAAACCATACCTATCGGGTCAAGATGCCACTGTGGTACAGGATAGGGCATATAACGACTAACGAGAGTCTGTAGAGATGTGCAAGTGCTATGTCATAGCATACTTGCAGACAACTCTTCAGAAGTAAGTCAGACATATGTCGGGTCCTCTGATGTAATGTTCTGTTACAGCATCAGATGTCTGAGGGGCGCAGTCAAATGACTCGCTATCTCACCATCAAGAAACTCGTCAGTACTAAGATGTTTGATGGAATACTGGTTTGGAAACACATTCTTGGGTTCCAGAGCAAACTGGTTTTCTTTGAAATAGTGCTAGATGTCGAGGTGATAGAGAACATCTGTCTTGCATCCTTATATGGAACCTTTGAAGGCTTTGTCAGAGACTTCAGCCTTTACAAGCTGGAGATGACAAATGCGGAACTTCTGGGAGCTATCCAGGTCACTAAGGATGGGATCAAGATTAAAGGTAATTCCTTTAGTGCGTAACTTAGGCTTTCTATGAAGTGCCTAAAAGTAAGAACTGATCAGAAACTAAAAACAATGACTGTATAGAATCAGGAGCGGACTCTTAAGTCTGGTGAAGCCTAGTGCGAAAGTGCTTCCGATATGGCAACAGAAGGGGCATTGGAAGATTGAACATATGGTCTCAGGGTGCTAGGACAGGTAAACATCAACTCTTGGTAGAGTCGAATTGCCATCTAGTAGCAGTGCTTCTGCTTCTTGAAATATGGACTTCGTGTCTATAGAGATTCAAGGAAAGTAGAAGGCTACTTATTGGTAAGGTGGTCCTAACATAGATACTGATACCATAACAACTGCAGAAGCTATTAATATGTTATCTTAGATTTTTCGATAGAAGGATTTTGATCCTTAGAGATTTAGTTATGTTTCCTCCAAGCTAAATAAAGGTTTTCAGTTCTAATCGATGGCTTTAGTGCATCTCTTAAACTGAATAGGTACCTTCATTGCTAAAGGAATAGTTCATAATAATCTCTTTGTATTAAAATCTAGTTCGAAAATAGATTACATGATAGCTGTAGTATATAATTCATATTCATCTTATTCCTTGGGATAACTTAATCCAATTGTGGCTCCTATGACTTAGATATATTGTCTCAGACATAATTCAAAGGTTAGTGAAGGCTGAGTTTCTAGATACAGACCCCTTGGAGACCCTTCCGACCTGCGAGTCTTGTTTGGAAGGCAAAATAACTAAAAAGGGCCACTGAGGTATTGGATTTTGCCCATTCTGACGTATGTGGTTCCAAGAGCATCCAGATGGATGATATCCATTGGATGAGTTCCATAGGTACCTGATGGGGCATGGGATGATATCCCAGTTAATTGCTCCAGGGACACCATGCCAGAATGGAATATCCAAGCGAAGGAATCAGACCTTGTTGGACATGGTCTAAAGAATGATGAGTTTTGCCAAGTTTACTACCCACCTTCTATGGGTTACACCTTGAGACACAGTAGAGTATATCTTGAATAATATCTCATCTAATCAGTGCCTCATACCCCTGAAAAGATGTGGTCTGAGCGAAAGCCTATACTATGGCATTTTAGTATATGGGGATGTCCTGCATATGCGCAGAAGGACAAGAGGGATAAGATGGAGACTAAGTTCAAGGTGTATCTGTTTATAGGTTATCCTAGAAAAATATAAGGTGGACTATCCATGATCCTGAGGAATAGAAGGTTATCGTTTCTACGAATGCCATTTACCTAGAGCGGGATTCTATTATAGACCATATGTTCACTAGTAAGGTAGTTCTGGGTAAATTACTGGATACTAGTGGAGAGCGCATGATCGGAAACGTAGTGGTAATAGATGATGCAGACACTAGTATACCAGAAACTGTAGAAATAATTTGCTTTGTACCACAACCATCTTGTCGCAGTGGGAGCACCATTAGAGCTCTTGAAAGATTTTGTGGACAAACTTTGTGAATTAGTCCATAAATTCAAGAGGATGGCCCCTTGAGCTACGACGAAGTAGTAAAATTTTTTGACAGAACTGTCTAACAGAAAGTCAAGGAGACAAAGCTTGCATCAGTGTTCAGTGATACTCTTTTGTACCAGGGTTCATCATAGCTTTATTAAAGCATATTTGGATTGGGTCAAAGTTAAAGACCCGTGTAAGCGGATCACTGTGCGCACCCTCCCTCGAGTGGGCGTATACTGAATCTAAGGCTTGCGCACCTAGCAACTTAGCCTATTGGGTAGAAGTTGGCAGAAGAGAGGATATATGATGCAGTTTCCAGGCTTAGGAGTTAGCAGGTCAGGAATACCTGGCTTACAGAATTGCAAAAGGTTCATTTATGGACTAAAGCAAGTATCCAGGAGAAACAATATCTATCTTGATCAAGTATGATCTATTCATACAGATTTGATCAAAATAAGTCAAGTGTGTACAAGAAGAGCGATGGAACTATAGGGGTGTACCTAGTACTTTACATAGATGATGTTCTACTGATTGAAAATAAAGTAGGAACGTTGCCTAAGTTAAATGTCTGTTTATTATCTTAATTCGACTGAAAGACCTTCGTGAGGCGAGTTATGTTCTGGAGATCATGGTAACTCGAGATCATCAGAACAAGATTCTTACGCTATCACAGGCTATGCATAGAGATATGGTTCTAGCCAGAATCAATATACAAGACTCCAAAAGGGGTTTCTTGCTAAAGCTTGAAACTGTCGAATGATATAAATCATTTGACACCTAAGGAGATGACAGAAATACAGAAGGTGCCCTATGCTTATGCAAAGGGTAGTCGTATGCCATGAATGTATAAGATGCTAGTTATCTGTTGCGCAGCAGGAATGGAGGGTCGGTTTTAGTCGAATCCGGGTCCAGTTAGCTGGACTGATGTGAAGAGTATACTCGATATCCTCGTCAAACAAGGACTACGAGTTAGTTTACACTTCACAAGACTTGACGCCGATTGGATGCACAAGATCTGATTTAGCATCAGATGTGTAATCTAGAGAATCGACTTCAGGTATAGTTTTTCACCTTGGGATGAGAAGCGGTTAGTTAGCAGAGTGTGAAGCTATAATGCATCACGGGCTCTACTACAGAAGCCTAAGCACATTGTAGTGTGCGTGACAAGAAAATAGGTGGTATGGCTCGGTAAGTTTATAGTAAACTTGGAAAGCATACCAGAGGCTCAGTTTTTTGTTGTAATAACAAAAGAGCGGTAGCAAGAGCCTAGGCACCACCATAAAGGGGAAACATATCAAATACAAATTCTACTTGATCTGGTAGTTTTAGGAGGAAAGGCAAGTGGCGGTAATCGAGTTAGCATCTACAGATAATGTTGCAGATTCCTTTAGGGAATTCCTGCAAAGGCTTTTGGGCAGCATGTAGAAGCTATAGAGCTCATGACCGTTTTTCCTCGCTAGACTAAGTGGGAGATTGTTAGGTTTGATGTGGTCTACAGCTCGTAAAACCCTAGGTTTGGCTGTATATGGTTGATAGTTTATTTAGGATTGTATAAAGGTACGTATTATTATACGTGTTCTATTTAAAGAACTTAAGGAGCCATGGCTATATAATAGTCCATCTGAGTGGGAGACTCAGTGGATCGGTCCTATGAGCCTAAATCGTTCACAGCTCTGATTTGGGTTGGTCGCCCTATCAGGATAAGCTGTTGGAATGACAGAGCATGAGAATCTCCATAATGGTCATTACCAGGCACAATGTATGTGGCCGAACAGAACCAACACGGTGCACAGATCGGTGAGCAGACACCGGTGCACATAGCTGTGTTTCTGCTTAGGGTAATCGGTCCTAAACCCTGAGGAACCGTGACCGGTGGACTAACCAGTTGCGTGTAACTTTGGTTCACCAACGTGTGAGGGATCTAACCTCGACCCAATACCACGGTGCGCTGGGTTACCGGGCTGACGTTGCATCGGTACGCCACTCTTGCAGGCCATCCACATCCTTATCGGTAGGTGCGTTCCTTGGTATGACATACACCGTACTAAACCCAGGCCTAGTGGTCAGCAGTTGAGCTGTTGACCGGATCCGGTTGCTTGGCCAAAGCAATCGGAGGTGCGATGTGATAGTCAACCTGGAAGGAACCTAGTCATATGGTCACTCGAGTCTGACGGTGCTCTCCACCGCTCGAGTTGACTCATGGCACCAAATGGAGGGACATTGTATTACCAATACTAAGCGGAGAACAGGGGTATGCGAGAGAGCTTAATAAGTCTGGGAGAATTGGAGGTGCAGCCTGCGTCGCACTCTGGGTGGCCACGCAGGTTAATCGGGACCCAGAGGATTGACAGGGACACTCGGGTAGTGTGTCGATCGGGTTCGGTTGGAAGCCATGAATCCTAGTCCCTGAAGGTTCCACCCTATCCACGATCATTACGGATCAATACTTTTTCCTTGTCTCACAGCATATTATGAGTTGAAGAAATAATGTCTAATCGTCCTGTGTTCCGTGAGTGCATCGTACTGGAGCATGGTGGTAGCACAGGACTAAGTGTGTTCACTAGGGGGCAACCCCAGAGTAGTGTAGAGACATACGATGTTGCCATTATACCATGAGGAGTCCATTCCGTGTGTGCGTGTTGCACTAGAACGCAGAATGCGAGTTTAGTAATTTTTACTATAGGGCACCCCACCTTTTACTAAGGGCACCCTAGTAAATAGTAAAAATACTATTCATCATCCCATGGTGTATTGACTTGTTGCTGATGCCGATGAGGTGCCCTAACTGTTAGGGTGCATTATCGTGCACGTAGATGGGCCATACATTGTCCCGCATGAGGTGAACGACCACTAGATGCATGGGGGCATTTTGGTCATTTCAAAATGTCCCGCATGCCCTAGTGGCCGCCATCCTCACTAGGGCTAGCATGCATGGCCATCAAACTTATAATTAAGGGATTAATTCAGATTTGAATGATTTTGAATCATCTCCTTAATTGCAACAATTCTAATATGGCAACTAGTAATAAAAAGGGGCATTGAATTTGAGAGTAATGAGGGAGAGAGAGAGAGGAACGGTTTCAAATGACAAGAGAGAGTGAGGGGCACGAATTTCAGATCTGAAATGGTGCATCCTTCTCATATTTCCGATGAAGAACCAAAGCCCCTTCGCTTATGGTTCAGATTTTTGTAATCTCTCTCTCTCGGGTTCATCTCTTCTCTCTCCCTCATCTTCTTCTCCAAGTGTGTGTGTGAGATTGATGGAGATTGCTTATACTCTGAGGCACTCAGAGATTAGAGTGCAAGGATCCGGGATGATATGTGAGATCGGGTGAATCCGAAGAGATTCATTTCTCTCTTGCATGAGGATCCGGCTCGAGATTGCTGCCCAGATTTTACGGGCAGATCTACACTATTTTGATCACTGCAGGAGCCATAGAAGTCCAAATGACTTCAAACTGGTTGCAAACTCTTGGCGTTGAAGTCTTCTTTCCGGAAAATCAAGTTTCGCTTCATTCCGATGTCGGGATAGAAAGTTACGGCCTTTGCACTGAAAGGTGTTCGTGCAGATCCGAATTTGTCTTCATCAATATTGAAGCAATTCTTCGCGGTGTTAAATCCCGCACGAAGGTGTAACCTACTAACCCCTAGATCTATCATAATGCATACATATGAGATATGTCAATCATTTCGATAGATGACTATAGGGGTTCGATTCGTATTTGTTTTATCATTTACGCATATGATTAATATGAATGAAAATTTTAAAATGTACCGCACACCGAAACGATCCTCGGGATCAACTCCACCTTCCGCTGCGCCTCCGATATCATTCCAACAGCTTAGTGCACTGGTGTCTGCTCACCGATCTGTGCACCGTGTTGGTTTCGTTCGGCCACAGACACTGTGCCTGATAATGACCGTAGTGGAGACACTCACACTCTGTCATCCCAACAGCTTATCCTGATAGAACGACCAACCCTAATCAGAGCTGCAAACATATTTAGGTTACATGGGACCAGTCCCTCGAGTCTCCCACTCAAGTGGATTACCATATAGCCATATCTCTCTGTTCTGTAATCAGAACACGTACTAAGGTATGTACCAAGATGCATTCCTACGCTATCAACCATTCATAGCTTAACTATAGGTTTTTATGAGCTGTAGACCTCACCAATTCTAACAGACACTACTCTTCTCTTCCCTGCCATTGACCCCGCTCTCTTCCACCACTGAACTTGGCTCTTTGCTTAACCGGTTTCATGGTGGGATTACGGGTCAGAACAGCCCAACTCACTGATTTTATTAGTGGCATGACCCTTATGGAAATCCCACAACCGGGCTTTATTTAATTTTCAGGTGAAGCTTCCTCTTGTCACCTGGTGGCAAGCTTGCTCGGTCGTTTTTAAGTTCTATCAGACTACAATGTGCCTCCCCCTACAGGTATGTGCTTTGGTGCAGACCCAGACACCTTTTTCTATTCACTGGAAGCCGCCAAACACCAGTTTTCTCAAGCTTAACTCCGATGGCTCTTATGACCTACGATGACTCCGCGGAGGGGCAGGGGTGGTGCTCAGGGATCATCGAGGCATGGTGCTGGCTACATATTCTGTCGATTTCTATTGCTCCTTTGTGTTTGAAGTCGAAATGCGAGCTCTTTGGACCTGTCTTCGATTGGTCAGACACAAATGGCCTTCGACATCGCTTCTCATTAAAGGAGACTCGCAAGCGGTGCTGGCGAGCTTTGTCTCCTCCCAGTCAGCAGAGGCAATTGTTCAGGATTGTCGCTTCCTCCATCGGGACATCAGGGTCCGTGGACTCTCACATGTGTTTCGAAAGGGGAATACGATTGCAGATTGGATAGCTGGAAGGGAAGGAGTCTGTTTGGCCACCGTCAATGATCTACCTCGAGACCTTAAGTATCTGATTTTGTCGGATGCCTCTGGAGACACACTGGTGTGAGGCTGCTAGTGCCATTGGTTTGGTTTTAAGGGCCTGTTAGTGTAATTTGAAAACCAAAAAAAAAAATTTGTTGTTTGATAGTTAACCGTCAAACATCGGAGGTAAAACGCAAGTGCATATGGGTGAAGTCTTCTATCTAGATACGACCGACCTTTTTGTTTTCCCCTATAAAGAGGCGCCGCTCGAGGGTTTTGTTTTTTTTCCTCTCGGTTCTCCATCCGCAGCAGAGAGAGAGAGAGAGAGAGAGAGAGAGAGAGAGAGAGAGAGAGAGAGAGAGAGAGAGAGAGAGAGAGAGAGAGAGAGCGAGAGATCTCATGAGGGTGCATATCTGCAGCGGAGGAGTAGGAGTCAGCAGTGAGCGGCTCCCATTTTCGTCCCTTGAGCATGAGCGCCGGCCATTCAGTAAAATTATTGAGCAATGATATTCACATGGGTGGCACTACATCACCAATTCAAATCTATTAATTTTTTTTATCATAATTTATTTAGTTTTGAATGTTGGTTTGATCCCACTCCACCAACTCACCGAACCCTACTGCACGTTTTCACGTAAAAAATATATTTTGATGTAACTTTTGACCCCCACTGATATAAATTCTTGGAGCCGCCATTAGTTAATCAACCCATAGCGTTTGTCACAAATGCTCTACCCGAATGCCGGCTGTGATTGGGGTACGTCACTATGGATTGTGTTATCTCAACGTGACACATAGTATTTTCAAGAATGGAGCCCTGGTCCCTACCACCACGTCTATTTTTCTGAGAACCCCTCCGAAAAGGGAGGGAGGGTTAGGCAGTTTCCAACGAGTTATAATAATAAATGAAGAAATGGTCATGTTACAAAAGGTAATAGCCTCAACACTAAACATCTCTGCTCGTGGTATAATTAAAAGCTTGAATATTGAGGTCACCGATCTACACAACTCATCTACCCCCATAGTCTTGCCATTGAAAATGCGGTTGTTCCTCTCCAACCAGAGAACCCAAATAATTCTCATTGCAAGAATATCCCATGGTGGGTGGATCTCCTTGCGAATTCGCCTCCTTTGCCATGAACTCCACATAGCCTTTAGACTTCTTGGATGTAAAGTGATATCACACTTTGCCTCGAAGTGGTCCACACTTGCCTTGTAAAAGGACAACCGAGCATCAAATGGGAAGCATTCTCCTTTTCAGTATTACAAAAGGTACATAGTGACTCCATCACTTGTGGGTTCTCTACTTCAAGAGGTTCGCCCTGGTGAGAATCTTATTCCTAGCCACCAATAGAGAGAAGATCTGGATTTTCACTGGAGCCTTCGTCTTGCAAATAGCCCTCGATGGTCGGAAGCATTGTGTTGGGGGAAGAAGCTGGTTATAAAAAGATCTCACCAAAAAGACTCCTGAGGCCGTCCAGCGCCATCAAATTCCATCTGCAACTGGGCGAAAAGCTTGCCTCCGACAGTAGTATTGTCAAGTCCCTGAGCTCCTTGTGATCGCCCAGAGGTAGAGGTGAGAGCAGTATCACCCGCCACATAGGTCATACTTGACTGAACTTGGCCTGGGAGCGGGCGGACGCCCCTGTTGCCGGGCCAGAGCGAAGAGAGATGGAAAGAGACGCCTCAGTGGTATTTTCCTGAGCCAAGTATCCTTCCAGAATCTGATGTTACGCCCACTCCCAACATGAAAATGCACCCTTCCTAGGAGAGACTTTAGGTCAGATTTGTTAAAATGTTTGTCCATGGATATTGATGACATGGCTCATGGCTCTATTTGTCCATCTCTGTTCCCCTCTGGCCATGAAGAGCTGATCCGATCGAGGGAGATCACAGAGACGATGTTACCGCCGGTTCTCGTAGGTCTTTATGATCTCTCTGCCCTTGCTCTTCTCTTGCTCTTCCCTCTCCTTGTACTTGTAATCTGGAGGAGGGGTCTCTCACCCGAGAGCTTTTGCCACTGACTCCCTTTGTCCCCGCTGAGGTTTTCCATCATCGAGAACCTCCATCAGATGGGCCCACTACCCCATCACTCGCTCCACACCCTCTCCAAAGAATATGACAGACTCATGCTTCTCTATAAGGCCGAGTCTCGACCCTCATGGCCTCGTCCGCATACGAGGCCCGCGAGGTCATGAAGACTCATGATCTCGTCTTTGCTAGCAGGCCTCTTTTGTAGATGAGTCAGGTCCTGCTCTACGAAGGTGTTGACATGGGTTTTGCACCCTATGGTCAGCACATGAGGTAAGTGAGGAAGCTCTGTGTCGTCAACCTCTTCAGCGAAAGAATGGTGGAGTCCTTTCAGCTGATGGGCAAGGAGGTGGTGGACTTCACGATCCAAAATGTCTACTCACATGTTGGTGCAGTTGTGGATATGAGCGAGATACTGTACTTCTTCGCCAACAACATCCTTTGTAGGGTTGTTCCTGCAAAGTTATAGAGATGTTGAAGAAGTAGGACCACCTACCATCTACTGGGAAGACAGGTTGTATATATTAAGGTGGTGGTGGGGCTTGCTTGTGAGG
Source organism: Chamaelirium japonicum (assembly GCA_947650365.1). Taxonomy (NCBI): domain Eukaryota; kingdom Viridiplantae; phylum Streptophyta; class Magnoliopsida; order Liliales; family Melanthiaceae; genus Chamaelirium; species Chamaelirium japonicum. The sequence goes on along the minus strand of OX393551.1, from coordinate 19,625,253 downwards.
TTTTGAGGTTTTGGTTTCGAGGAAACGGAAGGGAAGTCCAGGAGATTATAAATAATTTTTTTATGACCCGGCCAGGTGATCAGAAGAGAACAGGGTGCTAGAGCTTGGGCTCAAAGTGGTCCGAAGATCAAAACGGGGAATGCTTTAAAACTCCTATATTTATAGGTCAAATTACAGAAACCTCCCCCGAACTATACACCTCATTTCATATTGGTCCCTCAACTATTTTTTTGAACAATTTGATCCCTGAAATATGCTCCGTTTGTATTTAGCCCTTCCATCTACTTTTATTCCGAAAATACCCTTGTCTTGGCAAGCATAAATTAAATATTTTAAAACAATTTTGTGCATTATTGAAAACTGATAAGGGTATTCTCGGGATAAAAAGTTGGCAAAGAGGCTTAAATGCAGACAAAGCATAGTTCGGGGATCAAATTGATCAAAAACAACATTGAGGGACCAATATAAAACAAGGTGTATAGTTCAGAGGAGGTTTTTATAATTTGCCCTTTCTTAAATTCCGCGACCACGACATCAACAGCCAGTATTCACACACGAAAACAAGGTAATAACAGTTTTGAAACATACCGAGAGTCGAACATAAAACCTCTCCAACCAGGGACAGAACTATGTATGGGGCCATGGCCCCCCATCAATTATTTTTGTAAAATTTTATATAGTAAAAGTAATGAATATTAGTATAGAATTTTTTTTAGTCAATTTACTTTTTAGCCGATTTAAGTTTTCAGTCAATTTACTTTTCTGCTTTGATGAGTCTCGAGCATCAGATCAATGGGCTGATTATGGACCATCCGATTGCGATCAAACAGCTCCAAAGCTCTTGTGGATGGACATGCCCGTGTCTGTGTTTGATTTGCTGAGCCAAATCCACTGAGAAATGCTGCTGAGCTGTTTGCTGAGTTTGGATGGGGTCCACATACAGACCCATCACTGAAGAGTCTGCAGGAGTTTAATTCTAAAGGACCCTCACGAAGTAGGGTGGCAATGGGTCGTGTCGGGTCGGGTTCTTGTCGGTTCTAGTTTCGGGTTGTGTCCAAAACCCCTAGACCCGGACCCGACCTGTTTAAGTAATCGTGTCTAGATCCTAAACCTGTACCCGGTCCGTTTATAAACGGATAGACCCGATAAGACCCGTTAGACCCGTTTACCACACGGGTTTATTCAGTTGACCCGATCCGACTTGACCCAACCTAACCCGATAGACCCACAGATACTATATATTACAGTATCGGATTACGGGTAGACCCGATCCGACACAACCCGTTGAATATTATACGGGTCTTCTGGGTCTACTGTGTCCAGACCCGACTCGTTGATTAAACGGGTATATCGTATCGACCCATGTACAACTCGAACCCGTTTAGCCTTGACTCAGACCCGCTAACTTCGTATCGGGTCGTGTCAGGTCTGCCGTGTCGGGTCCGAAATTGCCAGCCTTATCACCAAGTATGGTGGGCCAAGGCAGTTGGTGGGTGGGTTGCTGAGTTGGCCGTGCATAACCTTACTATCGCACATTAAAAGTATTGAGCAATGTTATTCACATGGGCGGCCCATCTCGCATCACAGCCACACTCTTGGCCCATCTCCGTTTCCCTCTAGCCATAAAGGGCTTATCCATTCGAGAGAGATCTTAGGTGCAGTGCAATTCACACAGACGATGTTACCACCTGTTCTCGTAGGTTTCTATGAGCTCTCTGCCCTTTCTCTTCTCTTGCTTTTCCCTCTTCTTATACTTGCAATCTGGAGAAGGGGTCTTTCACACGAGAGCCGCAGCCGGCGGCTCCCTCCATCCCCGCCGAGGCTTCCTATTATTGGGAACCTCCACCAGATGGGCGCATTGCCCCATCGCTCCCTCCACGTCCTCTCCAACCAGTACGGCAACCTCATGCTTCTCTACCTAGGCCGGGTCCCGACTCTCGTGGCCTCATCCGCAGACGAGGCCCGCGAGATCTTGAAGACTCATGATCTCGTCTTTGCTAGCAGGCCTCGGATGAAGATGAGTCAGGTCCTGCTCTACGGAGGCGTTGACATGGGTTTCGCACCCTATGGCGAGCACTGGAGGCAAGTCAGGAAGCTCTGTGTCGTCAACCTCTTTAGTGGAAGAATGGTGGAGTCCTTTCGGTTGATGCGCGAGGAGGAGGTGGACTTCACGATCCAGAAGGTCTCCTCAAATGTTGGTGCAGTGGTGGATATGAGCGAGATATTGTACTTTTTCGCCAACAACATACTTTGTAGGGTTGTTTCTGGAAAGTTCCAGATTGGGGAAAAAGACCGGAACGACATGTTCCGCGAGCTGATAGAGGAGAACCGTGCACTCTTTGGAGCGTTTTATGTTGGGGACTACCTCCCGGGCTTGGCATGGATGGACGTTTTCTTCGGATTGGAAGCGAGAGCTAAGAGGGTTGCTAAAAGGTGGGATGATATGCTTGAGCAAATAATCAGGGAGCATGCCAATCGATCCGGGGGTGATAAGCCTGAGAACATCGATTTCATCGATGTCATGCTCTCTCTTCAGAAGGACCCTAACATGGATTTTGTCTTGACCAAAGAGCACATCAAAGCACTCTCGATGGTAATCTCCCTCAATAATCAAATCTTTCTCTTTATTTATTTTTTCTAACTTTTGAATATAAAAATCAATCTGACACAGAGCACTCCACTCCTTCACTCAAATTTGAGTAAAAACTCAATTTGGTATGAGATTGAGTAATGGCAGGAGCTGATTTTGGAGCTTTAACTCAGACTTGAGTAAATACTCAATGTTGGATGGTAAGGTTATAAATAGGAAGGTCCTTTGAGATGGCCGTTGAGAATTTGATATGGGATTTGAGTCTCCCCTGATTTGGAAAAAAATATGAATAAACTAAGTTTGGTATAAGCCCGAGTAAAAGAATGGCGTGGTATTTTAGGCCTTTTTACTCAGATTTAAATCTGGGTCATGATTTGAGTAAGGGCCAGAAGTAATCCCGATTTTGACACCGTCATTTCTTATTGATTAGCATCCTGATGAGAGGGTCTCCAACTGAGGAAAATTTTCAGCACATCCTACGTACGCTGCAACTGTGGGGCCCACTGCAATTCAAGAGACATGGGGTAGCAGGCCGCAGCACATAGAGTGTGCTGATAGGCTCTGGGCAAAGGTTGTAGTGTACGCAGGATGTGCTGAAAATTTTTCCCTCCAACTGATAGCTCAGTTGGTAAGAGATATGCAACCCCATGGCCTTGGTCAAGGGTTTGAGCAAGTGCTACGACATAGTGCCAGGCCTCCCCTGGGTGTGATTCAGTAACTGAAGTCAATCCGGTTGAAGTGAAACACAGCCTTGGTGATATTAAAAAGCTACATCACACTTGTATATTATTTTTTACAGGACATGTTCGCTGCGGGAACCCACACATCATACATAGTCTTGGAAAGGGCAATGGCTGAGCTTGTTCGAAACCCGGAATCGATGAAGAAGCTACAAAATGAGGTGAGAGGCATAGCCGGTGGTAAATCCAAGGTCGAGGAGAAAGATTTACGTGAGATGGGCTACTTGAAAGCCGTGATAAAAGAGGTCTTGCGGTTGCACCCTCCAGCTCCATTGTCACTCCCACGAGAGTCTATGGAGGATTGCGAGATCGGATTCTATAAAGTTCCAAAGAACGCAAGGGTTATTATCAATCTTTGGGCGATCGGCCGAGACCCTAGGTTTTGGGAAGCACCAGAGGAGTTTCGTCCTGAGAGGTTCACCGCTAGTCCAGTGGATTTTAAAGGGATTGACTTCCAATTCATCCCATTTGGGGCGGGGCGGAGGATTTGCCCTGGTATGAAGTTTGCAGTTTCGACCATAGAACTTGCGCTGGCGAACCTTATGCATCGGTTCGATTGGGAGTTGCCCGACGGCCTGACGACAGAGACTTTGGACATGGATGAGGCTCCAGGATTAACCACTCGTAGAAAGCGTGGACTTCACCTTGTTGCAAAACCTTATTCTTATATTTCAACTTAAGGTGATATCTGATTAATGCACTATCAGTCTACCTCTATGTATGTACCTCTATTCCAATTATCTGTATTGGAGAGCAAGGGAAGCTATCTATTATAAAAGTAAATTTTATAATAATGGTTGAAGGCTCCATTACTTGGATTTTTTATAATTAATACATTTATTAAGACTCCAAAATTGACGTGTATATCAATTTCCCTTATGGTATCCCCTCCCCCCTCCCCCCTCCCCTTCACCTCCTCATTCTCATCCTCACCAGAACTGTCGTCTTCAACCCTCCTCCTTTCCTCTCGTTGAAGTTGTCGTCATCTCCCCTTCTCCTCCTTCTCCTTCCCCATCGCTGGAGTCGTCGCCTTCATCACCTCCCCTTCACCTCCTCCTCCGTCCTCTTCCTGTCCATCGTCACCCTCCTTTTCCATCGCCGCCATCACCGAAGGAAGGAGGAGGCAGGGAAGGTGATGTCAGCTCATGCAATGAAAAAGGAGGAGGAATGGCTCCGATGAGGAGGAAGTGAAGGGGAGGTGGTGGTGACACCAACATTAGAGAATGAGGAACGAGATTTTTAATATTTTAATGGTGGTGGCTGGTGGTGGGCTGGTAGTGGGTCGCTGGTGGAGGGCGACGGTGGCAGGTAATGGTCGACGGGGTGACTACGTTCAGCGGCGATCGGTGGCAAGGCGGGGGATAGTACGTGGCATGCGAGGTAGTGACGGCTGATGGTTGTGGCACCCCCTAGGGTTCATCCCATGGCCCATAGTCCCACCAATCGAGAGATGTTAGTATTCCTTAGTTGATTCATGTGGAGTTATCTCACAGGGTTGTTCAAATAGCATTACCCAAAAAGAGATGCTATATCCTTCCAAAAAAATTGGGGGAGTTAGTGATAGGCCCCTAACAATAAATCGGTTTAGTATAAAGGACAGATATTAAGATGGATTTGCCCTAGGCCCCTTCCGAAAAAGATGCTTTTAAAGCAAGTCCATTTGTTGACTTTTCCCCCATTTAAATGACAAAAATATCTCTTACACTTTTCGAGGAAACAAAAGAGAAGTTGAGGAGATTATAAATAATTTTATATGGTCCGGCTAGGTGGTCAGATGAGGACAGGGTGCTAGAGCTTGGGCTCAAAGAGGTCCAAAGATCAAAGGGGGGAATGCTTCAAAACTGCTATATTTATTAAATTCCGCAACCATGACATCTGTTGATAGGATTCACACACGCAAACAAGGTAATAACGGCGTTGAGGAAAGTTGGTTCCATGGTGTTCATACCGAGAGTCGAACATAGAACCTCTCCAACCAAGGACGGAACTATGTATGGGCAAACTACTCACTCAGCTTTGTCACTTTATTCTACGTAAGCTTTGGTGAGCCACTATGGCTGGTAATGGGCCGGGTTCAGGTCGGGGCACCCTGTGCCCAGGCCCGGCCTAAACTTATGAGTATGTGCCGATACCTGGCACGGGCCCAAATTAAAATTTTTGGGCTTGGCCCAAACCCAGCCCAAAATGTTTTTACGAAGCCCAAACCCAAACCCAACCCAAATTAAGCCCGCATTTCTAGCGTGGTATATGCCTAAATTTTTCTTTCCCCTCTTGATCATAAAATAAAAGTAGAAAATAACACTAAGTATGATATACATTAAAATGATATATGTGAAATAATGGTCCTATAGTCTGAGGCATTGATGTGGGCTCTTTTAAATCTATATTTTTATTGTCCATACCCGGCCAATGACTGCTGACCCACTGATATACATTTTTTGAGCGTTTGTCCAAAATGACGGCTGTGATGGGGGCCCATCATTATGGACAATGTTATCTCAACGGACAAATAGTATCTTCAAAAGTTTGTCAATGTGCTTGTCCATGGAGATTGATGACAAGGCCCACCATGGCTATGTTTGCCCATCTCTCTTCCCCTCAGGCTACAAAGGGCTGATCAGAGTAGGAGAGATCACGGAGACGATGTTACCGCCGGTTCTCGTAGGTCTCTATGAGCTCTCTGCCCCTTTTCTACTCTTGCTCTTCCCTCTCCTTCTACTTGTTATCTGGAGGTGGGGTCTCTCACCCAAGAGCCGCCGCCAGCGGCTCCCTCCATCCCCGCCGAGGCTTCCCATCATCGGAAACCTCCACCAGATGGGCCCACTGCCCCATCGCTCTCTCCACGCTCTCTCCAAGGAATACGGCAACCTCATGCTTCTCTATCTGGGCCGGGTCCCAACCCTTGTGGGCTCGTCCGCGGACGAGGCCCGAGAGATCATGAAGACTCATGATCTCGTCTTTGCTAGCAGGCCTCTGCTGAAGATGAGCCAGGTTCTGCACTACGGAGGCGTCGACATGGGTTTCGCACCCTATAGTGAGCATTGGAGGCAAGTGAGGAAGCTATGTGTCGTCAACCTCTTCAGCGGAAGGATGGTGGAGTCCTTTCGGGTGCTACGCGAGGAGGAGGTGGACTTCACGATCCAGAAGGTCTCCTCACATGTTGGTGCAGTGGTGGATATGAGCGAGATATTGTACTTCTTTGCCAACAACATAGTTTGTAGGGTTGTTTCTGGAAAGTTCCAGATTGGGGAAGAAGGCCGGAATGACATGTTCCGTGAGCTGACAGAGGAGACCAGTACACTCTTGGGAGCGTTTTATGTTGGGGACTACCTCCCGGGCTTGGCATGGATGGACGTTTTCTTCGGCTTGGGCACGAGAGCTAAGAGGGTCGCCAAGAAGTGGGATGATATGCTTGAGCAAGTAATCAGGGATCACGCCAATCGATCCGGCGGTGATCAGCCCGAGAACACCGATTTCATTGATGTCATGCTCTCTCTTCAGAAGGACCCTAACATGGATTTTGTCTTGACCAAAGAGCACATCAAAGCACTCTCGATGGTAATCTCCCTCAATAATCAAATCTTTCTCTTTATTTTTTTTTTCTAACTTTTGAATAAAAAAACTCAATCAGATATAGAGCACTGCAATCCTTCACTCAAATTTGGGTAAAAACTCAATTTGGTATGAGTTTGAGTAAAGGCAGGAGCTGATTCTGAAGCTTTTACTCGAACTTTAGTAAACACTCAATGTTGGATGGTAAGGTTTTAAATAGGAAGGCCCTTTGAGATGACCGTTGAGAACTTGGTATGGGATTTGGGTCTCCCACGATTTGGGAAAAAAAATTTGAGTAAACTAAGTCTGGTATATGTTTGAGTAGAGGAATGGCACGGTCATTTAGTCCTTTTTACTCTGATTTAAAACTGGGTCATGATTTGAGTAAGGGCTAGAGGTAAACCTAACTTTGACACCATTCAATTCTTAATGATTAGCATCATGATGAGAGGGACTCCAACTGAGGAAAATTTTCAGCACATCCTATGTACACTACAACTACGGGGCCCACTGCAATTCTAGAGACATGGGGTAGCAGGCCCTAGCACGTACAGCGTGCTGATAGGCTCTAGGCAACGGTTGTAGTGTATGCGCAGGGTGTGCTGAAATTTTTTCCCTCCAACTCAGTTGGTAAGAGATATGCAACTCTTGACCTTGGTCAAGGGTTTGAGTAAGTGCTACGACATATTTTCTCCTGCTTTGTTGTGCCAGGCCAGCCCTAGGTGTGATTCACCCTCTTTATCTAGTAACTGAAGTCCATTCGGTTTAAGTGAAACACAGCCTTGGTGATATTAAAAAGCTACGTCACTCTAGTATTTTATTTTTTACAGGACATGTTCGCTGCAGGAACCAACACATCATACATAGTCTTGGAATGGGCAATGGCTGAGCTTGTTCAAAACCCGAAATCGATGAAGAAGCTACAAAATGAGGTGAGAGGGATAGCCGGTGGTAAATCCAAGGTCGGGGAGGAAGATTTACGCGAGATGGGCTACTTGAAGGCCGTGATAAAAGAGGTCTTGCGGTTGCACCCTCCAGCTCCATTGTCGCTCCCACAAGAGTCTATGGAGGATTGCGAGATCGGATTATATAAAGTTCCAAAGAACGCAAGGGTTATTATCAATCTTTGGGCGATCGGCCGAGACCCAAGGTTTTGGGAAGCACCGGAGGAGTTCCGTCCTGAGAGGTTCATCGCTAGTCCGGTGGATTTTAAAGGGATTGATTTTCAATTCATCCCATTTGGGGCGGGGCGGAGGATTTGCCCTGGTATGAAGTTTGCAGTTTCGACCACGGAACTTGCGTTGGCGAACCTTATGCATCGGTTCGATTGGGAGTTGCCCGATGGCCCGACGACAGCGAATCTGGACATGGATGAGGCTCCGGGATTAACCACTCGTAGAAAGCACAGACTTCACCTTGTTGCAAAACCTTATTCTTATATTTCAACTTAAGGTGATATCTGATTAATGCACTATCAGTCTATCTCTATGTCTATACCTCTATTTCAATTATCTGTATTGGAGAGCAAGAGAAGCTACCTATTATAAAAGTAAATTTTATAATAAGAGTTGGAGGTTTCATTGCTTGGATTTTTTATAATTAATACATTTATTAAGACTCCAAAATTGACTTGTATATCAATTTCCCTTATGGTATCCCCTCCCCCCTCCCCTTCACCTCCTCATTCTCGTCCTTACAGGAACTGTCATCGTCAACCCTCCTCCTTTCCCTCGTCGAAGCTATCGTCACCTCCCCTTCTCCTCCACCTTCCCCATCGCTGGAGTCGTCTCCTTCATCGCCTTCCCTTCACCTCCTCCTCTGTCCTCTTCCTGTCCATCGTCACCCTCCTTTTTCGTCGTTGTCATCATCGAAGGAAGGAGGAGGCAGGTAAGGTGACGACAGCTCATGCAATGAAAAAGGAGGAGGAATGGCTCTGACAAGCATCATTGGGGAAGGAGGAACGTGATTTTTAATATTTTAACGGTGGTGGCTGGTGGTGGGTGGCTGCCAGCAAGGCAGTGGTGGCTGGAAGTGGGTCGCTGGTGGCGGACGACGGTGGCGGGTAATGGTCGACGTGTTGATGGCGTTCAACGGTGGTCGGCGGCAAGGTGAGGGATAGAATGTGGCCGACGGGGCAGCGACGACAGATGGTTGTGGCACCCCCCTAAGGTTCATCCCATGGCCCGTAGTCCCACCAATCGAGAGATGTTAGCACTGCTTAGTCCATTCATGTGGAGTTATCCCATAGGGTTGTTCCCCAGTTTTTCAATTAGCATTATCCAAAAAGAGATGCTATATCCTTCCAAAAAAAATTGATGGACTTAGTGATAGGCCCCTCACAATAGATCGGTTTAGTGTAATGGACAGACAATAAGATGGATTTGCACTAGGTCCCTCGCGAAAAAGATGTTTTTATAGCAAGTCCCCCTATTAACTTTTCTCTCATTTAATGGCAAAGTACCTCTTAGACATTTCGAGGAAACGTAAGGAAAGTCGTGGAGATTATTAATAATTTTTTTATGGCCCAGCCAGGTGGTCAGAAGATAGCGTTTGTCCCCACCGAGGTTTTCCATCATCGGGAACCTCCACCAGATGGGCCCATTACCCCATCGTTCCCTCCACGCCCTCTCCAAGGAATACGGCAACCTTATGCTTCTCTATCTGGGCCAGGTCCCAACCCTCGTGGCCTCGTCCGCGAACGAGGCGCGAGATTATGAAAACTCATGATCTCGTCCTTGCTCGCAGGCCTCTGTTGAAGATGAGCCAGGTCTTGCTCTACGGAGGTGTCGACATGCCTTTCACCCCCTATGGTGAGTACTAGAGGCAAGTGAGGAAGCTCTGTGTCATCAAGCTCTTCAGCGGGAGAATGGTGGACTCCTTTCAGCTCTCGCACGAGGAGGAGGTGGACTTCACGATCCAAAAGGTTTCCTCACATGTTGGTGCAGTGGTGGATATAAGCGAGATGCTGTACTTCTTCGCCAACAACATCCTTTGTAGGGTTGTTTCTGGAAAGTTTCTTATTAGTGAGGAAGGCCGGAACAACATGTTCCGCGAGCTGGTAGAGGAGAACAATGCACCCTTAGGAAGGCATGGATGAACGTTTTCTTCGGCTTGGGCGCGAGAGCTAAGAGAGCCGCCAAGAGGTGGGATGATATGCTTGAGTAAGTAATCATGGAGCATGCCAATCTATCCGGGGACGATAGCCTCTAGGACACCGATTTCATTGATGTCTTGCTCTCTCTTCATAAGGATCCCATCATGGATTTCGATATGACTAAAGAGCACATCAAAGCACTCTTGATGGTAATCTTCCTTGATAAAGATTTATTTTCCATTTCAAATCTATTTCTTTTCTTTCTTTATTTTTATAGAATTAAAAAGTGATCTTACAGTATCTCCAGTCCTTACTTAAATTTTTATTCCAATCTGAGTAAATATATGAGTTAAAACTACATAGCACTCTAACCCTTTCACACAAATTTGAGTAAAATCTCAATTTGATTTGCGTTTGAGCAGGAATGGCAATGGGACTGGTTTGGAAATTGATTTTTATAATTTTTTAATAGATCGCCCCATTTACAATAGAAATTTAAAATCCGAACACGACCCATTGCCATCCCTACGTTTGAGTAGGGGCTGGAGCCAATTTTAAATCTTCTACTCATATTTGAGTAAAACTCAACATAGAATGATGATGTTGTAAATTGGAAGCATGCCCTTAATTGGAGATGACCGTTGAAATTTTGGTGTGGGATTTGAGCCTCCCCCAATTTGGTGAAAAATATGAGTAAAAGTCAATTTAGTATAACTCGAAGAAAAGGGTTGGAGTTTCTTTCGATGCCCTTTTTACTCATATTTAAATTGAGTTATGACATGAGACTTTTGAGTAAGGGATGGAGATGCCCTTAGTGCATGTTAATCCTATTTTTGTATGTGCTACTATATATTTTCACCTGTGGACTTGGTCAAGGGTTCGAGTAAGTAGGGGTGAACACGGTTTGATTTTGACTAGTTCTGGGATAAACTAGGAGCCGAACTGGTCCCAACAGTTCTCAAATATTTGGAATCGGCCGGAACCGGACTGTTTGGAGCATGGAACCAAACCGGACCAAATCGTACAAAACCGGTTCGGTTCGGTTCTCTGGTTCCACCAGTTTTCTATGCATCCGTAGAAGTTAGAATAGGTCCAATATTGGAGCAAATATAAATAAAAAAATATTTCAAAACCGAGGATACAACAAGCAATCTTAGAGCCAGATATAGGATATTGTTGTGGATATCAGTGTGGGAGAAATTTTCTACCTGTCTTGATCGGGAAACCCATCCCACAGCCTTGATGAATGGTTTGTATGCAATAGAGATGGAGATTAGGGAGTAGAGAGAGAGATGACACGAGGGGCTGTTGTCGAAATTTAATCTTACGACCTATGTCTCCGGGCGAGAGGTGACACCTGGTTTGCACTAAAATGAATGCGAAAGAGGGGGTGAGTGTTCTCTCGACATGCCGAGAGAAGGTTCTTACAATAAGGTTGCACGGTGCAACTAGAAAAGAACTAGAAGAAAGCTCTGTCTCTTGAATCCTCTCCTCTCTTCATCAATCATCCAACCCTTTTTCTGAATGCCATAGGGGTTCATTTATAGCTAAAGTCTGTGCTGATATGAGTAGTGATGAAGTCGCATCGGGCTTGGACCTTCACAAGGGTAGTTGTCTGGGCCTCCTAGATGGGCCCCTATTGGGCCGTTGTCCGGGCCCAATAAAGGGGGGGCTGGATTTGCAGGCCTTGTAGAGAAGGTCAATGGACCTGGGCTTGTCTACTTGAGCCGTTGCGTGGGCCCATGTGGGTCTGGTCCGGTCTGGTACAGTTTTTGCACCCACACTCAGTAGTGCTCTTTGCATAATGTCCCGACCCGCATCACCCATATTACCTGATCCGTGAATGCATTATGCATATATATGATCCAGTTCGGTTCGGATAACTGGCACCCTGAACTGGGAACCGAACCAGTCCCCTACGGTTCTTCACTTTGGGAACCAGAACCTAACCAATCATGCTAGAAACTGAACCAAACCATACAATACGGACCGGTTCGGTTCTCCGGTTCCATTGGTTTTCTGTGCACCCCAACTAGTAAGTGCTACGATATATTTCCTCATGCTCTGAAGTGTCAGGCCTCCCCTGAGTTGATTCTGGATCCTACGAAACATAACCTTGGTGATACTAAAAAGTTTCAACATTCTCATATATTATTTTTTACAGGACATGTTTGATGCAGGAACCGAGACAACGTACACAGTCTTGGAACAAGCAATGTCCGAGCTTGTTACAAACCCGAAATCGAAGCTAGTGGTAAATGCAAGGTTGGAGATGAAGATTTACATGAGATGAGCAACTTGAAAGCCGTGATAAAAGAGGTCTTGCGGTTGCACCCTCCAGCCCCATTGTCGCTCCCACGGGAATCGATGGAGGATTGTGAGATCGGAATCTATAAAGTTCCAAAGCACGCAAGGGTTATCATCAATGTTTGGGCGATCAGCCGGGACCCTAGGTTTTGGGAAGCACCAAAGGAGTTCCGGCCTGAGAGGTTCATCGGCTATCATGTGGATTTTAAAGGGATAGATTTCCGGTTCTTCCCATTCGGAGCGGGGCGGAGGATTTGCCCTGGTATGAAGTTTACGGTTACAACTACGGAGGTTGCGTTGGCAAACCTGATGCATCGGTTCGATTGGAAGTTACCTGACGGCCTGATGACAGAGAATCTGGACATGGATGAGGATCCCGGATTAAACACCTGTAGAAAGCACATAATTCACCTTGCTGCAAAACCTTATTCTTATGTTTCTTTTACAATTATATGCATTAGAGAGAAAGGGAAGTGATCTATTATAAAAGATATTTTTATAATAAGGGTTCAATTGGATTTTTTTAAGTGCATTTTTGTTGTCAATCTTTGTTTTCTGCGTGGTGAGAAAGTCCAATGGTTAGTTCCACATCGATAAAGGGGGCATCTATTGCCCGCTTTATATACCCTCTGTAGACCTCCTCTTACAACCCGGGTTTTGGAGTGTGAGGATATCTAACATGGTATCAGAGTTAGGCTCACCGTCTCCCTCCAGGTGTGACCCCTTCCGATTGTGCCTTGCTCCGCGTGCTCCGCTTGAGGGGGGGTGTTGAGAAAGTCCACCGCTTAGTCCCACATCAATAAAGGAGGCACCTATCACCCGCTTTATATACCCTTTGTGAACCTCCCCTTACAATCCGGGTTTTGGGGTGTGAGGGTATCTAACACTGTGTTTGCTTCAGCCCCAATCGTAGTGTGCCATTTTGTCCATGTAAAGGGGGCATAATGGGAATGGCAAGTCAAGTAGCAAGTCTTGTCCCAATATTCCCCTTTAAATTAATGGCTTGGAAGAGTGAGACTGGCAATGCGCCTTTATCCAGGGCCGGAATATTTCCGATAATATTCTGTTGGCCCAAGAAGCCCTCCATTCTATGGAGGTTGACACCTGCAATAAAGATTTGCTAGTCCTTAAGCTCGATATGACAAATGCTTATAACTGGATGGCTTGGGACTTCCTCTATCAGGTTCTGTCTAAAATTGGGTTTCATCAGATTTGGATCCAGTGGATCAAAAGTTGTATCGAAAATCCATCATTCTCCATCCTTCTTAATGGCTCCCCTACGTCTTGGTTCAGCTCTATCCGTGGCCTTCGCCAGGGGGACCCTTTGGCCCCATATCGTTTCATTTTGGGTGCAGATGTTCTGGTTCAAAATATCAAAGTTAATATCCAACGTGGTACGTGGCGAGGTGTTCGCTCCTCCCTTAGCGCTAGCTCCATTGGAGTTCTTTTCTATGTGGATGATAGCTTAATTTTCACCGAGGCTTCCCCCTCCAATGTTTCTTTTCTTCAGATGCCCATCCGTCAATATTGTCGTTTCTCGTGACAAAAAGTTAACTTCCAAAAATTAGCTGTGCTTTTTGGGGCAGGGGTTGCAGTTAATCTTCGCCCCATTCTTCTTGCATCTCTAGGGAAGTCAGCTATTTCTGGCCCCATTACCTATCTGGGAACATGTATATCCGGTCGATGGATCCAAGCCTCTGACCTGACTCCGATGGTTAGTCGTATTACAAGACGTATCGATAGTTGGAAAGCTCATCTACTGTCCTTTCCAGCTAGGGTTACTTTGCTTCAATCAGTTCTTCAATCCATTCTGATGTTCCAGTTGGGTGCTGTTTGGATTCCCTGTTGCACTCTAGACCAACTGGAACGGGAGTTTCGGCATTTCCTTTGGGCCAAGAGTGACACCAAAAATGGGTTACACCTTTTCAAATGGGCCGATGTGTGCTGCCCAAAGTTGCAGGGGGGTTTGGGCTTTCGACAAATTCGCTTGTTCCGACAAGCTTTAATGGGGAAGAAAGTTTTTCAAGTTCTATCTAACTATAACAACCCCTGGGTGTCTTTTGTGCAAGACAAATATAAGGTATCTGAGGATCCTTGGCAATGGCCATGACCCACTAAATGCTCGTGGGCCTGGCGTGCTATCGCTGAGGGTCTGGATGTTGTTCGGTATCATATGTGACAGTCGGTTTGGGAGGGGGCATCTTTCAACCTATGGATGATCCCTTGGTGCTTCTTAATTCCTCTTTCCCGGATGGTGTTTCCCTACAACTGTGTCCTAGCGTCTCAATATCGATCGATCTCTGACCACTTTGGCCCTCAAGGTTGGCATACTGAAAATCTTCAGGCAATTTTTTTATCGGAATGAGTGTCTCTGATCCGTAGCATACCGATCCTCCGGAATCAACCCCGGTCCTCTATCACTTGGGGGCCTTAGCAGACGATGGGTTTTAACGTAGACACGGCTTATCACTTTTCTCTTCTAAGAGAATCGGCACCAAATGAACTAATACCTGGGATCTGGCATTCCCTTTGGAAGCCACCTATGGGGCCCTGTGTTCGGATGTTTTTATGGAAGCTTTTTTATCTGCACCTTCCTGTTCGTTCATACCTCTATCGTATCGGGATGACAGTCTCCCCGCTTTGCCCCCATTGTTTGATTAATGATGAGACTTTGAATCATGCCTTTTTTCTGTGTTCTCCCGTTAATCAACTATGGAGTTATGTTGGAAGCAGGATTCGTATGACATCTATCCCCACCTCTGTCACCGAGTTCGGCCATCTGTTTAGCTATACTCAAGATCAGGGTGCTGGGTATAACAAAATTGCCAAAGCTTTCCTTGGATATTCTCTTTGGCACATATGGAAAGCCAGTAACAAAGCTTTATTTGAACTGACAAATCCAGCAATCTATATTACTTTTGATTCGATAATAGCAGATTTTGATTCTTTTTGCTCTGCTAACTCGATTTCTGTAGATTTGTATAATCATA
Organism: Chamaelirium japonicum; assembly: GCA_947650365.1. Taxonomy (NCBI): domain Eukaryota; kingdom Viridiplantae; phylum Streptophyta; class Magnoliopsida; order Liliales; family Melanthiaceae; genus Chamaelirium; species Chamaelirium japonicum. The sequence goes on along the minus strand of OX393551.1, from coordinate 19,609,980 downwards.
ACATCCCTCATCAGATGGAGGCGATCCCAGTCCAATGGGTTCCACCAACTTTACAGGAGTTCAAACTGAATTTTGATGGATCAGTGGATCGAATGACTCTGGCAGCGGGCGCGGGTTTTGCTATCCGTGATCACAAGGGGACCCTTCTCATCGCGGGTGCTGTCTCTCTAACCACGGCCTTTGTGCAGGTGGCAGAGACAAGAGGACTATGGGAAGTACTTGTTGCAGCTACTACGTCGTTCCCCGGGCATGCAATGTGGATCGAAGGGGACTCTCAAAGTGTATTCTCTCAAGTGTCTTCAGATACTGTGTCTTCCATTCTCATTGCCGACTGCAAATTTCTGCTCTAGTCTACAGCCAAAGTCCGGTTATCTCACATCTACCGCGAAGGAAACTCCGTAGCTGATTGGCTCGTAGGATATGCACGGGTAACTGGAGCTACCAAAGTCTGGACGTCCGAATTCCCTCCATAAGTTATGAGGTTTGCCCAGAAGGATTGTAGCACATATCGTTACACCCGTTGGGTTGGTTAGACAATGATGTAATCTTTTGACTCATTAAAGTAAACTGCTTACCAAAAAAAATAGTGAGACTGGCCGGAAGCAAACGTAGCAAACGGAGTTGGCAACAAAATTGAATAATCAAAACCTTCGGTGGATCACACTTCACTAATTATGGGACACGTGGTTCACCAATCATTAACTCTCACTGTGTCACTTCATAATTTTAAAATTTAGGGTTATTTTGACTTTGCCCCCCAAACTTACCTTGAATTAGACTTTACCCCCCATATTTCTTTAATTAGTCTTTAACCCCCAAAACTAATTGTTCCGTCAGCTCAACCCCCAAAACTTTATTTATTTTCCGGCAACTCATCTTTCTCTTAGATGGTGAGTTGACAGAACAGTTAGTTGCAGGGGGTAAAGTCTAATTAATGAAAATAGGGGTAAAGTCTAATTTAAGGCAAAAATTTGGGTGGCAAAGTCAAAATAACCCTAAAATTTATAATAACAAGCATTAATTTTTCCCTTTCTTTCTGACCTACCAGCTTTTGCTTAATTTTTGTTTATTTATCGAAATATGCTGGATATTGCCGTTGCATCCGATTAAAGAGGAGAGGAAGAGATTAGTTATCCTTGAACCCTTTGTTATGCTTAAGGCTACTCTTTTCGTATCCAATTTTTTAAATTACTAATAGCATAGATTCAGTTATCATAAATTACTCCAAGCTGTATTATAGAAAGTAATTCTTTTATTAGTTTTCACATATATAGAAAACCAATATAAAACCGAATTATACAAATGCTTTCATATTCGATATTATTTTGGCTCATAGTGCTTTCGTAATTTAAATTTTTATCTCGTGCACAACATTATTCCTATACCACTAGCTCATCTAAAAGTTCATAGAATTAATGAGAAATTGTTCGATAGTCACATGCAGAGTAATGGATTTTTGTAGGTAATAATAGTTTGACTTTCTTAGCCGAACTATGGTTAATAAGTCTAATGTTTTCGTTGCAGGTAGTGATTCAAGAGTTGCAAAAAATGCTATAGAGGAACACTTAGAAGCATGAGATGAACAACTACAAAAATTAACCGTGCAAAGATGAAATTGAGTTGTTCTAAATATTCACTGATGTATTTTATTATATTTAGAAGAGAATGCATGTACTTAATTAGTGTATGGATATGCATGTACGTGAACCGCCATATGAACGGATGTTTTTATAGAAGATTTTTAGTGGATTCAATTAGAAATTTTGAATGAAAAAAAAAAGAAATTTGTGGTAGATGGTTTTTATGGTAGATCTCTCTCTCTCTCTCTCTCTCTCTCTCTCTCTCTCTCTCTCTCTCTCTCTCTCTCTCTCTCTCTCTCTCTCTCTCTCTCTCTCTCTCTCTCTCTCTCTCACCTAGGTTCAGAACTAGTTGTATCAAAGAAATTGTTTTTGTTCAATCATTTTTTGGAAAGATGAAAAAAAAATACATTGGCTAAACGAAAAAAAAATACATTGCGTAAACCAAAAAAATAATAATAATTAAAAAGGATTTATTCATTTAATACAATGAAATTGTTAGAATTTTTAAAAAAATACCTGATGCTCTGATTTTGAATCTAACAAATGAAATTGATAGAATTAAAAAAGAAATGATGCTCTTATTTCTCTTTAAACCCAAGTCCAAAATCTTCAAAATTTGAGTAATTAGAAATCTTACTGGTTGCCGGAGGACGTCAGAGTAGCATCGGAAAGGTCACGCGAAGGTCGGGGGATCCAAGGGCGACATAATCAAAACTAAAACAGAGGAATTTTCAAAATCATCATTAAAACTAAAACAGAGGAATTTTCAAAACTTTGATCAAGATCACCTTTCAAAAAGAAACTTTCGTAGCCAAAGGATGTCGGAAGGTGTTGGTTCGGGAGATTCAAGACCTACATAAAGATCATGAATTAATCAGTGATCACATTATAAAATGCAGTGATCGAAATCAAACTAAAGATCACTGATTTTTTAAAGCCAAAACTGAAATCAGTCAAAACTTTGATCATTGATTTTTGAAACCAATGGTGACCAGTTGTGATTTAACCAAACTAAAGGCCACTGATTTTTTAAAACCAAAATCAATGCCTACATAAAGACCAGAAATTAATAAGTGATCAATGATCACATTAAAAAGATTAGAGATCAAAATCAAACTAAAGTCAGATTTTGCAATAGGTAGCTTAATTAACATGAGGTCGCAACTGATGCAATATGAACCTCAGTTTCGCAATATCATATATATACAAACATTGCCGCACACCAGGTTGCTGCATATTCGTTGTCTCACAACATTGAGTTCACCTTATGGGATACCCCAGATTTTCTTGCTGTTATTGTGTTGACAGATGGAAGAAACTCTGCGCCTGAGGAAGAGTATTCCTCGAACTCTATAAACCAAGACTAGTCTTGTAACTCCTCTGTTTTTTTGGGTTGGTGCGCCATGAATAGAACCCCCTTGATTTCCTCAAAAATGTATATACAAACATTATCATATTCATTCAACTCAAAGTGTTTGTCCCGAATGCTCAACCCGAATGGCGTGGCATCCAATCATAGCATCCCCTTTGCCTGTCTATCAAAGTTTCGCGCTCTGGCTGGTTACAACAGATGTAGCCTTGTTAACGGAGCAAATCTCGATCCGAATAGCGCGAATCTGGTAGTAATATTTTGATCCAATATCCGATTAAAAATGATCCGAGCCGATTCGAAACATAATCGGATCGGATCCGGATTTACCCTGATCTGATTTGACTAAGATTTGATCCGACACTATCTAACATAACCATTGAACAATAGTTTTTGGACCTAAGTATTATGATTATCAAGGGCTTAGAATTAAAACCTAACATATCTATTATATAAACTTTGTCAAGTGCCCTCTTTACCTAACCTTTTTATTATATTCTTTGTAATGAAAAGAAAAATAAATAGAACTTATTTTGAATCAATAATTTAAGGATGGTTTAGTAATTTTTTTTTCCTTTTTGTTTCTAAACTGTTTTTCGGATTCAGATTATCCGACGGATTTGGACTCAACCCGAAACTTGCAATATCCATCGTCTATCGGATCGGATTCGGATCAGGTGGATTACTATTCAGATCAGATTCATATTTATCTTGATCCGGTCCGACTCCGACCTGTTGACAGGCCTAAGGAGACGGATGTGACCGACATACTGTCATTTTTTTTTTTGAGAAATCCCTCTCAGTGAATGAGGGGGGGTTCGACCTAGATCCCTACCAGTAAATTAAAATAAAAGGATAGGTACAAGTACAGTAAACGTCCTCTGCAGTATACTCTACTACGTACCAAGGAGGGGTGAAAACAAAATTAAGAAGACAATCCCAGGAGAACATTTTTCAGTCGAGAAATGAGATGAGAAGCCCAAAGGAAAATCATAGATTTGATGTTGCCCGTTAAACTCTCCAAAGTCCAAGATTTATCTTGAAAAATCCTCCTATTGCACTCCAGCCAAATCCCCCAGTAGATAGTTGTAGCCGTAATATCCCAACCACATCTAAGTGACCGACGTACTGTCATTATGGATATTGTTATTCAACAGACAAATAGTATTTTTTAATACCCCGTTGGGTGGGTGATGTTATCTCAATTGTCGCCGATACAATGGTGATGTTTATTTTATTTTGAGTCGTGCAATTTAAGTGAACAATCTCGATCGACAAATATATTGACAAACAGTACCCAAGAAGTCGTGGTGGGGTCCAGGGCTCACTGCTTGGCGTGAAAACAAATACATTGACAAACCCGACCCAAGATAAGGATGGCGGGGGGGGGGGGGGGGGGGGGGGGAGTCAAGAGTCATCAGTGCTTTGGCTTAGTGCTTGGTGTGAAGACGAACACTTCGACCAATGTCACAAACCTGCACTGAGCCCTTAGCCCGCCACCACTTCTTGTGTCATGTTTGTGACGTTTGTCGATGGAGATCGATGATAAGCGCTGACAGCAGCTGCTCTCTTTGCCCATCTCCGTTTCCCTCTTGGCTAGAAAGGGAGAGATCACAGCTTAAGTGTAATTCACAGAGACGATGTCACAGCCGGTTCTCGTAGGTTTCTATGAGCCCTATGTCCTTGCTCTTCTCTTGCTCTTCCCTCTTCTTCTACTTGTAATATGGAGATCAGGGGGTCTCTCTCCCAGGAGCCGCCGCCTACGGCTCCCTCCATCCCCACCCAGGCTTCCCATCATCGGGAACCTCCACCAGATGGGCCCACTGCTCCATCGCTCCCTCCACGCCCTCTCCAACCAGTACGGCAACCTCATGCTTCTCTATCTGGGCCGGGTCCCGACCCTCGTGGCCTCGTCCGCGGACGAGGCCCGCGAGATCATGAAGACATATGATCTCGTCTTTGCTAGCAGGCCTCGGTTGAAGATGAGTCAGGTCCTGTTCTACGGAGGCGTTGACATGGGTTTCGCGCCCTATGGTGAGCACTGGAGGCAAGTGAGGAAGCTCTGTGTCACCCACCTCTTCAGCACAAGAATGGTGGAGTCCTTTCGACTGATGCGTGAGGAGGAGGTGGACTTCACGATCCAGAAGATCTCCTCACATGTTGGTGCAGAGGTGGATGTGAGTGATATACTGCACTTCTTCGCCAGCAACATCCTTTGTAGGGTTGTTTCTGGAAAGCTCCGGATTAGGGACGAGGGTCGAAACCACATGTTTCGCGAGCTGATAGATGAGGGCAATGAACTCTTTGGAGCGTTTTATGTTGGGGACTACCTCCCGGGCTTGGCATGGATGGACGTTTTCTTCGGCTTCGGTGCGAGAGCTAAGAGGGTCGCCAAGAGGTGGGATGATATGCTTGAGCAAGTAATCAGGGAACATGTCAATCGATCCGGGGGCGGTAGGCCTGAGAACACCGATTTCATCGATGTCTTACTCTCTCTTCAGAAGGACCCTAACATGGATTTTGTGTTGACTAAAGAGCACATCAAAGCACTCTCGATGGTAATCTCCCTCCCTAATCAAATATTTCTCTTTTTTTTTTCTAACTTTTGAATAAAGAACTCAATAAGAGCACTCCAATCCCTAACTCAAATTTGAGTCATGGCAGGAGCTGATTTTGGAGCTTTTACTCGGATTTGAGTAAATACTCAATGTTGGATAGTAAAGGTATAAATAGGAAGGCCCTTAGAGATGATAGTTGAGAATTTGATATGGGAATTGAGTCTCTCCCGATTTGGACAAAAAAATATGAGTAATCTAAGTTTGGTATGAGTCTGAGTAACAGAATGGCACAATCTTTTAGATCTTTATACTCAGATTTAAATATGAGCCATGATTTGGTTAAGGGTAGAAGTTAATCCTAATTTTGACACCATTCATTTCTTATTGATTAGCATCATGATGAGAGGGTCTCTAACTGATAACTCGGTTGGAAAGACATGCAACCCGTGGCCTTCGTCAAGGGTTCGAGTAAGTGCTACGGCATATTTCCTCCCGCTTTGTAGTGTCGGGCCTGTTGTGGGTGTGATTCACCCTCTATATCTAGTAAATGAAGTCGATCCAGATTAAATGAAACATAGCCTTGGTGATATTAAAACGCAACACCATACTTATATATTATTTTTTACAGGACATGTTCTCTGCGGGAATCGGCACATCATACATAGTCTTGGAATGGGCAATGACTGAGCTTGTTCGAAACCCGAAATCGATGAAGAAGATACAAAATGAGGTGAGAGGGATAGCCGGTGGTAAATCTAAGGTGGGGGAGGAAGATTTGCGTGAGATGAGCTACTTGAAAACCGTGATAAAAGAAGTCTTGCGGTTGCACCCACCAGCTCCATTATCGCTCCCACGAGAGTCGATGGAGGATTGCGAGATCGGATTCTATGAAGTTCCGAAGCACGCAAGGGTTATCATCAATCTTTGGGCGATTGGCCGGGACCCGAGGTTTTGGGAAGCACCGGAGGAGTTCTGTCCTGAGAGGTTCACCGACAGTCCGGTGGATTTTAAAGGGATTGATTTCCAGTTCATCCCATTCGGGGCGGGCCGGAGGATTTGCCCTGGTATGAAGTTTGCGGTTTCGACTACGGAGCTTGCGTTGGCGAACCTGATACATCGGTTCGATTGGGAGTTGCCCGACAGCCTGACGACAAAGAACTTGGACATGGATGAGGCTCTAGGATTAACCACCCGTAGAAAGCACAGACTTCACCTTGTTGCGAAACCTTATTCTTATGTTTCAACTGTAGGTGATATCTGATTAATGCACTATCCGTCTATCTCTATGTCTGTACCTCTCTTCCAATTATCTATATTGAAGAGAAAGGGAAGCTATCTATTATAAAAGTAAATTTTATAATAAGTGTTACATTGCTTGGACTTTTTACAATACATTTATCCAGACCCCAAAATCTAACATATCGATCAATACTAAAACGGAGCCCTCTCTTCCATGTTATAACACGTGGAATCATTGTGAAGAGTAAATCCTTCTCCCACCGTATGAACATGAGGAAGGATACCAAGCGTTGCAAGTCATAAAGGGCTAATCCGATAGAGAGAGATCATAGCTGTAGTGCAATTCCCACAATGATGTTACCACCGATTCTCGTAAGTTCCTATGAGCTCTCGGTCCTTGCTCTTCCCTCTCCTTCTAATGCTAATATGAAGAAGGGGTCTCTCTCCCAAGAGTCGTCGGCGCCTCCCTCCATCCCTGCCTAGGCTTCCCCTCATCGGGAACCTCCACCAGATGAGCCCACGGCCCCATCGCTCCCTCCATGCCTTCTCCAACCATTACTGCAACCTCATGCTTCTCTATCTGGGCCGAGTCTCGACCCTCGTGGCCTCGTCCGCGGACGAGTCTGTGAGATATCATGAAGACTCATGATCTCATCTTTGCTAGCAGGCCTCGGTTGGAGATTAGTCGAGTTCTGCTTTACGGAGGCGTTGACTTCTCTTTCTCACCCTATGGTGACCACTAGAGGCAAGTGAGGAAGTTTTGTATCAACCACCTCTTTAGCCAAGAATGGTGGAGTCCTTTCAGCTGATGCGCGAGGAGGAGGTGGACTTCACGATCCAGAAGGTCTCCTCACATGTTGGTGCAGAGGTGGATATGAGCGATATACCGCACTTCTTGGCCAACAACATCCTTTGCTGGGTTGTTTCTGAAAAATTTTGGATTAGGGAAGAGGGCCGGAACCGCATGTTCCACAAGTTGATAGAGGAGAACACTGCACTTTTTGGTGCTTTTTATGTTGGGGATTACCTCCCGAGCTTGGCATAGATGGACGTTTCCTTTGGCTTGGGTGCGAGGGCGAAGAGGAGCGCCAAGAGGAGGGATGATGTTCTTGAGCAAGTAATCAAGGAGCATGCTATTTGATCCGGGGACAATGGACCCAAGTACACTGATTTCATCCATGTCTTGCTCTCAAGGACTCCAACATGGATTTTGTCTTGACCAAAGAGCACAGCTATTAGGCAACCTCTGTAATTATCTCCCATAGTGATCCCGATTGGCTATATGATGGGGACATCGAGCCTCGGCCCTGGCGAGTGTACCAGTGCAGGAGGCGACACCTGAGCATGTGGTTCTAGCCATATTGACTGTTTTGTTTTCTGTTGGGTCAAGTCCGTGCTTAGTGGACTGTTGTTTTGTTAGAGTACTTTTAGTCCCACCTCGATTAGTGGGCTGATTTGTTTGTCGTTGTAAGCTTATTTATAGGCTTGTTATATTTTCTTTCAGCATGCAATGAATAATGAATTTCAGTTTTTTCCTCCACGTGTGTGGTGAGAGAAACCAGGGTGAGGTGTGTGAAACCCAAACCCAACCCTAGGCGTGTGAAGCCCTAGGTTCAGACTAGTGTGTGAAACCCTAGTTGCCTTTTTTTTTTTCTTTTCTTTCCCAGCCCACACCGCCGCCCACTTCATCCCACCCCCTCTCTCCCGCGACCCTCTGTCTCCCTCTCCCAACCCCGACCTCCCCCCCCCCCCCCCTCTCTCCCTCCGCCTCTCTACTGCAACCCAGACCCGTGCCCGACCCATTACCCCCGCTTCCCCTCCGCCCTCCGACCCCCACCATCACCCCGCCCCTGCCACCCTCCTCCCGCGTCGACCCCGGCCCGAACCCGCCGCCTCCTTGCGACCAGATCCCCGCCACCGTCAATCCGCACGCAGCCCACCCTGACCCCCTGCCCCGCCGCCCGCGACGCCCGGCCCCTCCTCCCTCCTCTCCTACGCGCCCCAAGCTCCGGCCCCGCCTCCCTTTCGCTGCGTCGACCCAGTCACCTCCACCCTCTTTCCTCCCATCCCTTTGCTGACACACAACCCGACCCAACCCTCCACCCTCCCTCCCTCTACAACCAACCCGACCCGACCCGACCCGCTATCCTTATCCCTCCCTTTCCCTCTATCCCCAACCCGACCCAATCCAATCTTCCCGTCCTCCTCGACATGTCAGCATGGCTGATCCAGACGTCGATCACGGCTTGATCGACGACGAAGACGGATTTCTCGATATCCGTTCCCCGTTCCTCGATTTTCAATTCAACGCCGATGAGAACGTGACAGAATACGTGGAGCGCATCACCTACCTCGTCGCCAAGGACGTAGAAGCTCGGCTGGGAATCTCTGAGGACCATCAACGGTGGCATCCCAGCGCGCCCGTGCATCCGAACATCTTGGCATTACAGGCCCTCGCCTTGGCCCCGCCACCACCGGAGATCTCTGCACCAGTACCACTGCCACCACCAGAGGTTGCTGAGGACAGCCCCGCTCCTCAGTAGGTGAGTTTTTCTTTTCCCGGTCAATATTCGAGGGTAGTACCGGAAATCAAATCTCCTAGATTTTATCTATGCAAACTGCTGTCCACCCAGAATTGTGAGTTGTGTGATTCTGCTTAACCCTGTTCATCATTAGCCTTGATATTGCCTGTGGAACTCTGCTGATATAATCCAGTACCTGTCGTTCAATTAATTAGGGCTGGAATAACTGTTTGCGTGCTTGTTCGATTTTGTTAAAAACCATTAACCACTTTATCTATTTAAAATTAATTTTCTGTTTCGGCTCGTGGCAATTTGGTGACCCTGTCGCTGCTTAACGAATACTGAATCCCTGTTAACACACACTGTTCCACATCATTTTGGTATCAGAGCATGGTCGTAGGTAGATCATTCGCATTCAACACCTGATCCTGCATCTTGCATTCATTTTAGTTCTTGTGCATTAAGTATATATATATATATATATATATATATATATATATATATATATATATATATATATATATATATATATATATATATATATATATATATATATATATATATATATATATATATATATATATATATATATATATATATATATAAGGAATGGGATGCTGCCTATCAAAGCAGCGTTTTTTGCTGCTTTGATACATTGTTTGACCATCCTAGAAGTTTTGGAATTTGATAAAATTTGGTGAGGGTGTTGTCTAGGGTAAGATGATCATCCTCACAAATTTTCATCAAATTCCAAAACTTCTAAGAGGGTCAAATGGTCGAGGCAAAATCTGCAGCCACCGTTAAAATCTGCAGATTTTGCTTCGACCATTTGACCCTCTTAGAAGTTTTGGAATTTGATGAAAATTTGTGAGGATGATCATCTTACCCTAGACAACACCCTCACCAAATTTCATCAAATTCCAAAACTTCTAGGATGATCAAACAATGTATCAAAGCAGCAAAAAATGCTACTTTGATAGGCAGCATCCCATTCCTCTATATATATATATATATATATATATATATATATATATATATATATATATATATATATATATATATATATATATATATATATATATATATATATATATATATATATATATATATATATATATATATATATATATATATATATATATATATATATATATATATATATATATATATATATATATATGGGTCAGGTTCAATGGACACTGTTTTTGCACTTAAATTTTTACACCGATTTTCAAATCAACTAGATAGAGGTTTCAGAATTTCTTGATTTTTTGTGTGCATAATCACCTTGACTTAGATAGCACGTCCACAAAAAATCAATACATTATAAAGCCTCCAAGTACATCAAAACTAAAAGGCTTTATCAACCGTCCATTTTAATTGTTAATTTGAAGAGCACATTTAATAAGTCTAGAGGCATTAGAATGTGCTGATTTTTTGTAGATGTGCTATCTAAGACAAGATGATTATGCTCACAAAAAATCATGAAATTCTGAAACCTCTATCTAATGTTTTGAAAATCGGTGTAAAAAATTGAGTGCAAAAACAGTGTCCATTGAACCTGACCCTATATATATATATATATATATATATATATATATATATATATATATATATATATTATCATTATTAGCATCATTTTGTGTGTTGTCATTGCATGCCAACCCGTAGGGGTAGGCCATACCTATTAGGAGAGTCTAGCGAGTTGGACAATTGCAATATGGATCCCGAGGCTTTGACTAGAGCACGTGCTGAGTTGACCCAAGGTATAACCACCATGAACCAGAACCTCGTCGCGTATCAGCGCGACACCAACGCCCGGCTAGACCGGATGAAACAAGCGCGGGCCAATCCGCATGTCGAGTTTCCTGATCCCCCTCAAGGGCCCCCGGCCAATTGGCAAAACAGTTATGTAAAATCGAAACCGCACCGTAACGGTTTACAGTTATGTAAAATTGAAACCGCACCGTAACGGTGTACAGTTATGTAAAATCGAAACCACACCATGCGGTGCACCGCGGTTTATTACTATAATCCTCGTCGCGTATCAGCGCGACACCAACGCCCGGCTAGACCGGATGAAACAAGCGCGGGCCAATCCGCATGTCGAGTTTCCTGATCCCCCTCAAGGGCCCCCGGCCAATTGGCAAAACAGTTATGTAAAATCGAAACCGCACCGTAACGGTTTACAGTTATGTAAAATTGAAACCGCACCGTAACGGTGTACAATTATGTAAAATCGAAACCGCACCATGCGGTGCACCGCGGTTTATTACTATAATGGTCTAAATGGTGCGGTTTTGATCAAAACCAAAACCACACTGCACCGCGTCGGTTTTGAATTTTGCTAAACCAAAATCGCACCATACGGTGCGGTTTACCACAGTTTTTGGTTTTAAACCTTACCGTTGCCATCCCTAGATTTATCTTGATCTGGTCCGACTCCGACCCATTGACAGGCCTAAGCATTCTGCTGTGACCGACATACTGTCAATATGGATAGTGCTATCTCAACAGACAAATAGTATTTTTTAATGCCCCGTTGTGTGGGTGATGTTTTCTCAATTGTCGCCGCGGGGTCCAGGGCTTAGTGCTTTGAGCTTAGTGCTTGGTGTGAAGACAAAAACATCGACCCATGTCACAAACCTGCACTGAGCCCTTGGCCCGTCACCACTTCTTGGGTCAGGTTTGCTACGTTTGTCGATGGAGATTGATGATAAGGCGCTGACAGCAGCTGCTCTCTTTGCCCATCTCCGTTTCCCTCTTGGCTAGAAAGGGCTGATCAGATCAGGAGAGATCACAGCTGAAGTGTAATTCACAGAGACGATGTCACAGCCGGTTCTCGTAGGTTTCTATGAGCCCTATGTCCTTGCTCTTCTCTTGCTCTTCCCTCTCCTTCTACTTGTAATATGGAGATCAGGGGGTCTCTCTCTTAGGAGCCGCCGGCGGCGGCTCCCTCCATCCCCACCCAGGCTTCCCATCATCGGGAGCCTCCACCAGATGGGCCCACTGCTCCATCGCTCCCTCCACGCCCTCTCCAACAAGTACGGCAACCTCATGCTTCTCTATCTGGGCCGGGTCCCAACCCTCGTGGCCTCGTCCGCGGACGAGGCCCGTGAGATCATGAAGACACATGATCTCGTCTTTGCTAGCAGGCCTCAGTTGGAGATAAGCCGAGTCCTGCTTTACGGAGCCAACGACTTGTCTTTCTCACCCTATGGTGAGCACTGGAGGCAAGTGAGAAAGCTCAGTGTCACCCACCTCTTCAGCACAAGAATGGTGGAGTCCTTTCGGCTGATGCGTGAGGAGGAAGTGGACTTCACGATCCAGAAGGTCTCCTCACATGTTGGTGCAGAGGTGGATATGAGCGAAATACTGCACTTCTTTGCCAACAACATCCTTTGTAGGGTTGTTTCTGGAAAGTTCCGGATTAGGGGCGAGGACCGAAACCTCATGTTCCGCGAGCTGATAGAGGAGGGCAGTGAACTCTTTGGAGCGTTTTATGTTGGGGACTACCTCCCGGGCTTGGCATGGATGGACGTTTTCTTCGGCTTGGGTGCGAGAGCTAAGAGGGTCGCCAAGAGGTGGGATGATATGCTTGATCAAATAATCAGGGAACATGTCAATCGATCCGGGGGCGATAGGCCTGAGAACACTGATTTCATCCATGTCTTGCTCTCTCTTCAGAAGGACCCTAACATGGATTTTGTCTTGACCAAAGAGCACATCAAAGCACTCTTACTGGTAATCTCCTCAATAATCAAATCTCTATTCTTTTTTCTTTCTAACTTTTGAATAAAGAACTCAAATAGAGCACTCCAATCCCTAATTCAAATTTGAGTAAGGGCAGGAGCTGATTTTGGAGCTTTTTCTCAGATTTGATTAAATACTCAATATTGGATAGTAAGGTTATAAATAGAATGGCCCTTAGAGATGATCGTTGAGAATTTGATATGGGATTTGAGTCTCCCCCGATTTCGGAAAATATATGAGTGAAGTAAGTTTGGTATGAGTATGAGTAATGGAATGGTGCGGTCTTTTAGGACTTTTACTCATATTTAAATATGAGTCATGATTTGGTTAAGTGCTGGATAAACCTAATTTTGACACAATTCATTTTTTATTGATTAGCATCTTGATGAGAGGGTCTCTAACTGATAACTTAGTTGGAAAGACATGCAACCCGTGGCCTTGGTCAAGGGTTCGAGTAAGTGCTACGACATATTTCGTCCCGCTTTGTAGTGTCGGGTCTGCCATGGGTGTGATTCACCCTCTATATCTAGTAAATGAAGTCAATCCAGATTAAGTGAAACATAATGATGAGGACATCGAGCAGCGTCCCTGGCGCGTGTACCAGCGCAGGAGGCGCCACCTGAGCTTGTGGCTGTAATCAGACAGCCAGCACCTTGATGGAGATCGTTTATGCTATGCGTTATTTATTTGTTTTGCATTATGTCATTTAGTCCCACCTCAGTTGGCAGGGATTTTCGTTTGTTTATTGCAGCCTTTATATAGGCCTGCCCATGGACATGTATTGGCAATCGATGATTAATAAAATTCTTATGTTTTCCTCTGCACTTGTGTTGAGCGAATTCAGGGTGAGGTGTGTGAAACCCAAACCCAAACCCTAGGCGTGTGAAACCCTAGGTCCAGTATTAGGCGTGTGAAACCCTAAAACTGAAAACCCTAATTATCCCTCTCCTATCCCTCTCCCTCACCTAGCCGCCGGCCTCCCCTTTCCCCTAGCTGCCGCTGCCTACCTGCCCAAGACCCCCCCCCCCCCCCCGATCTCTTCCCTCCCTTGACTGCTGCCGTCCGGACCCCAACCCCATCCGAGCCTCACCCCCCCTCCTTGCTGCTGCTGCCGTCCGCACCCCCAACCGGTCCCCCTCCTCTCCGTGGCTGCTGCTGTTGCCGCCGGCCCTAGCCCCCAGCCAACCCGACCCCGCCATCCTCTCCTTGCTGCCGCTGCTCACCTGAACCCCTACCCGATCCACCCCGCCCTCCTCTCCTTGCTGCCGCTGTCCACCTGAACCCCCTGCCCGATTCCCCCTTTCCCCTCTCCTTGCTGCCGCCGCCCACCAGCCCAGGTCCACCCAATCCCCTCCCTGCCGTGCTGCCTTCCGGGCCCCCCCACCCCATCCGAACCCCCTCCCCTCCCCTTGGCTGCTGCTGCCGCCGGTCCCACCCTCCAACCGACCCCAACCCCTTAACCCCCCTTCCCCTCATCTCTACCTGCCCGACCCCTCCCCCTCCTGCTGCTGCCCGCTCGGTATCGTACCTCCGGCGCCCTCGTCCTGCGTTCAGGGCCGGAGTTGCTGGAGATCACGGTGTGATCATCGACGACGACGGGTGCCTCGACAAACAACTCTCCCCTCCCGACCCGGACGGAGAGAGCGTGGAGGAATCTACAAAGGGGCCTCGACATCACTTCCCCTCCCGCGATTCGGAAGAGGAAGCGTGGAGGCATACGCACCGGCGCCATCATCGGCAACTCAGATTAAGGAAGTCCCTCTTCGACCAGGTATTTTCGTGTTTCACCAAATCGGTTATCTAGTTTATTATCGTTGCCGGCTGCTTTTCCCCACTGTGAGATTGAGTGCTTACCTGCCTGTAGTGCTATTGATCTAGGCATTGCAATAGGACTATTTGGATTGCTTTATCGTTTAATACTGAAAGTGACTGGTACTAGTACATTAGTTCTCATCGTATATGCCTGTGTTACTTGTTTGATTTGATTTCTCGTGCGGCATCATACCTTGTAGTAAGCCTTGCCTGCTCAACTAATAAACATTTCCTTCATTGCATCGTATTGCATCATTTTTGGTATCAGAGCATGGTTATGAGATAAAACCTGCATTTCGTATCTGTCATTACTTCCTCTGCATTAGTTATCATTGTGTGTGCATGCCAACCCGTAACGGTAGGCCATATCTGTTAGGAGAGTCTAGCGAGTCCGACAGTTGCACTATGGATCCCGACGCCCTAGCTAGGACACTCGCTGAGTTAGCTCAGGGTATTGCCACCATGAACCTAAACTTCGCTGCTTATCAGCGAGATACCAATGCCCGCTTTGACCGTCTGGATCAAGTCCCACCTCGAACTCCCCCACCCGTGGACCCTCAAGATTTTCGGCCACCTTGGCAGAACCATCAAGATCCGGATGAGCAATATCTCCGGAGCATTAGGCTAGAAGTACCCGCTTTTGATGGTCGGCATGATCCCCAATTCTTCCTAGACTGGCTCCAATCCATGGACCGGTATTTTGCCTGGTACCCATTAACGGAGCCACGAAAGGTCCGTTTTGCTGCAATGAAACTCAGTGGCCCCGCCAGTCAATACTGGACGAACGTTGAAGCCCTGAGAGTGGCCCGAACCCAAGATCCCATTGACACCTGGGTAGCCATGAAAAACGAACTGAAGGGGAAATACGTGCCACCGTCCTACCAAGCACATCTTTTAGATCAGTGGCATCAGTTCACCCAAGGCAACAAGTCAGCAAGAGACTACGTCGCCAAGTTTGACGAGTTCTTGACCCGCTGCAACGTCCTAGGGACTGAGACCCCTGTTCAGGTTTTGTCCCGCTTTCGGTCTGGCTTAAGAGAGGACCTGAGAAACGAGCTTCTCGCTCGTGATGTTACAGAGTTAGAAAGGGCCTACGCGTTAGTGCAAGATCTCGATAGCTTTAGGTCCACCCAGTCTCATCGGGGCCAAGATTCCCGAAGTCACACCCCACGACCTTCCTCGAGCAGTTATCCAAGTCGGCCGAGTCCCACCCAATCCCAACCCAGGACAGACTCCACGAGTCGGAACAACGATAGGGACAGCCGTGGTAAAGGCCCTGAAAGGGACTTTTCCAAGATCAGTCCCCTCACTAAATGCTACAAGTGCCAGGGTTATGGGCACGTGGCTGCGAACTGCCCTAGTCCCGTCAAGATCAACATCATTGACGGCACACCTGTTGAGGTCTTGGAGACAGACGTAGATGGGTTCGTTTACCAAGCTGACGATGATGAAGGAGATTTTGATGAAGAGGGTGATGACGTTACCCTAGGTTGCCTTAGGCGCACGGCCGCCACTGAGCTGGCCGTTGTTCGATGCGCATTGTCCCAACCCAAAGAACAAGATGATTGGAGGCGTACCAACATCTTTCACACCTTTACTCGGATCGGAGAAAAGAACTGCAAGGTGATCATCGACAGTGGAAGTTGCGTTAACGCAGTTTCGTCTGCCGTAATCTCCAAGACTGGATTGAAGGCAGTCCCCCATCCCCGGCCATACCAAGTCTCCTGGATCAACTCTACGGCAATGGAGGTCAAACAGAGGTGTTTGGTCCCCATAAACTTCAGTGCCTACCAGGAAAAGATCTGGTGTGATGTGTTGACCATGGATGTGGGTCAGGTTATATTAGGACGGCCATGGCTCTTCGACAACGATGTTCTCATCTACGGCCGATCCAACATGTGCATGTTTGAACATGAAGGAAAGAAGATTAAGTTGCTACCCTCTCAACCTAAGAGTGGTCAGCCTGCGCAACAGCCCACCTCCAAGAAGAAAATCAGCAACGTTAGTCTTATCGGGGCCAAAGAATTAAGCCTCGAGCTGGAAAAAGGGGCCCCGATCATGATACTTGCAGCCCGGGAAGTTCCTAGAGAGTCCACCCAAGTTGTTCCCCTAGAGGTTGCCCCAATTCTGAGAGAGTTTGCCGATGTCTTCCCTGAGGACCTCCCAGACCAATTACCTCCGATGCGTGACATACAACACGCCATCGATTTGGTCCCTGGAGCTAGCCTCCCCAACTTGCCCCACTACCGAATGAACCCTACAGAACATGCCGAGTTGAAACGGCAGGTCGATGATTTACTGAAAAGGGGTTTCATCAAAGAGAGTATGAGTCCTTGCGCGGTTCCAGCTCTGCTTACGCCGAAAAAGGATGGAACTTGGCGCATGTGCGTAGACAGCCGCGCTATCAACAAAATCACGGTCAAATACCGTTTTCCTATCCCTCGTCTAGATGACCTGTTAGACCTAATGTCTGGAGCCACAGTCTTCTCCAAAGTTGACTTGAAGAGTGGCTACCACCAAATTCGCATTCGCCCGGGAGATGAATGGAAGACGGCTTTTAAGACTAAAGACGGACTGTACGAATGGATGGTTATGCCGTTCGGACTGACCAATGCACCAAGCACATTCATGAGAGTCATGACACAAGTACTCCGCCCTTTTATGGGAAAATTCTTGGTGGTGTACTTTGATGACATACTCATTTATAGCCAGTCCCGAGCGCAGCACTTAGACCACCTTCGGCAAGTCTGTACTGTGCTAAGAAAGGAAGAGCTGTTCGCCAATCCCAAAAAGTGCACCTTCCTCTCCACTGAAGTCCACTTCCTTGGTTTTGTCGTGTCTGTCAACGGGGTCTCCGCCGACCCCGAGAAGGTCCGTGCAATTGAAGAATGGCCTGAACCCAAAAATATCCGGGATGTCCGGAGTTTTCACGGTCTTGCCACCTTCTATAGGAGGTTCATCAAGGGGTTCAGTACCATCACGGCCCCAATCACTGACTGTCTGAAGAAAGGCGAATTCGAGTGGACGAGTGCGGCCACTAGGGCCTTTCTAGAAATCAAAAGAAGAATGGTTGAGGCCCCTGTGATGCGCCTCCCAGATTTCACCAAAGTCTTCGAAGTCGCTTGCGACGCCTCCGGAATCGGTATTGGGGGCGTTCTCTCCCAAGAAGGTCATCCTGTCGCATATTTTAGCGAGAAGCTGAACGAAGCGCGACAGCGATACTCCACGTACGATAAAGAATTCTATGCGGTGATTCAATCGCTTCGCCACTGGCGACACTACCTACTGCCATAAGAATTCGTTATCTATTCTGATCATGAAGCCCTTCGGTACATCTACTCCCAGAAAAAGCTTAACGCACGGCATGGTCGCTGGGTCGAGTTCCTCCAGGATTACACCTTCACCCTGCGCCATAAAGCTGGAGTAGAAAACAAAGCCGCCGATGCCCTTAGTCGTCGCATGTTCGTCCTGTCTAGGTTGACCGCTTCGGTCGAGGGCTTTGAAAGAGTGAAGGCCGAATACGAATCTTGTCCCGATTTCGGCGAGGTCTATGTAGCACTAATCGACGACCCAGTTCACGAAATAGATGGATACCTCATGCAAAACGGGTACCTTTTCCGTGGCCGTCGACTATGCATTCCCCGAACATCCCTTCGCGAATTCCTTATTTGGGAGCTGCATGCGGGTGGTCTTGCTGGCCATTTCGGCGTTAACAAGACCATCGAAGCCATTGAATGTCGATTTTACTGGCCGAGCCTAAAACATGATGTCGCCAGGCATGTGGGTAGATGCCATATTTGCCAACTGGCCAAACAGCGAAAGCAGAGCACTGGCTTGTACACCCCTCTCCCAGTTCCTAACTGTCCCTGGCAGGACATCAGTATGGATTTCGTACTTGGCCTCCCGAAGACCCTGCGTAAGCATGACTCGGTCTTGGTAGTGGTAGACCGGTTCTCTAAGATGGCTCATTTCCTTCCGTGCTCAAAAACTTCCGATGCGTCCCACGTAGCGAAAATCTTCTTCGAGGGTATCGTGAGGTTACATGGGTTGCCCAAAACCATCGTCTCGGATCGAGATGTCAAGTTTACCAGTTTTTTCTGGAAGACTCTCTGGCACAAGTTAGGAACAAAGCTCCAATTTTCCACAGCCTTCCACCCCCAAACCGACGGTCAAACCGAGGTAGTCAATAGGAGCTTGGGGAACCTTCTGCGAACATTAGTGGGTGAACACGTTGGGAGTTGGGATCTGAAACTGTCAATAGCTGAGTTTGCATATAATTCATCGGTTAATAGAACTACTGGCATGAGTCCACATGAAATTGTCCATGGTTTCAAACCTAGACAACCCATAGATCTCATTCCCATGGCTAGTCATCATAGAGTCTCTGAGTCTGCATCTGCATTTGCATCACATATGCATGAATTACACAAAGAAATTAGTAACAAAATTGAGCAGAGCAATGCTGACTACAAATTACGAGCCGACACCCGAAAACGAGCTCAAACTTTTAACATAGGGGATTATGTGATGGTCCGGCTCCGCCCGGAACGGTTCCCACCAGGGACCGTTAAGAAACTACATGCGCGCAGTGCCGGCCCCTTCCGGATATTAAAGAAGATAAATGACAACGCCTATGTCATTGACCTCCCTGAGGGTTTTGGCATTAGTCCGACCTTCAATGTTGAAGACCTAGTGGCCTACAAAGGCCCAAATTTCAACCCTAGTAATCCTCTGGTAGAGCCTACCCTAGATCCTGTTTCTGAGAGCAGCCCATTACCTCCACTTCCCCAAAATATCCCATATCCCACAGCAAACGGCATCGATAAAATTCTAGATGACGAGATCGTCTCTGGTAAAGACGGTGGAACTCGGAGGTATCTGATTCGCTGGAGCGGAAAACCCCCATCTGAGGATACGTGGATGGAACGAGAAGAACTACAACGGCTTGACCCGGACTTGCTGGAGCTATACGAAAGCCGCACGGAGCCTTACTCGACGGAGTCGAGCTCTCTCCCACCCCGGGAGAATGATGAGGACATCGAGCAGCGTCCCTGGCGCGTGTACCAGCGCAGGAGGCGCCACCTGAGCTTGTGGCTGTAATCAGACAGCCAGCACCTTGATGGAGATCGTTTATGCTATGCGTTATTTATTTGTTTTGCATTATGTCATTTAGTCCCACCTCAGTTGGCAGGGATTTTCGTTTGTTTATTGCAGCCTTTATATAGGCCTGCCCATGGACATGTATTGGCAATCGATGATTAATAAAATTCTTATGTTTTCCTCTGCACTTGTGTTGAGCGAATTCAGGGTGAGGTGTGTGAAACCCAAACCCAAACCCTAGGCGTGTGAAACCCTAGGTCCAGTATTAGGCGTGTGAAACCCTAAAACTGAAAACCCTAATTATCCCTCTCCTATCCCTCTCCCTCACCTAGCCGCCGGCCTCCCCTTTCCCCTAGCTGCCGCTGCCTACCTGCCCAAGACCCCCCCCCCCCCGATCTCTTCCCTCCCTTGACTGCTGCCGTCCGGACCCCAACCCCATCCGAGCCTCACCCCCCCTCCTTGCTGCTGCTGCCGTCCGCACCCCCAACCGGTCCCCCTCCTCTCCGTGGCTGCTGCTGTTGCCGCCGGCCCTAGCCCCCAGCCAACCCGACCCCGCCATCCTCTCCTTGCTGCCGCTGCTCACCTGAACCCCTACCCGATCCACCCCGCCCTCCTCTCCTTGCTGCCGCTGTCCACCTGAACCCCCTGCCCGATTCCCCCTTTCCCCTCTCCTTGCTGCCGCCGCCCACCAGCCCAGGTCCACCCAATCCCCTCCCTGCCGTGCTGCCTTCCGGGCCCCCCCCCACCCCATCCGAACCCCCTCCCCTCCCCTTGGCTGCTGCTGCCGCCGGTCCCACCCTCCAACCGACCCCAACCCCTTAACCCCCCTTCCCCTCATCTCTACCTGCCCGACCCCTCCCCCTCCTGCTGCTGCCCGCTCGGTATCGTACCTCCGGCGCCCTCGTCCTGCGTTCAGGGCCGGAGTTGCTGGAGATCACGGTGTGATCATCGACGACGACGGGTGCCTCGACAAACAACTCTCCCCTCCCGACCCGGACGGAGAGAGCGTGGAGGAATCTACAAAGGGGCCTCGACATCACTTCCCCTCCCGCGATTCGGAAGAGGAAGCGTGGAGGCATACGCACCGGCGCCATCATCGGCAACTCAGATTAAGGAAGTCCCTCTTCGACCAGGTATTTTCGTGTTTCACCAAATCGGTTATCTAGTTTATTATCGTTGCCGGCTGCTTTTCCCCACTGTGAGATTGAGTGCTTACCTGCCTGTAGTGCTATTGATCTAGGCATTGCAATAGGACTATTTGGATTGCTTTATCGTTTAATACTGAAAGTGACTGGTACTAGTACATTAGTTCTCATCGTATATGCCTGTGTTACTTGTTTGATTTGATTTCTCGTGCGGCATCATACCTTGTAGTAAGCCTTGCCTGCTCAACTAATAAACATTTCCTTCATTGCATCGTATTGCATCACATAACCTTGGTGATATTAAAAAGCTACACCTTACTTATATATTATTTTGTACAGGACATGTTCACTGCGGGAACCGACACATCATACATAGTTTTGGAATGGGCAATGGCTGAGCTTGTTCGAAACAAAAAATCAATGAAGAAGCTACAAAATGAGGTGAGAGAGATAGCTGGTGGTAAATCCAAGATAGGGGAGGAAGATTTACGTGAAATGAGCTACTTGAAAGCCGTGATAAAAGAGGTCTTGCGGTTGCACCCACCAGCTCCGTTGTCGCTCCCACGAGAGTCGATGGAGGATTGCAAGATCGGATTCTATGAAGTTCCGAAGCACGCAAGGGTTATCATCAATCTTTGGGCGATCGGCCGGGACCCTAGGTTTTGGGAAGCACCGGAGGAGTTCCGTCCTGAGAGGTTCATCAGCAGTCCTGTGGATTTTAGAGGTATTGATTTCCAGTTCATCCCATTCGGGGCGGGACGGAGGATTTGCCCTGGTATGACGTTTGCGGTTTCGACTACGGAGCTTGCGTTGGCGAACTTGATACATCGGTTCGATTGAGAGTTGCTCGACGGCTTGACGACAAAGAACCTAGACATGGATGAGGCTTCAGGATTATCCACCCGAAGAAAGCACAGACTTCACCTTGTTGCAAAACCTTATTCTTATGTTTCAACTGTAGGTGATATCTGATTAATGCACTATCCGTCTATATCTATGTTTGTACCTCTCTTCCAATTATCTGTATCGAAGAGAAAGGGAAGGTATTTATTCTAAAAGTAAGTTTTATAATATGGGTTCCATTACTTGGACTTTTTACAATACATTTATCCAGACCCCAAAATCTAACATATCGATCTATACTAAAATGGAACCCTCTCTTTTGGGTTATGACACGTGGAATCATTGTGAAGAGTAAATCCTTCTCCCACCGTATGAACATGAGGAAGGATACCAAGCGTTGCAGGTCATAAAGGGATAATCCGATTGAGAGATATCATAGTTGCAGTGCAATTCACACAGATGATGTTACCACCGGTTCTCGTAAGTTTCTATGAGCTCTCGATCCTTGCTCTTCCCTCTCCTTCTAATGCTAATCTGGAGAAGGGGTCTCTCTCCCATGAGCCATCGGCGCCTCCCTCCATAGTCTTGGAATGGGCAATGACTGAGCTTGTTCGAAACAAAAAATCGATGAAGAAACTACAAAATGAGGTGAGAGAAATAGCCGGTGGTAAATCCAAGATAGGGGAGGAAGATTTACGTGAAATGAGCTACTTGAAAGCGGTGATAAAAGAGGTCTTGCGGTTGCACCCACCAGCTCCATTGTCGCTCCCACGAGAGTCGATGGAGGATTGCAAGATCGGATTCTATGAAGTTCCGAAGCACGCAAGGGTTATCATCAATCTTTGGGCGATCGACTGGGACCCTAGGTTTTGGGAAGCACCGAAGGAGTTCCGTCCTGAGAGGTTCACCGGCAGTCCTGTGGATTTTAGAGGTATTGATT
This sequence comes from Chamaelirium japonicum, assembly GCA_947650365.1. NCBI lineage: Eukaryota > Viridiplantae > Streptophyta > Magnoliopsida > Liliales > Melanthiaceae > Chamaelirium > Chamaelirium japonicum. The sequence continues at coordinate 19,587,119 of OX393551.1, read as the reverse complement.
TCCAGTTCATCCCATTCGGAGCGGGGCAGAGGATTTGCCCTGGTATGAAGTTTGCGGTTTCGACTACGGAGCTTACGTTGGCGAACTTGATACATCGGTTCGATTGGGAGTTGCCCGACGGCCTGACGACAAAGAACCTAGACATGGATGAGGCTCCAGGATTAACCACCCGTAGAAAGCACAGACTTCACCTTGTTGCAAAACCTTATTCTTATGTTTCAACTGTAGGTGATATCTGATTAATGCACTATCCGTCTATCTCTATGTCTGTACCTCTCTTCCATTTATCTGTATCGAAGAGAAAGGGAAGGTATTTATTATAAAAGTAAGTTTTATAATATGGGTTCCATTACTTGGACTTTTTACAATACATTTATCCAGACCCCAAAATCTAACATATCGATATATACTAAAATGGAACCCTCTCTTTTGTGTTATGACACGTGGAATCATTGTGAAGAGTAAATCCTTCTCCCACCGTATGAACATGAGGAAGGATACCAAGCGTTGCAGGTCATAAAGGGATAATTCGATCGAGAGATATCATAGTTGCAGTGCAATTCACACAGATGATGTTACCACTGGTTCTCGTAAGTTTCTATGAGCTCTCGATCCTTGCTCTTCTCTTGCTCTTCCCTCTCCTTCTAATGCTAATCTGGAGAAGGGGTCTCTCTCCCATGAGCCGTCGGTGCCTCCCTCCATCCCTGCCTAGGCTTCCTATCATCGGGAACCTCCACCAAATGGGCCCACGGCCCCATCGCTCCCTCTACGCCTTCTCCAACCATTACTGCAACCTCATTCTTCTCTATCTGGGCCGAGTCCCGACCCTCGTGGCCTCATCCGCGAACGAGGTCTATGAGATATAAGGAAAACTCATGATCTCATCTTTGCTAGCAGGCCTCAGTTGGAGATTAGTTGAGTCCTGCTTTACGGAGGCATCAACTTGTCTTTCTTACCCTATGGTGAGCACTAAAGGCAAGTGAGGAAATTTTGTATCACCCACCTCTTCAGCCAAGAATGGTGGAGTCCTTTTAGCTGATGCGCGAGGAGGAGGTGGACTTCACGATCCAAAAGGTCTCCTCACATGTTGGTGCAGAGGTGGATATGAGCAATATACCGCACTTCTTGGCCAACAACATCCTTTGTTGGGTTGTTTCTGGAATGTTTTGGATTAGGGAAAAGGGCCGGAACTGCATGTTCCGCAAGCTGATAGAGGAGAACACTGCACTTTTTGGTGCGTTTTATGTTGGAGACTACATCCCGGGCTTGGAATGGATGGGCGTTTCCTTTGGCTTGGGCGCGAGGGCGAAGAGGAGTGCCAAGAGGAGGGATGATGTTCTTGAGCAAGTAATCAAGGAGCATGCTATTTGATCCGGGGGCAATGGACCCAAGTACACTGATTTCATCAATGTCTTGCTCTCAAGGACCCCAACATGGATTTTGTCTTGACCAAAGCGTACATCTGTTAGGCAACCTCTGTAATTATCTCCCGTAGTGATCCCAGCTGGCTATATCTCCCGTATTGATACACTGTTGAGAGGATACCCCCTAAGAGGATGAATATACAAGCTTCCCAAAATATTTTCATGGTATCAGAGTGGTCTTTCAACCCCTGATCCTTGGCTATTTTTTCCCCCCTCTTTCCTCATCTTGCCATCGAGTTGAGTTTCTTGATGGTAGCCTCCCTCGATAAACATTTCTTTTCCGTTTCAAATCTTACTCTTGCTTTCTTTTCCGTATCAAATATGAGAAAATTTTTGAGTAAAAACTCAATCTGATACAGAGCACTCCAATCCTTTTGTTACGATTCCCGTGCCCCCTCAAAACCGGTGATGAGAGGGAGGGGGCAACATAATATTAAGATGTGGAACTCCCACCCCTTTATCGATGTGGGACTATTCTCAACACCTGCCCTCATATAGACCACCTCCCGATCTGAGGGAGGGAGAAGATCTTGATTGGAGAGAAAAAGAGGATGCGACGGGACCACATGGAGGGGAGACGGGATGGGGACTAGCTCTAATACCATGTTAATTACGATTCATGTGCCCCCTCAAAATGGGTGATGAGAGTGAGGGGACAACATAATATAAAGACGTGGAACTCCCACCCCTTTACCGATGTGGGACTATTCTCAATACCTTTATTTAAATTTGAGTAAAAACTCAATTTGGTATGAGTTTGAGTAAGGCCTGGAGCCAATTTATACTCGGATTTGAATAAAAACGCAACATTGGATAATAATGTTGTAAATAGAAAGGCCCTTAATTGGAGATGACTGTTGAGAAATGGGATTTAAGTCTCAACTAATTTGGTGAAAAATCTGAGTAAAACTCAGTTTGGTATTAGTCTGAAAAAAGGGTTGGAGTGGTTTTTGAGGCTGTTTTACGCAGATTTACATATGAGTTATGATTTTGAGTTAGGGCTGGCCGGAGATGCCCTAGTGCATGGTAATCCTATTAAAAAAGCACTGAGACAGTAGGAAATCCAACACACAGGTCCATCTAAAAGGCACTGAGACAGTTTGCTGACCGTCGGATGTCGAGAGATGAAACTGCACTGGCTATATATATATATATCCTAGTCATGGATGTGTTCGGTGCTCCATAGCTGATGATTGAGTCGCTTCGAGGTGCAGCCCAGATGAAGCCGGAAGAAGCGACTATAAATACCGGATGGGAAGTGGAATTCGAACTTAAAATCATTGCCTGATCTTACTATACATATAATTGGATTTTGCAACCTCTCATACCTCTATTGATAAATTAACAAAGGAAATTTTTGGTTATAAGTGAACCCCCAAAGTAAACAAAAATGGATGATAGTATTAGGGATGGCAATTTCGGACCCGACACGAAGTTAGCAGGTCTGGGTCAAAGCTAAACTGGTTTGGATCGTAAACGGGTCGACACGATAGACCCTTTTAATAAATGGGTCGGGTCCGGGTTTAGGGTCTGGACACGGTAGACCCGGAAAGATCCGTTTAGTATTCAACGGGTCGTGTCAGATCGGGTCGGGTCGGATCTACCCGCAATCCGATACTGTAATATATAATACAAACGGGTCTTTCAGGTCAGGTCAGGTCAGGTCGGGTCGAGTCAGATTGGGTCGGATCGGGTCAACTGAATAGACCCGGGTGGTAAACGGGTCTTATCGGGTCTACCCGTTTATTAACGGATCGGGTACGGATTTAGGATCTAGACACGATTAGTTAAACGGGTTGGATCCCGGTCTAGGGGTTTTGGACACAACACGAAACTAGACATGACACGAACCCGACCCGACAGGACCCATTGCCACCCCTAGATAGCATACATAGAATTAATCCATAATGATTTATATTAAAAAAAAAACCATTTTTATCATCACCAAGTCAACAAAAATAATTGCACGTGTTTAAGTGTCGAGAGAAAGGAAAGGCAAAGTCCTTATGTTATCCTCAATAGAGAAAATGCTTACATCACTCTTTTGTCATGAACTCCTCGAATTTCAATCGTGGTAAGCTTACCGCATCTGTACTTTACCTCACTGAAGACAAGAGATCACATCTCGACGTCCGACAAAGTCTTTACGATCAGATAAGCGGGTGAGGTTCACTAACAAAAAGTAACACAAACAAATCAAACTTACACTATCATCATAGACAAAAAAAAAAAAAAAGGGATTATTTTGACTTTGCCGCCAAATTTTACCTTGAATTAGAGGTTACCCCCCATATTTCATTAATTAGACTTTACCCACAAAAACTAACTGTTCCGTCAGCTCACCTCCCAAAACTTGGTTTCTTTTCCATCAGCTTATCCTTTCTCTTAGATGGTGAGCTGGCGGAATAGTTAGTTTTGGGGGGTAAAGTCTAATTAATGAAATAATGGGTTGTAAAGTCTAATTCAAGGCAAAATTTGGAAGGTAAAGTCAAAAATAACCAAAAATAAATAAATAAATAAATAAATAAATAACAACATGAGGGTGAGGATAGCCTACCTGTCGGCTTGAGTACGATTTTGTTCCAACCTCTTTAAAGAGGTTGGAGCATCCCGCTCTCTCTCATTGGTCCATTCCAAGGGTGTGTTTGTCATTTCATACTGTTTATCATGGTGAAATGAATAAAAACTCTTGAGATGGATCAATGAGAGAGAGCGGGATGCTCCAACCTCTTTAAGGAGGTTAGAAAAAAATCGCTCTCTGTCAGCTGCGATGCAAGCGGGGATGACCAAATCGAACAAAGGTAACACAAACCCTACCTCTCTTCTTTCCTAAACTATTGTAATCTCACACTGTGGCTTTGAGAACACATGAGATCTAAAAAAGGAGAAAAAAAATGCATGGCCTATCAGTTTATATTGTATCAAGGAAATTGTTTTTGTTCAATCATTGCTTGAAAAGAAGAAAAAAATAACATTGCGTAAACCAAAAAAAATGAATTAATTTTTTTTTGTATGTAATACAATAAAATTGTTAGAATTAAAAAAAAACATAATGTTCTGATTTTGAATCAAACAAATGAAATTGATAGAATTTAAAAAAAAAAATTTGATGCTTTGATTTTTCTCTAAACCCAAGTTCGGAGTCTTCAAAATTGAGTAATTAGCAATCTTACTGGTTGTCGTAGGGCATTGGAATAGCGTCGGAAAGGTCGCGTGAAGGTCGGGGAATCCAAGGCATACATAATCAAAACTACAAATTAAAATCACCATTAAGTTTTCAAAATCACTTTTCAAAACTTTGATCAAGATCACCATTAAAAATACACTTTCGTTACCAAAGGTCTTCGAAAGGTGTTGGTTCAGGAAATTCAAGACCTACATAAAGATCAAGATTAATCGATGATCACATTAAAAAAATCAGTAATCAAAATCAAACTAAAGATTACTGATTTTTAAAGCCAAAACCAATAGAAAACAATCATTTTTTTTGCAAGTGGATCAATCATTTTAATATGGCAATAATGCCATATGAACAATCTCCGTCAACCTAAGAAGGGCTCAGGACTCTGGTGCTCGGCGTGAAGACAAACACATTGACACAAGATGTGGCGGAGCACAGGGCTTTAGCCTAGGGGTGGCAATGGGTCGTGTCGGATCGGATTCGTGTCGTGTCTACTTTCGGGTCATGTACAAAACCCCTAGGCCTGGACCCGATCCATTTAACTAATCGTGTCTAGATCCTAAACTCGTACCCAACCCGTTTATAAATGGGTAGACCCCGATAAGATCCGTTAGATCTGTCTATCACACGGGTTTAATCAGTTGACCCGATCCGACCCAATCCGACTCGACCCGATCTAACCCGATAGACCCAATGATACTACATATTAGTATCGGATTGCGGGTAGAACCGATCCGTCCCGTTTATTAAGCAGGTCTATCGTGTCGATCCGAACCCGTTTAGCCCTGACGCAGACCTGCTTACTTTGTGTCGGGTCTTCCGTGTCAGGTCCAAAATTGCCAAGCCCTAGCGAATCAGCGATAGGCTTTGGTTTTTTTCTTTTGGGTAAGAGAGCTCTTGGTGTGAAAGACAAACGCACTGACAACCGTCACAAAACTGCACTGAGACGTGGGCCCGCTCTTCTTGGGTCAGGGTTGCCAATGTGTTTGTCAAGGGAGATTGATGACAAGGCGCTGACAGCAGCTGCTCTGTTTAGGGGTGTAAAACGGGCCGGGCTGGGTCGGGCCGGGCCTAAAATACTTCGAGCCGGGCCGGATCGGGCCTAGAAATATCAAGCCCGGAAGTCTTATCTGGCTTATCGGGCTGGGCTGGGCCAAGCCTAGGGCCAACAGTCTGAGCTTGGGCCCAGCCCGGGTATTTATATATTTGAAATTTTGAGTCGGTCGGGTTTGGGCTTAAAACAAACAAACTTTTAATTTAAAAAATATGTACATAGTCGGTTTGAAGGATGAACCTCTAAAACTGTTAGAGCAGCTATAACAGTCTTTATATATATAATAAGTACATAGTATTTATATCAGGCTTTTCCGATCGGGCTGCGGGCTCAAGGTGGTGACCCGAGCCCGGCCCATGGTATGTTCGGGCAGGGCCGGGTTCGGACCTGTGGGCTTTTTTTACACCCCTAGCTCTGTTGGCCCATCTCCGTTTCCCTGTTACGATAAAGGGCTAATCCGATCGGGAGAGATCACAGCTGCAGTGCAATCCATAGAGATGATGTTACCGCCCGTTATCGTAGGTTTCTATGAGCTCTCTGTCCTTGCTCTTCTCTTGCTCTTCCCTCTCCTTCTACTGTTAATCTAGAGATTGTGGAAGGGGTTTTCCGTTGCACCCGCCAGATGATGACACGTGTACCGTCCGGCTTGCCTCGGCCAGAAGATCTGAAGAACCAGACGAAATGAACCGAGTCCGGGTTGAGCAAACCCGACCCGCGAAGCTGCACCATCTACAAAGAGATACGCTATAGAGGAAGGTCGTGGGAGCCCGAGCTCCTCGACCAGAACCAAGTCGGGGAAAAGGTCGCACAGGTCGTGGACCTGACCCAACTATTCGCATTCCTAGAAAGCCCGACCTGATCAATGCCAGAGAACAGCCACTGAGCGAGGAAAGATCAGAAGATTCCTATAACGGCCGGGAGACTCGCTAGACTGGGCGATCCCGAGGATATCCCGCCCGTTAGGATCGTGAGTTGCCCGCGATGGGTAAGAGGCCCACGATCCAAGGGAGCATAGAAGGAAAGTATGAAAGGCGTCCGATCGGAGGGGATTCGCCATAACCGTCTCGAGGTCATCGGAGGATAGACCACAGCGATTGCGCACGCGTATAAGGAGGTCTACAAAAGAAACCATGCCCCTTCATGGGCAGGTAAGCAATTCAAACTCGTAGGGAGCAATTCACTTCCGAGACCCATGACCACACACACACATCTTCTCTCCCTTCCCTGACTTGAGTGTCGGAGGGGCCATGGCTTGGAGGTGAGCCTCGGTCTTTATGCAGGTTCTAGCGGGAAGGTGGTGGAGGCGCGGTCGAAACTCCGCTTGATGTTCGAGTGTGCCAAGGAGGATCCACATTCCCCCCCCCCCCCCCCCCCCCCCCCCCCCCACACACACACACACACACACACATTCTCTGGCGCCGTCTGTGGGATAAGGCCTGGAACAACGTACTTTGGGCCTACAGGACGACACCAAGGCAACCCACTCGAGAGTCGCCCTTCTGCCTCGCCTTCAGAGCAGACGCAGCAATTCTGACGGAGGCGATCTACCCGACGGCCAGATCAAGAGCCGTCAATACGGGGATTTACGACAAATGGATGGCAAGCAGCCTAGACCTATTCGACGAGAAAAGAGAACGAGCTGCAGCGAATCTGACCAACTATGTCCAGCAACTAAAGCAGTTCTATAACAAGAAGGTGAAGACCAAAGTCTTCCAAAAAGGCGACCTCGTTTAACGACAAATGATCCCACACATGAAGAATCTGCATGGGAAACTTGAAGAGAGATGTGAGGGGCCGTACATTGTCGACCAGACCGTTCCCGGAGGAGCATACTATCTGAAAACCGTGGAAGGTCACTATCTGCTCCACCCTTGGAATGCAAATAATTTAAAAAAGTGCTATTGCTGAAATAAGAATCTCAAATAAAGCTGCCACTCTCTTTTATGTCTCATAAAAGAAAAAAACCTATGTCCTTGACTTAGTTAAGACTTAGGTCGGGCCGTCGCTCGTCGCGTGGCAAATCCATCATTCTACATAAGGAGGTCAGTCTCTCCGTGCAGAGAGAGACGCTACAATCCCTTTCTTAAAATTGGAGGTCGAGTCATCGTCTGGAAACCCTTTAGTGCCTAAGAATTGGAGTTCGATTGGTTCGTCAGCAATCGAAACCCTTATTTTGAAGTTATAGATCAGGCCACCCGTTAGTGGGCGGCTAGTTGTAAGCTCGAGATTAATGCAACTTGGCAACCGATAAAATGGTCGAAGCATGGTGAGTTTGAGTTGCGGCTCCTCATCGATGAGACCTGATGAATGATGAAAAAACCAAAGCCTTAGCTTGGTACCTTGCGAAATAGTCGAGGCATGGTGAGTGCTGAGTTGCGGCTCCTCACCAGTGATAGACGAAACGGTCGAGGCGTGATGAGTCTGAGTTGCGGCTCCTCATCGGTGATAGGATGGTAAAGAAGATGGAAAGGTCGAGGCATGATGAGTCTGAACTACGGTTCCTCATCAATGATAGATTTGATGAATGATGACAAGCTCGAGCCCGAGCCTTAGCTCGGTACCATACGGTCAAGGCATGACGAGTCTGAACTGTGGTTCCTCATCGGTGATAGACCTAACGCAAATGAAAAAACTCGAGCCTTAGATCGGTACTAGCTGAATCGGTCGAGGCATGATGAGTTCGAACTATGGTTCCTCATCGGTGATAGACCTGATGAAGGATGCCAAACCCGAGCTTCAGTTCGGTACCTATTGAAGAGGCCGGGGCGTAGTGAGTCTAAACGATAGTTCCTCAACGATGCCTAATGAAGGATTGAAAGCCCTGAGCCCTAACTCGATGATTATCAAAGAAGTCAGGAAAAAGCACATTCTGCGATCGTTGTCCCAGATTGACACATGGAAGATGCAGTAAGGGTCTAAGCAAGACTGGAGAGATGAAAAGTACAAAGAAGATAGATCGACGAGAGTTTTATTCAAAGAAGCTATACAAGGGACATTGTATTCAACCAGATGATATTTCCTAGCTCAAGGCCTGCATTACAATTCTGAAGAACTGTAAAACCCTCGTCACCTCCACATGGAGGTCTTCCTCTCGAGCTTGAGGTCGATCGAAGGTCCAATTTGTTCTTTCTCGCTCATTGGGAGCCCTGGTACCATGTCGATGCCTCCCACCGATGGTCGTTAAAGCCCTCACTGCCTCCGTGTTCGTTGGGCTCCGGGAGGAAAGAGGAGATCCCCTGCTTTTAAAAAGAGGAACTCCTCATGGAAGAAACATCCACCGCGCTATGAGGAGGCATAATCGAAGAGAGAGAAATAACTCCTATGGTTGCACAACCCCCCATGCCATTTGAGGCATTTCAGCTCTAGCTCAACTAGTTCAGCACGAAGGAGCCGGGAGTGGGGAGGGGGAAAAGATCAAGGTCGGAGCGCCTCTCTTCTTGCAACCCCCCTCAGTCGGCCCCGCTGGTCTCGATCTCCACCTCGCTCTCCAGGGCTCCGGAAGGCGGAGGCCGAAAGACCTGTAGAGCCCCGCGCGGGCAGCCAAGGAAGATGGACCAGGTTCAGCCCGGTTACGTGCTCTCCTTTGACGAAGACGACGAAGGTAAAAGACGAACACATCAAGAGAAGGTGTAGAAGACGCCAAGGACTGGCAATGGGAGATGTAACCCCAGAGGTATGAAGATCCTCTATTTATAACCGGTTGACAGAAAGTAGATGTCAAATCAAGAAGTTTAATCGCCGGATCGGGAAATTAAGATCAATCTCTGGAAAAGCGGAGACGACGGGACATAAAGTCTACGATTTCCGAAGATGCATTACAGTCAAAGACGACACAGAATCCAATGCAAACAAAACGCCAAAGGGGCCTGATGTTTTAGCATCCCCCCGAGGTTGTCGAGATGAAAGTTGTAGGGCCTGATGCCTTAGCATCCCCCCGAGGCCGTCGAGATGAAAGCTGTATGGCCTGATGCCTTAGCATCCCCCCATAGCCCGTTCGAGGGAGAAAGCCAAGGGGATTGATGTTGCAGCATCCCCCCAAGACCGATGAGATGAAAGCCAAGGGGCCTGATGCCTTAGCATCCCCCCAAAACCCATTCGAAGATAAAAGCCAAGGGGCTTGATGTCGTAGCATCCCCCCAAGGCCGATGAGATGAATGCCAAGGGGCTTGATGCTTTAGAATCCCCCTGAGGCCGTCGAGATGAAAGCTGTAGGGCCTAATTAATGACTTAGCATCCCCCCACAGCCCGTTCGAGGAAGAAAGCCAAGAGGCTTGATGCCGCGGTATCCCCCCAAGGCCTACGAGATGAAAGCCAAGAAGCCTGATACCTTAGCATCCCCCCGAGGCTGTCGAGATAAAAGTTGTGGAGCATGATACCTTAGCATCCCCCCACGGCCCGTTCGAAGAAGCAAGTCAAGGAGCTTGATGCGGTAGCATCCCCCTAAGGCCGATGAGATGAAAGCCAAGGGGCCTGATGCAAGATTTTCTTCTAGTAGGAGCAAGCATACTTGGATATTCTTTTGAAAGAGGAGATTATGTGGAAACAACGCTCGAGGGAGAAGTGGGTCGCTTTAGGGGATTAAAACACGTCCTACTTTCATAAGGTGCCTAATGGGGGGAGGAGGAAGAATCTAATACATGTTATGTCTATAGATGATGATTTTTTGACACCCAAGATTCTATTCTAGCAGGAGCAAGCAGTCATTTCAAATTGAATTTTGGGAGGGGCCCAACAGCAGACTTAGATATTGATTGGGATCATCTCCCCTTCAAGAGACTACCTCTGTCTTCAAACTTATTTGTTCCTTTTGTAAGTGCAGATTTTAAGAAGGCAGTGTTTGATATGGAACTAGATGGCGCCCCGGGACCTGATGGATATCCCATATTATTCTTTCAGATATATTGGGACCTTATAAGAGCAGACGTCTCACAATTCCTTATAGATTTCTTTGACCTAAAAGTGTCTCTGCAAAACCTCAACTTCTCTTGGATTATTCTTCTGCCAAAGAAGGAAGGATCTTCTTCTATGTCGAACTTCCGTCTTAATAGCCTTTCCAATTGTATTTATAAAATAGTCACCAAAGTCTTAGCAAACAGGCTAAGCGGGGAGATGGAAGCCATTGTTGATCATTCACAGTTATATTTCATCCGAGGAAGGAATATTTTAGATAGTGTGGCCTTAGCTCAGGAAACTATTTTCCATCTTCTAGATACTAAAGGAGAAGGTATATTGATAAAGCTAGATTTTGAA